>JABCMI010000083.1:0-600000 GCA_026261945.1 Hirschfeldia incana | reverse complement strand
TCTTGGCACAAAAGCACCTTAAAGATGAGATTCTCAGAGACCTTGCTTAACGGTATACTCCTTTTATCTCTGCATTCTTCTCTGTTTAGTAGGATTTGAGTTATTGGGGTTGGATCAATTCGACATATGGGGGCACCGCGTTGATTTTTTATGGACTGGGGTCCAGGGACTACAGGATTCGGATCACTACTCACTTTCTTTACTTCCATTTGGTTCATTCTTGTCAGGTTTGAAAATGATTCGTTGGGATCCAGAATTGGTCGATACTCGATAGTGAGAGAATGATCTTCATTATTATCATAACCAAGTCTATTTTTGCTACTAGGCAACATATTTACCCTATAGATTGTGTCGACTCAGTTCCTTAAGGTGGACTTGGATTTGATTGCGACAGTAATGTGGGTTTCTCTACTCTATTTGACAGCGCGTACTGAATAATGAATGGAGACTAATAAGAAGTGTGATGTTTGGTGGGATGCAGGATACACATCAGAGTTTATTTTTTATTTGACTTTGGTCATCCTCCAACCTTTTTAATAAGAAATATTTGACCTTCTCCTTAAAAAAGTTTCATTGACAGAACAAGACTTTGGTCTCGTTCTCTGATGTTTGGTGGGCAGCAGGATTGTCAGTAGCTAACAACCAAGTATTTACTTTGTAACTTTAGATGTCTAAAGTAATATGATTATCTACTAACCACTTTTACTTAATTTTGGGTTGCACCTACTTCCCCACCAGTTCATATCAGGAGGTCGTTCATTTGCTGAAGTCTTGTGCCAGACAGGGGAGTTCATTCACTTAATAAGGTATCCCTTTTGCTTTGGCCTTAGGCGGGTAACTGACAATTGTTATGCTCATATTGACCTGGTTTGTTTTCAGTATATACTCACATTATTATTTGTTCCGAAATCACGAGATTCATTGACTAACTCTTTCCTGGTTGCTAACCAGGTTAATGAATTTGACATGGTCTGTTTTCAGTAATCTGACTTACATCCACATAAGAACGTTTAGGACTACAACCAGAGAGAGAGAGATAATCATATACTAAGACAAGACCTTGAATCCTACTCGTACATTTATTTGTGAGATTAGATTAAACCTAGTTGTTGTCTGTTGATAAATAGGATAAACGGATGCCTTAGGTGCTGGATTTGCTCTCCATAGCGAGCAATGCCTTAGGTGCTGGTTTCTTCTTCCTGTTCTTAATCTTAATGAGATTCTTCTTCTTTTCCAATGCCAAAACAGCCATGCGGGATGGATTGCTCGTGCACGCTGAGTCATATAACACTGTGACATTTGAATTGGATCTACAATAATTAACAACATCAATCTAAAATAATCATCAACATATACCTTGAGCTTGGCAGAGGTGGCGTGGAGGTAATAGCCTCAGTCATATTCTCATCCTGTTATATATATAAAGAGAGATTAGTGGAACAAACTAGAATTGACTGAAGAAATTAACAAGAATTACAAACCCGAGTTTCAGATTCAGGTAAGTTGCTTAGCTCATCAGAATTTTCATTCTGAAGCTCCTCCTTGGGCTTGAACTCCCTCCTCGGTTTCGCAAAAGGAGATTCAAAGATGTCATATGGACGACGTGGGAGAGAAAGGCCATGTCCAAAATAAGGATTGAGGTAAGAGGTAGGCTTAAATCTCATTATTGATTGCTCTAAGAAAAATAATATCGAAGCCAATTTAGGAACGACCCATATACTGTATATACATCCTGATGGGCTTTTCACCTCCTCATTCGGTCCATACGGGTTATAAATAAACTCTCGATAAACCGTCGCTGAAAATTGAAACTTTTTTCGGATCAATCAGTTTAAGACTGAACCGGTTTTTAAAGCATTATTCACAGGTACTCTGATCCTCCCATGAATAGATTTCCTATACGTTTTACTTGGATTCAGTCTCAGCTACCGGCATAGCACATATCTCACTGACCAGAGGCATCAGGTTTAGGAAAAAGGGCAAGTTCTAAAGTGTATACTTGTCCGTGTGATGTTGTCGGAGAATTGAAGATGGTTTGTGTTTCAAATCTTTCATAGAGGTTAATAAACACTGTAAAATCATACTCTTAAAAAGAATGAAACTTCTCTCTTCTCTCTTATCACAACAGCTTTGGCACAGAAACACAAAAGAAGAACAAAAAACAGAAGTAAAGTACAAAACACAAGCAATCAGAGTTTTGAGTTTCTTCTTCTTTATGTGTGTTTTCTGAATAATATCAATACAGCTCTTGACTTTCTTGATTAGATACAAACCATTTCTCCTCTTGATCTTGAAAATCCCCGGTTTTCAGGAAAAACAAACAAAAAGAGACTTGAGAATCACATGAGCAAATGTCCCTTAGAACAGCCGAGGTTGTTGCTGTTGTGGATTTCCACTTCTCATCATTGCACAGAACTCTTCATAGTTGATTCTACCATCCTGCATGAGAAGGATGAAGACATTATGGACTAAGACTAGCTTTCTCGAAAGAAGAATAAAAGAAGAGATGTTTAACTTACGTTATCGGAGTCAACATCTGAGAGAACCTCTTTGATTGTTGCATCATCTCCCATTCCATATTCCTTCAATGCTACTTCCAGCTCATCTATTGTAATGTATCTGTATTGATGCAACAGAGGGCTCTCACCATCTTTTTTCTTATAAATACATAATAAAATAACCGAGAGGAAACGGTTCACTTACCCGCTGCTGTCTTTGTCAAAATGCTGGAAAGCTTTGTAAAGATTGTCATCACTTTCAAGCCTGTGTCTATGCATAGTTGCAGTAATAAACTCAATGTAGTCAATTGACCCGTTCCCGTCAACATCAGCCTAAATTGTTCATGGAAATATGAGTTGTTAGTTTCTATTTACTTTCTAAAAAAGTGGATTCAAAGGATCAAACTTACAGCATCCATGAGCTGTTTCACTTCAGCTTCTGTGAGTTTAGATCCCAGTTTGGCTAATCCTTCTTTCAGTTCTTCATAGGTGATTGTGCCACTGTTGTCTGTGTCTATGTTAGCAAACATTGCCTTCAATCCTTGGATCTCTTCCGTGTTGATATTCTCTGCAATGACCTGTATAGAATCTCACCGTTAGCACACATAAAGGACAAGCAAACACAGCTCATTTTCGAGAGTTTGAAAGTCACCTTTAGAGCAAGTTTCTTGAGCTTATTCATTGCTCTGAATTGTTTCATCCTTGATAGTACAGCACTGTCAATCGGCTTGTCAGATGCTTCCCCACCCTCTCTAAGCCATGGATGCTCTGCACAAAACAATTAAGCAAGTCTCATAATCAAGAAGGAACAGAAAATGGAAGATTCTATCATTCACAGGTTACTACTTACGAAGAACATCAGCAGCAGAAATCCGCCTTTTCGGATCAGCAGTCAACATTCTACGCACCAAATCTTTGGCACTGTTGGAGATTGACGGCCACGGTTGGCTTTCAAAGTCGATATGACCTTCCAATATAGCATCAAATATCCCTTTCTCGGTTTCTACATATCCATGATACACAGATGAGAAAAGAATCAACCATTGTTTATACATCAGCTGTTCTATGCAACATATAAATAAAAAACAGAGTGCACAGAGAGAGATAATATAGCTTTACCAGCCCAAAACGGGGGTACACCACTGAGTAGAATGTACAATATGATTCCAGCACTCCATATATCAACTTCTTTCCCGTATCTTCGACGCAAAACTTCAGGAGCTACATAGTATGCACTCCCAACAATATCTCTATATACTTTTCCTGTAGACAAAAAGTAGAAACAATTAAATGATGAGCATTTAAGAAACATCAAACACACAAGACACAAGCAATATAACCAGAACTATGTTCCATGATCTATGTGTCCTTGAAACAATGCCAATTCAACTCTATCAATAAACCGGAAAAATGAGGAAAAAAGAGAAACAAAATGTGTTTAATTTTACCCTCTTCAATGAAGACAGACAAGCCAAAATCAGTAGCCTTGATCAAAGCCTTGTCATCTTTGCTAGAAAGCAAGAAATTCTCAGGCTTCAAATCTCTATGCAACACACCCATAAAATGACAAATCTTGACAACATTCACAATCTGTCTACACACAGAAGCAGCGGCTCTCTCACTGTAATGCCCCTTGGCAATGATCCTATCAAACAGCTCCCCGCCAGCACAAAGCTCCATCACCAGATTCACAGCCTTCTCATCCTCATAAGCACCTTTGAACTCCACAATATTAGGCTGCCCGCTCAAATGCTGCATTATCTGAATCTCTCTCCTCATATCATCCTTGTCAGCTTTCGTCACCAGCTTCTTCTTAGAGATAGATTTGCAAGCGTACTTCTTCCCCGTCGAGTTCTCCGTGCAGAGATACGTCACACCGAACTGCCCTCTCCCTAGCTCCTTCCCCAGAGTGTAGAACAGCTTCACGTCTTCGTAAGCGTTCTCAAGGATCGAGTTGTTGCTCTTCGCCGCTTTGGGGCTTGGCAATGGTCCTGGTGCTGCCGTTCTCCACGACGGCGGTTGGTTGGTCCCTGAGGCTGGTTTCTCCGGCGTTGACTGGCTTCTCGTCTGGGGAGAATACGACGGCGGATCTTGGTGGGTCCCTCCTTCGACTGACCTGGTCTGCCCGTTTTGCTGAGGCTTCACTAATCCATGGTTCTTGGCAAAGCAATTGCCCATGATTTGGCTCAAATTACAACAGACCCAGAGAACAAAGATTGCAACTTTGGATAAGTTAGCTCAAATTGTGATGACCCTGAGAGAAAAGATAGAAGCTTTTAGATGATGAAGAAGAAACAAACAAACAGAGAATCTTTTTTTAAAAAGGACAGATTCTTTTTTTTAAGACGTGGAAGCATCACCTCAGCAATGCTTTTAGATAGTATTACGTTAATTCATCAAGCAAAATAATGTTCGCCAGATGGATTAGATGATTATTTAAAGAATCAGAGAGTTGAAAATATTTCAGAATAACTCATGAGAAGCATGAATATATTGAAGAGCAACTGGTGGTTCGTTTATTATAATTTTATGTTGTTGTACGAGAAGAGTTGAAAAGTAGCCTATTATCGACACCGAGTCAAACTCTTTCTTCGTAGACTTCTAAATTAGTTTTATTTCATTTTTCCATGTGGTATTAGTTTGAATTGTTCCTCTACTGGCCAGGTTAAGACAAATGTTATTCATGTTTTTTCTTCTTAGAATTGTATCTGAAAAGTATATGTTATATGTTCAGCTTTGGGTGGATGACAAAGAAACAGAATTGATGTTTTGGATTTGGCAGTTTTGCTTCCAGTGGGAACATTTGAAGACGTTTTAAAGCTCATGTTGTTGTTGTTTTGTTTTTGTAGTGTAGTGCAGTGTGTAACATCTTTGACTTGGTGTGTATTATTTTTTTTTTGCTCTTTTATTTCATTTGACTGGTTCAAATACCTACAATTCTATAAAGAGATAATATGTGTTTTTTGCTCAAAAACAAAGATAATATGTGGTTGTGCTCTTTTAGACCCCTCAATAATAAAAATACTGTTATGAATATCATGTTATGGATGTCCAGCAACCAGACCCAAATTCCATTAGAATATAGTATAGAGTCTTGGCTCATTTATGGTCCACCATGTAATAGGTCCATTAGGGTTTAAACCTTGTAACTCTATATATATAGAGCACTCTTGTTATCAATAAGTAATCACGAAATTCCTTTACATTCACAACACGTTATCAGCACGATACTATCCACCCTGAAAAACCAAAAATAAACCCGAGACTAAAAAACCCTAATTCCGGCCGCCGACTTCAAACCACCGTATCTCCCTAACCATACTGACCTAGACGGTGAGCAACCTATCAATCTGTAGATCTCGACGAGAAGAAGCCAGATCCGCAAACCACTTGCCGATCGGATCTCAGACGCGCCGTCACGCTCTGTTTTAGTACGCGCCGTCAATTACTTCAAAACCCTAATCCTTGGCGCCGACTTAAAACCTCTGTAACTCACAAACCACGACGAACCAGACGACGAGCCACCTATCGATATGTAGCCCTTGACGAGTAGAAGCCAACGCCGAAAGCCGTTCATCGATCGGAGCTCAGACGCGTCCGCAATCACTGTTTTACGAAGCGCCGTCAGAAACGCTAATCAACCAGCAACTCTTTCTCTTTTGGTGGTCCGGTTCAGATCTCTTCAAAACTAAGGTAAACTATTGTAGAACCCTAAAAGAGAAGCTACAGATCGAACATGAACTTAGTATTAAAGGATATGACATTTAAAATATGCAAAACCCCTAAAATCCTAGATCAATAAGTCAAAACCCTTCTATGAGTAAATCAAAGCTCTTAAACCAAAAGTTTGATCTTGAGATTGAGAAAATCGATTTCTTATTTCTATAAAAAGAAATTATCTATTTTCAGAAACTTTCTATAAAAGAAAACTTTATATTTTTTAATATATTTCTATAAGAGGAAACATTATAAAAGTAAAGTTTCTATTTTCCAAAATCTTAAACATGGAAACTTTCCATTTCTAAAAGTTACTAAATAAGGAAAGTTTCCATTTTTATATTACTTTCCAAATAAGGAAACTTTTCATTTCTAGAAATTTTATAAATAAAGAAATTTTCTATTTTAAAAACCTATTATAAAACTATATGAATATGAACTAAGTTTCATGATTGTTTTCAACTCCCCAAATCATATAATTTGTTTTCATTAGCCGTATGGCTTTATGCATTGATATGAGAGTGATTTGCTGAACATAAATAGCCGTATGGCTTCTTGTTTGATTAATTGGCCGAAGAGCTTTGTTCAGCTGAGTGGCCTTGATTGCAAACTGGCCGTGTGGCCCTCTTATGTGTTTGCTGGTCGTGTGATCTTGATTGTGTAATAGCCGAATGGCATTGATCACACACAAGCCGTATGGCTTCTTGTTTACATACTGGCCGAGTGCCTTTTATTTCTTGTATAGCTGAATGGCATCAGAAATTGTATGTACTAACACAAATCATATTGATATGATTCAGATGTCGAGATTCCATCACTCGGATTACGATGCCGTTGATCTCAATGGAGACAATTACCCTGATTGGGTGATGAACACGTCAGCCGATGAAGTCTAAAGGACTCGGGAAGTGTATCAAATTTGGCAATGATACCCTTGCATGTGAAAGGCGTAGAGCTATTATGATAATGAGAAAGCATCTCGTGGAGGATCTAAAAGATGAGTGCAGCTACATCAACGATCCTTATGATCTCTGGTCAACGTTGAACACCATGTTCTACGAGCCATTCCTAGACGAGTCCATGAAAAAATGGAAGGCTCTGAGGTTCCAGGATTATGAATCCATGGATAATTATCATTCTGATCTTATGAGAATCACATATAGTCTTAGACTATGTGGTGAAGTGATAACAAACGAGGATATGTTAAATCAAAACTCGTGACACATTCCATTCAAAGGAAGTGTTGTTATCACATCAGGCCAAAGGTTTCACAACCTATTATGACCTTCTCTCATACCTTTCAGCTCTTGTGGAAAAGAAGCAGAAAAGGAAAGTCAACCTCAATAAACTTGACACGGTCATGAAGTTACATGCCGAGTACCAATGTGAGATGATATACGGTGATGCTAAAGAAGGTAAGAAAAGAAAATTTGAGTGGGCTCATATAGATGATGAGATTGGTTTATATATTGAATAGAGAATCAATGTGAGCCACGTCCAATTATTATGGACTGGCCGGCTATTATTTAAGCCTTTTTGACATTATGATTATACTTATGATTTGGTGTTTTGTTTTAAATTTAATTTGTCATTTAAAACTTCATAGATTTAATAAAAGTCTACTTTTATCTTCATTGATTGATTTGCTTGAAAATATTTTTTGATTGACAAATGAGAATGAAATCTCGAGAAGAGTATGTCTAGACCATAACGCCTAAGGCATGGCCTTGAGGAGGCACAAAATTTATCACCTAAGACCCATTGTGTTATGAGAATTATCCAAACAACTCCACTGGCCGTGGATACCACAATAACCGTGGTCGTGGGTCCAGCCATGGCCAAGGAGTGTGTATAGGTCGTAGTGGCATTTTCAAGCCACCTCGAAATGGTTTCAATAGTGAACCAATGGGCAAAGCAAAGCAAAAGGAAATGTTCTTTTAGCTTATGAAAATCGCCAAAGGCATACATATAAAGAGGTCGAGACTACATTCTCCCTACTGATCTAATACTATGCTAAGGATCAGTATGATAAGGCATAAAAGTCTTGGTAACCAGAATGGTTCACCAAAGAGTTAAACACTTTATGGCATGACCGGATTAGCCATCCTGGTCCAAAACTTGATGCAAAGTTTTAAAATTACTAAGGCACAAAGAGTTATCCCAAAAATCTCAAGTTTTGAAACATGTACACAAGGGAAACTCATGAGGCTTCATTGTCCCAAGCAACACGAAATATAATCTGATCATAAGAGAAGTGAGGACAAAACCCGTGATCATGACCAGACTACAAAATCGTGTACCACAGTCTATGACCATGCAGGCCGTCCGAGCATTACGTTTAATTGAGGACAAACAAACGTTTTTATAGCATGTTCATGAGGGGGAGAATAGTCACTCCGTGTGGTCCATGACCATACTATAAAAACCCGAACATGCCAAACCTGGCCGAAGGCCATAAGACATTATAGCTTGGCCGTAAAAGCAATAAAACCTTTAAGGTTCAGACTTCAAAAGTTTATAAGCTTGGGGACATCACAAGTATACATGTGTGAAAGATAAGATACACCAGGCCATATAAAGTGAGCATAGATATTCCCGTCTAAAGATGATAAAGAGTCATAATCCAGACATAGACCATCCTAAGAGTTTTATGAATAAACCACCACATACCTATGTGCCATCTAGGATGGAATACCTCATATAAGGATGAGATGAAAATCGGGAATATATGTTGGATAAGAGAACATGATCTTTCTCCCATAAATTCAATAAGACCATGAGCCAAACGTAGGTGATCATATTGTGGCCAAGGTATACGGATTACATACAAGATGAATCCGACTATCCAACATCATGGAGAAAGCTATAAGCTGGTGAATAGTAAAAGTAAATGGTAAATATAGAAATGGAATGGTTTTAACCTTCCTTGTCTTGGCAAAGATCCTCGGACCAGATATATGTACTGGACGTCCATAACCAAAGAAAGAAAGATAGCCAGACAGACCCGAAAGAATGACTAAGTCATACCAGCTTAGCACCACTATATAAATGTCCTAGTAGAGACATAATCAAGTTGCTGTAGAAGTCTATACAAGATAGACTAGTATGTTCCATAGATAAGGAACCTCGGATAGAAAGAGAAAAGGTGCTCATAATGATAAATTCGGGTTCATAAGAGAAACCATACTAGACAATGAGATAAAGGTCGGCCGACCCTAATGTACATGTATCATACAATGTAGTCTTGCAAGCTACAAAGTATTCAATGATCCTGATAAAAATAAAATCTCAATCGATTGTATCATGTCTAGAACGCGATAGAACGCGAGGGAACAATATATAAGGTGTCGACACATACACACACTCATAAGTGATAAAGTAATAAGAGAAAGCACTTGATCATGAGAAATATGCGAGGATCACTAACCCACGTAAGAGTACTCATAAAGAAAAGAAAGGGACGTGGGGTTAAAGAAAAGAAAGTATGAGGTAGGCATATATGCCATATACATAGATGAGACGTCATCTAACAAGTGAACAAATGAGTCTTGTGAGAAGTACAAAATCGTGAGATGTGGAACATGAGTATATAGACAAAAGGTCGTCCATGTTCCTACATAAAAGCATTCAAAGGAATGGCTTGATCACACAAGGATACTCACAAGGACTAAGGAACAATTTATAAGGAGATATGCTCCTATGTGGTGGATGCTACTACAGAAAATCGAGATTGATTTTATCTGGACACATATGAAACAAATAATGGTGTAGTAAGCTATATATGAATCACTGATGATAATGAGAATAGAAAGGTACCAGAAAGATTAGAGAAATTCTCATAGAACAGTGTCGTTCCTGAGCTGTTCATAGGACTGAAATATAAGGTAGCTGCATGCATATAATAAGACTAAGTGATGCTTAGTAGAAAGTTCTGTAAGAACGTTTCAGAGCAGTCCATATAGTAGTCATGAAAGAAATTCCTTGTGGTTATACTTAAAGAAAGGATGATTAAGATGATTGATTCTTGGAAAGGCTATGGAGAGACTACGATGATCTATAATAGAGATCATTAGCCGTGTATGAATGTTGGGATCTATGATCCAACGTACCAAGAATAAGAATGTGATATGGTCAGAGAGAATCCATCAGATTCATGACCAAATAACCCATATCAACTAGGATCATGCCCGACCTAGCTCGACCTTAATCATCATTTGGTCCCGACCAGTCCGTCCCGTCCAGCTCGTTCCGACGAGTTCCTCTAGGTCTTAATCCGACCTAAAATCATCTAAGTGAGAGGAACGTCCTATTGACTCAAAAGTGTCTTAGTATTGATTAACATCAAACTATAATATAGTAGCCATCCATGAACAAATTATGGGCTTAACTAAAGAAGGTTCATGAAGAAGTTTTGGTCAAAAGTTATGAACAGGACACACATTGGATGATATCATGATCAGAATGGATCATGAATATAAGAAAGCATTTATGGTCAAGATCCATCCAAGGTAGATGGATGAAAATAACTGAGACACTCTCGTGTATATAAAGTCCATATGTTTTGTTCAAGTACCATAGAACATATCCGACAATATTTATGTAATGGACTAAAGATCTTGGTTTACTTATACTAATCAAACAAAGAGGAGTTTGGTTGTTTTTGCTAATGCAGGATATGTTTTACACATGCCAAGATCATTGCCTTTCATGAAGCAGTCGCGAGGTCGTTTGGTCCGGTCCATGATCAACCACATCCGTGTACCAGTCAAGTACCATCAGTCCGACCAAGACATGGAGTGATCAGCAGCAAAGGTGTACATCTTGAACACACCTTTATGGAGTTCCACAAGACACCTAGACGTCCAAGTACTCACAAGTTCATCCAAGGAGAATCCAGCTGATCATCCTCACCAAGGCACCACCGACCGCGACGTTCGAGAGGCTTATACACCAGATTGGGACGTGCATGCTTAAGGACCTATACCGAGGTCCAGATCAGGGGGAGTAGTGTGTGTTGTACTCTTTTTCCTGTCTTTGGTTTCCCTTTTTACCACGATGGGTTTTAGGTTTTCCATGAGAGGTTTTAATGAGGCAATATTAAGCACACTACAAGCTCTAGACGGTTCTGGCATCCAAGGGGGAGTGTTATGAATATCATGTTATGGATGTCCAGCAACCAGGCCCAAATTCCATTAGAATATAGTGTAGAATCTTGGCTCATTTATGGCCCACCATGTAATAGGTCCATTAGGGTTTAAACCTTGTAACTCCATCTTTTTTTTGAATGAAAAAATTACAAAATTAAACCAAAGTTTGGTTTACTACTGAAATTAATTTAAACCGAATGGTATATACAAAGGGGATAATATGGACCATTGTTAAATATTAACCTGGACCTTTTGCCCTTTAGCTTGTTTGTATGCTGCAACATTTTCTAATTCAAACTTTTTTTTTTACTAGGTGATTTTTTTGTGCTCATGCATGAATATAAAAAAAAAATAAAATAAAATACAATCATCTTGTGAAATTAATTTTTATTCCCTTTTTACACTTATATTTGTATCTCTTACCTGGTTCTAACTCTGCATGTGTCAGTCTCAAACATTAGATCTGGATACTGTTCCTTGCAGCATGTACATTTCTCATTTTTTTGCATTTCTCTTTTTTTTTTCTCTTTTTTTTTCACTTAACAACCTAATCAAATGTAAGAACACCCAAACAAAAGTTTCAGTTACAGAAATTACAGAAACGTTTTTTTATTTTTCTTCTTATATGTCTAATTTTATATTTACTTGTTTAGTTTTTTTTTCTTAAAATTAAGATTTTGAAAGATTAAACTTAACGACTAATCAACTATGTAGCATATTTGTTATTAACGACTAACCAACTATGTAGCGATGTGTTTATATTTTAAAGCATGTTATTTTGAACATAAATTTATACACATATTATTATACGTTTTCCGTGTGGCAATTAAGTCATGTTAACAGTATCAATAGTCGTTACCGATCGATATATCCCACTAACACAAAATTTAACAACTAACCAACTATATATCATAATTATTGTTAACATTTAACAAAATATATAGCGATTTAATACATTGCAGAAGACACGATTTATTAGTTGATAGGGGAATTATTATCTGATACATATTTTCTTAGTTGATATATGATTTAATACCAAAGGATGAGTATTCACTACTATATTTATTATTGATTCCTTTAACATTAGACTAACAGTTATAACTTGTAAACAAAACATGTAATTGTTAAATGATTTGTTAGTTGCTACATTATTTATTACAAGATACACGATTTGTTAGTTGATATATGAATTATACCAGATGAATGTTTATTATTTTGTCTGTTACGCAACTGCGACTAAGGGATGAGTATTCATTAGTATGTATGTTATTGATGTTTTTAACATTAAATTTGTAGTTATAACTGTTAACAAAACATGTAATTGTTATATGTTTTGTCAGATGTTAATATATATTGACATGCAACATAATATTTTTGCTGCTATATATTTTCTTATCGTTTAATGTTGTAAATCAGAGTTAATGACCGTTAAAAATACAAAATTAAAATTGATAAATGAAAAATCGGATAAGAATTATAAATTTTTGGGATGTTTAATTTATCAATCAAATTGAGTAAATTTAAAAATTAAAATCGTATTATGAAGAAGAAAAAGAATGTAAGATATTTTGCTAAAATATGTTTCTAGAATCTTAGTAAAAATTCACTAATATTTTTGGATGTTTCTATAAATTATTGAAAATTTAATCTTATTTTTTATAAGTTTGAATAATAAATGAAATAAAAGATAAAAAAACCATAAAATTAATCCAAAAACAAAAAAAAATGTGTAGAGAAAGACTCTAGCTTTAGAGTTATATCAATTACATCTCAACTTTCTGGCTACACATGTTGCGCGTCAGTAACTTTTATCAAGAGACAAAGACCGCAAGTCGCAGAACTTTGTGTCAGATTAGGAGGGTAATTTTTTCCATTTCGGGTGAGAGAGATAGAGCTTGGGCTTCTATTGTCAATTCATGAATAATATTATATAGTGAGTGTAGATTTATGATATTGAGCTCATTGTCACTTCTATAAAAATAAACTTGTATTGAAGGAGATTAATGTTCAAAAATTATGGAGATATTTTTCCTTTTAAATTATATTATGTTGTTAATAATTACATCTGGAGAACGTATTATATAATTTAATAAACCGATTAGTTGACTGGTTTATTAATTTAAAAATGGATATGTGATGACCAATTCTACCTGGTTATATATTTTTAGGATATACTATATGATTTAGGATTATACTATATGATATAGATTTATAGAATATAAAATTAAATGATAACTTGGGTTCAAATAAGAAATTGACAGGTTTAGGAAAAATAGGGGGTTTCTGTTCAAAAAAAAAAACAGCCATTAAAACCTTCAACTTTCAAATTAAAGCCAAAAAAATCTTCAACTCATGTTTGATCTAAACAAATCACTAACTTTTAAATATTGGTCATTTTAACCATCATATTTTGTTAACTCGGCCATTTAAGAAATCCGAATAGTCGACTGTTAAAATCCATTAACAAATAAATGCATGTTAACTCTCCAAATGACATCATTTTAAAAATCGATTAAAACATTGATCAAATGACGTATTTTTGAAAAAAACATTCAAATCACCTCTTCCGCGAAAGCAAAGCCTCAAATCAACTTCATCTGCTTCACTCTAGTTTCGCGAAAGAGATGTTTTCAATGTTTTAGACGAAAAAATCCGCTTGATCAATGTTTTAATCAAATTTTAAAATGGTGTCGTTTAGAAAGTTAACATGCTCTTTTAATCGATTTTAACAACTGAATATTCGAGTTTCTTAAATTGTCGAGTCGACAAAATATGAGGATTAAAATAACTAATATTTGAAAATTGATGTTTTTTTTGGCTCAAACATGAATTAAAGGTTTTTTTTGTTTTAATTTGAAAGTTCAAGATTTTAATGGCTGTTTTAATATGGATATAGTTTTAGTGGATGGATACTGCTGATAAATTATTAGTCTTAAGCTTAAATCATCAATGGTATATTGATGGATTCACATTAACTGTGTGCTGCTAAGTTTTCAACTACCTTGTCAAATAAAAAATGTCTATATCAAATTATATATCGTAGAACTATCTATTAAAGGATGGTTTTTAATTCATTTAAGTCTTTCAAGCAACCGTTTTCAGTTCTAGCTAGTCGGCAGGACAATACTGGCGGGGTCTAAAATGTGTGTGATAAGGTCACATCCCCTATGCATTCATGCGTACCTTAGTTAAATTCAATAAGTTATTTTATGGATTCCCCACTTAATTTCAAAATACTTTTACAAAAGACACTTTCGGTTTCGTAATGTTTTGTTTAACATATCACATGGCTTGATTTCATCCACTTTCTGTGGATAACTATTTTATAATATCACTAGCTACCGCTATTTTTTTCTGATGTAGGTATATTTTTGAGGTAGCTGCCAATGTAGGAGCCAAGGTAACACACCACATACATCATTCCTCCAAGGTCACAACATCACAACGGTCCAACTCTTTGGACTGATGCAACATGCTTAATAGTACCATATTTTCGATATTTATGTGATTTGCTTAGTGAACAAATATATAATTTTCCGATTTGTTTTGTTTCGACAAAATACGGATATTCAGCTTTCCGGATATCCGGAAAATTTATTGATATTTGTGAATATTCATGAATATTCACAGATGTTTATGAATATTTTATCTTCTTTATTCAATACAAGTAAATCTACAAAACATTATAAATTTTTATTTTTTCTTATAAAATATTTTACATAATAAAAAGATAAACTAAAAATTAATGAAGCTATGTGTTTTATGAATTTTTAAAAGTAGCAAATTTTAGAAATAGAGAATTTTATAAATATTTGATAAATGTTTCTTAAATTTATACTCTAAGAGCAATTTTAAAAGTAAAATTAATAAAATTATATGTTCGAATAATAGTTATATAAGATTATAATTTAAAATTCTATATTTAGTCATAGATATACATGTATCTGTATATAAGTTGGAGCGGAGCGGATCGGATATCCCTTCTAATTTTTTTTAGTATTTGTGATTTGTTTAGCTTTTAATGGATATTAATTTTTAATATATGTTTTTTTTCCGGAGATTTACAGCTATCAAGATTTTCGGATCAAATTAAAATGAATAACGAATCAAATCAAATTTAACAGGTAAAATACCAAGTCATATGCTGATCAACCTTGTTGTCACTATGTATATATATATATATATATAACCAATAAAGCTCTCTGGCACGAGTCCTTAGGCGCCGCACTCTGTTCCTCTTCCCAACGCCGGCAAAAACCGAGCTTGCCGGCGTCGCCGCTTGTCTCTCTCCCGCTCTTCTTCTACTTCGTCGTCGTCTGTTTGTTTCCATGTCATCGTTCTGTTTCATCGTCTTTGTCAGAAAAGGTCTCCTCGCCACCACTGCTACTCCCGCTCCTTCCATCTCTGCTGTCTCTCCAGCTCCTCTGTTCCTCGGCGCGCTCCCATCTGTCTAAGCGGAACCAACAGATCCACTCATCCCGAGCGTCGGCTCACCAGATCTGTTTGGTTCTGCATCTCCAAAGCGCATCAACCACTCCACGCTGCCTCAGATCGTTCTTCTACGTCGAGTCTCCAACCTGCTGCTCCTCAACCTCGTACGACTCCGCTGAGTATCCATGTCGGACGGACTCAGACTCCTCCCCCACCGTTGCAAACCGTCGCCGGTATGGACAAGGAGGCGGCTCTCTATCGTGTAAAATCAAGTCTTCTACAGCTCAGAGTCCAGACCTATACATATACGCTTCACGAATCCCTCCAACGTATTCATCCATACTACAATATCTAGTCTCATAACATTTATGGAACCAGAGATGAAGAAAGTATCAACCGCCACCACCTCCCTCGCCTCTTTCGCCGTCTTCTTTACCCCTCGCCTTGTTACCAGATCTACTGTGCAAGAATGTGGACTCGCCAGATTTACTTGTTACTACATCACCGTTGCATTTTTCACATACTACGCCGTCTCAAGCATCGACGGTTCTTGTATGATCTCTCACAATTTTCCTCGTCGCCAAGACTTCTGTGCAAGACTTTAAACGCGCCAGATTTACTCGCTATTATGTCACCGCTGCGCCTCTATCACATTACGTCGTCTCAAGCATCGATGGTTCTTCACAGAGCCTACTATGCGACTTTCAACCCGGAGTTGGTGCACGAAGACCCAACCTCCCCAAAGCTTTTTAACTCTTATCCAATATTTGCTCACACACGTTCAGGTTGCACGAGTGCGATGACTGTATAATTAGGTCTCTTTCGGGCATAACTTGTTGGGCTCGACATGGTAATATTGAGTTCCGAGGTTTGGACCCATTTAAATCTTCATCTTCGCCATCAATCTTCATTCTAAGCATCTCTTTGGAAGTGAAGCTAGAGCTTGAGATTCACCTAGTTTCTTCGGTAAGCCGTGTTGGGTTTAAAGCTGAGTGTTCTTGTTTCAGCGCCAAATCAAGTCATATAGGACTCCGTACTCTTGATGTCGTCTATGGTTCTAGAGCTTCTCACTTTAAGCTATGGTCAGTCAACAGCACAAGGTGTATCAATGTTGTTATCGACTATCAATTGTTCTTAGGATCAATCGCCATGGGAACAAAAGTGTAGCTTCCTTTCGGGTTTTTTTCATTTCGCTGAGCATGATTCGTCCATATATGGTGTTATCCCTAGCTGTTTTGTAAAGTGTTTTAGTTTCTTTCGACCGTCGAGCATGACTCAGGAATCTTCTGCTTCAGTTGTAAACGATGATGCTCTCTAAGCTTTTTATAATATAATCTGTGTTACAAAAAGAAAAACCAATAAAGCTAATCAGTCATATGATTTTAGTTGGAAAATGATATTAGTGAGGAGAGTAGTGAATGAAGCTTTATTGGCTACAACACTCTAACTTTCGGTTGTGAAACTCGACGATGGCCAGGAGACGTTGTGTCACCATTCAATTCAGTGCCACTAATATACATGTTATTGTGATAATTTAACAAAAATAAACGAATTAAAGACAATGGGACTGGACACAAGTTATATGGAGATATCAAAATTGTAGCCAAAAACCAAAAGAGTTATCGACGGATGAACTCTATTTTGGAACATCCTGACGTTTAATAGTTGTTCAAGTCATCAAACATTTGTGAGTTGTTCGATAAGCTTACATGTAATGAATTTTCACCAAAATCATCTTCGAATCACGACATAATCATAATTTCATCATCACATTTGTAACCGTATATATACATTTCTTTGGTCTGGTGTGAAGGACTGGAAAGAAAGGCAAACAATAGAAAGCTATAGAGTTGTAGCCACACGCTTCATATGAATTTGATTAGGTGCATTCTTGCTGAAAGTGACTTTCAAAACACACTTGTGCATACATATATGAGAGACCATCTTTCAAAACACACTTGTTACATATCCTATATCGACGAGGAATCAAACATCACAACATGTATTTGTAATAAGAAAATCCACATAGAGAATAAAATGGACATATTATGGATAAACTCATGGGCTTCATGACCCAGTGGGTGCACCGACTATTTTAAATGAAAATTAAAATTCGATCGCATCGGTCTTATAATCGGAAATATTAAAACGTTTTGAACAAAGAGTTGGGAAGAAGACGAAGGAGGAGTAAAAGATACGACACGAGAATCATGTGAGAATCATGTGCGTTAAATCCGAGATCCCATCGAGACTTATAACAATATTAAAACGTTGCGAACAAAGAGTTGGAAAGAAGACAAAAAGGAGGAGTAAAAGACACGGCACGAGAATCATGTGCGACTGTGCGTTATATCCGAGATCCCATTGAAGTCATAATAATTTAAGACGTTTCGAACAAAGCGTTGGATGAGTTGGGAAGAAGACAAAGGAGGAGTAAAAGACACGACACGAGAATCATGCATGTGCGTTATATCCGATATCCCATCGAGTCTTTATAATACTTACTATTCTTCGTCGTCTTAACCTACATTTCTCTCTTTAAATCTGTCTCTTTATACTACTACTATTTTGCTCTGAGTCCTTTTTGTACCTCTTGACGGTGCCTGAGAGAAAAAGTAAAATGACTTTGTCCGTCTTCAGATCGATAAACGCTGACCTCTCTGCCTCACTTCGCTCTTGCACTCGTACCCCATTGGTCGCCACTGGTGCAACATTCGCTGGTGCTTCCCTTTTCAGAATGTCTTCGAGCTCTCTTCCTTTCGCTTCACTCAGTGTCTCAGCTTCTGCTTCTGATGATAACCACTTACCTATCATTTGTACGTCCTTAAAGTTCTGATAGAAAGCGTTGACTTTTTCTTTTAATCTTGTTTATCTTCAATGCATCTAGTTATTAGTCTTAGACTCTTAGGTCTGTGTTTAATAGTGTTGAATCTAACAATGTTCAGGTAAGAAGGAAGTTGTGTGTACAGATAAAGCACCACCTGCTGTAGGACCATACTCTCAGGCCATCAAAGCCAATGGTTTCGTTTTCGTTTCTGGTGTTCTTGGACTTGTACCTGAGGTTTGTTACTCGGCTTTGTTAGTTTATTATATAACCTGCATAAAGTAAATTTACCATACTCTCCGGTTTCTTAGATTCTCTCTTTTTGCTCCGTGTGTGTAGACTGGAGAGTTTATTTCGGACGACGTTGAAGATCAGACATACCAGGTGAAGTAGCTTTTAAACTGGCACCATGGTCTCTTTAAAGACCGACTTTCAACTTAGTGATTTTTATCCAAAGTAAATCGTTTTTTAGATTTTCCATAGATGTTGTTTGACCAGTCAAAGGTTAATATGTACTAGTGGATAATATTAACTAATGTGCCGAACTCGAGCTGAGTTTAGTCTCTGGAACTTATGAGGTTCTTACTTTTGAACTGTTTGATTTGGTAAATATTAGTCTTCAAAATAAAGTTCTAGTGTGTACGTAGCTATACTATATAGCAAGGTCTAATTGCTTTTGGGATTGTTTTTGGAATACGGAAGGTACTCAAGAACATGAGGCAGATATTGATAGCTGGTGGTGCTAAAAACTGTTCCGTGGTGAAGACAACCATCATGTACGTTTTGTTTCAACAAAGATCCTTTATGCACATGATTTTTGAGTCTAAAATGCAAATTTATATCTTTGTTTTTTTCTTTTATCACAGGCTCGCTGACTTGGCTGACTTCAAGAAAGTGAACGAAATATACGGAAAATGTGAGTAGTTTAACAAGATCCATTAGTCTTCCAACTTTGTTCAAAATGCATAGTTGTAGTGGTTTTAAAATTGGTGGGAAACATAATGAACAATTTTTCTTTCTGGTCCAGACTTCCCAGATGCTCCTCCAGCAAGATCCACCTATCAAGTGGCGGCTTTGCCACTTAACGCCAAGATCGAGATCGATTGTATTGCAGTACTCTAGAACAGCATCAATCTCTGTCAAAACAAATAAGAGGAAACCAGGGTTAAGGGGCTTATCTTATCAAATTTCTTTTTAACGTACTTTTCAACCATTAAGTTGGTTACAAAAACCTAAAGCCCTTTGGCTTAATCAAGAATAAGTGATTTCCTGTTGACTTAATATGTATCGCGTGCAATATTTGATAATAAAACCTTTATGATTTGGAGTTCGTAGATGGTGTTTTAATTTGAAACTAGATTTTGACTAGCACATCCATGCGGATAACCTTTCATTTTATAAATATATATGTTTATATTTTATTTTGTATATAATCATTTTAGATAATATATTGATATCATTTTAAAAATAAATAAATAGGTAATAGATAGTTTTAAATATAGAATTTTAACATATGTTAACAATTTCATTTTTTGTAAAAATTATGCATAATACGAACTTTAATCATTTTAAAAGGTGAAACATATTTGAGTCAATTAAAATGGATAATGATAATTTATTTGTTTATTTACGTGAAAGTATTTTTTCGAAATATATTTTTTACGAATTTAATATAATTTTATATGTAATTCATTTATTACTTCAATTTTAACAATATATATACAATACTTATAAAATTTATAAAGTTAGCATACAATTTTATTATATTTTGTTTATGATAAAAATGTAATTAAATTAATTTATACTAATATTATTCTACTAATTACGAAATTAATCAGTGCATTAATTAAAAAACAGTTTTAAATAGTTAGATTATTTTTCAAAAAAAAATGTTGCTGAAAAGAATCTAACAATTTGCTTTAAAAATTGTTAGATATGAGTCTGTTCTTTATGTTGCTGACAAAAAAAAATTGTAGATTTTTTCTCAACATATTTTGTTATTACTAAAACTAAAATTTAAATTTACAGTTAACATAATTTTTTTTATCAATATCATTAAAATTGTTTAGAAATTAAATATATTAAATAAACTAATATAAATAATCAGAAAAATGTAACTGAACATATAAACATAGTATGACTATTTTATAGTAGATAAAAATGATACTTCTCTTTTAATAGAGAAGACTAGCATCGGACCCCTGCACTTTCGTCCAGGTTTTTTTATCAACTACTGTAGACATTGAAACAAATATCATGTATTTTTTCAGGAGGATCTTGTTTAATTGTTTTTATCTTCTTTAATGTTTTGTTTCGTTTTGATTTTGTTTTTGTTATAATTAGTTAATTGTTATGATTTTAAAGATTTTCTTTGAAAGATAATTGTTATGATTTAAACTATATTTTGATATCTTCTTTAAAATATTTCTAGTTAGCTATGATTTTTGTTTGTCGAAGATCTTATTTAATCATTACAAATATTATATACAAAAAGTGAGAAAATTAAAGAAAATAGAATAAATGGATCGTTTTTTGGTTTATAATGATTCCAGAAAACTACACCATTGTCAAGAACATAGCTAATTATAAAACCAGTTTACAATATATTCATGAAACTATGTCATTTTTAAAATTTATAACATAGCACCAATATATAGAAACCCTCAATGAAACCCTATATATAGGATAATTTTTGGAACTATGATGTTTCTAACATTTGAAAGTCATCATATTACTCATTTTTATATAGCTTAATTTTCAATTTATCTTGTTAATTATTTTGTTTATGTTATAATCGGCTTAAATTTGTTGTTAGCAATTATTGTTAAGCATTTTTCTTTAGATAACATATATTTTGAACATTTTTCATAGTTATTTTTTTATTATATTTATTGTATAACGTATAACGCTTATATATTTATATATTCTTTGTGTAATGTCTATTATTGAATTATTATGTTACTTAAATAAATGATATAACCTTTATCTAGGAAATACAAATTAAATAATCTGTTAATTTAATTTATTTATTATTGATTGAAGGTTGTAGTATTTAAACCTATAAAAATAAGCTCTATTTACTTTCAATGTTTTATAATTTTTCTAAAAAGAATTGATATAACAATGTTAAAACTATTTTTAAGTTTAATGAATTATAAGTTTGGACACATATTTTGGATTTAAAGTGCAATAAGTATTTGCTAAAAATTATCACATGGATTTTGAAAATCACATGGATACATATGTTATTTTGAAAGTTGACTCTTATGAGTAAAAATGAATAGAGTTCATCTGTTAATAATAATAGATTTAGTTGGAGTTTTAAAATCAATAATAACAAGATTTTTTGAATAACAATGGATTTGAATAGATTTTGAAAATTCTTGAAACAATAACAATGAATTCTATTAATATTTTTGAAATCCAAGAGCCAATAACCAAAATTTTAAAAATTCATAAGAATTTACTTACCAATAAAATTAAGGGTTTGTTTGGAAGGACTTTTAGTTGAGGATATATTTACTATTCATAGGGGTTGTTACTAAAAATCATTTAGTATATAACCTAAATAATGGAGGGAAACTCAAAAAAAAATACATATATATATATATATATATATAAGTAAATTAAAGAAAATGTTTCGAACAGTCAAAAAGAAGACATAGGAGCTCTGTTCAAAAATGTGGCCGCCTAGACGCTGTTCAAAGGTCAACCATGGCGAGATTGAGTTTGACCAAATCGGTGAATCCAGGCGTTGATCCGCGTTGACCTGCCTAATTCCCGCGTTGACCGCCTAATCCCATGTTGCTGCCTAGTTTTTTTTTCCGTTCGCGTAAATTGAAATACGATTGATTACTTTTTCCTCATTATTTATAGACTTTGTGTAGTTATTCCTTACTAAATAATTAGAAATAGTTATCAAACCCAAAACAAACACATACATACTGCACTTACGAGATTTTTTCGTATCAAACACATTCTATTCTAAATATTCGACAAATCAAAAGGAAAATGTTTAAATTGTCTTAAAAAATTATATAATCATATATAAGAACTTGTGTCATTATATTTAAAATTAACTATATATATATATATATATATATATATTTTTTAAATTGCATTTAAAATTAGGCCCCGCGTATAATCCGAGTATTTCCCGATTTTTTGGTAACTCGCTAGGTCCATGCTTACCGCCCGACTAGCGCCTAGCATAGTTTCGAACACCTGACATAAGAGACACGACACGAGAATCATCTGCGTTAATTCCGATCACATCAAGTCTTATAATAATACTATTCTTCTTCGTCTTCAGCTACCTCTTTCTCTCTCTCTCTCTCTTATACTACTTGGGTGAGTCCTTTTTGTACGTCCTTGACTTCGCCGGAGAGAAAAAGTCAAATTATTTGGTCTGTCTTCAGATCGATAAACGCTCCAACTCTTGACATCTCTGCCGCACTTCGCTCTCCACTTGTACCCATTGGTCGCCGCAGGTGAAACAATCGCTGGTGTATCCCTTTTCAGAATGTCTTATAATAATAATACTTCCTCAGTTTTTTATTAAGTGTCAAGGAAATTTTTTATTATAAAATAAGTGCTGCTTTAAGTTTTTGATGCAGAATTTATTGATTTTATTCTGCAGATTATTTTTTTATTGTTTGAAGTATAAGTAGATGTATAAATAATGATGTTTTTATATGAAAAACATATACAATTAAATGATTTTTTAATCTGTGTAAAAAATCAGAGCAAACTTATTCAGGAAAGTGGAGGGAGTACTAAACTTCTTCGTCTTCGACTACCTTTCTCTCTCTTATACTATATGGCGTGAGTCCTTTTTGTATCTCCTTGACTTCACGGGAGAGCAAAAGTCAAATTATTTGGTCCGCCTTCAGATCGATAAACGCTCCAACTCTCGACTTCTCTGCCGCACTTCGCTCTCCACTCGTACCCAATTGGTCGCCGCAGGTGAAACACTCGCTGGTGTATCCCTTTTCAGAATGTCTTCGAGCTCTCTTCCTTTCGGTTCACTCTCAGTCTCAGCTTCTTCTGCTTCTGATGATAACCACTTACCAATCATTAGTACGTCCTTAAAGTTTTGATCGAATGCGTTGACTTTTTTTTTAATCTCGTTTATCTTCATCAATGATTCTAGTTAGTCTTGGGTCTGTGGGTGATAGTGTTGACTCTGAAAATTGCAGGTAAGAAGAAGGAAGTTGTGTCTACAGATAAAGCACCACCCGCTGTAGGACCATACTCTCAGGCCATCAAAGCCAATGGTTTCGTTTTCGTTTCAGGTGTTCTTGGACTTGCTCCTGAGGTTTGTCCTCACTCGGCTTTTTAGTTTATTACATGACCTTCGTAGAGTAAATTCATTCTCTTTTTGTTCTGTAAGTGTAGACTGGAGAGTTTATTTCGGATGACGTTGAAGATCAGACTTACCAGGTAAAGTCGCTTTTAAACTCTCACCATGGTCTCTTTTGAAGATTGATTTTGTATACAGTACTTCCTGTTGGATTAAGCTTGAAGGAAACTTGAAGTGCAGGTTCAAGACCTAATCCTACCGAGTTCTGGAAATTAGGAATTAGAATCAGTTTAGGAGTTATCTAAATGTTACCTAATAGGAGTTGTTATATCTGTAATATAAGAAGATGTCAAGTTGTGACATAATTTATGAGTTGTGGAGATTAAGAGTTTTAGTTTTGAGTTATTTTATAAGCAATAAAGAAAATTATTCTTTAAACTTGATCTTTGAGTTCTATACTTTCCACTTGCAACTCTGTTGCATTAGTGATCTTTATCCAAGTAAAGGAGTTTTAAAATTTGTATGGATGTTGCTTGGAAAATGAAGGGTGAAATAAAATGAAAAAATATAACTAATGTGCCTAACTCAAGTTGAGATTAGTTTCTGTAACTTATGAGGTTTTACTTTTGAACTGCTTGATTTGGTAAAATATTAGTCCTCAAATTAACTTATAGTGTAGCTATATAAGAAGGTTTAGTTACTCTGTTTTCCTTTCGGATGCTGTCTAATTGCTTCTGTGATTATTTTTGGAATATGGAAGGTACTCAAGAACATGGGGGAAATATTGAAAGCTGGTGGTGCTAGTTACTGCGCCGTGGTAAAGACAACCATCATGTACGTTTTGTTTCAACAAAGATTATTTATCCATTTTTGAAGCTGGAAATATATAATATTGATATCTTTTTGTTTTTTCTCTGCCACAGGCTTGCTGACTTGGCTGACTTCAAGAAAGTGAACGAAATATACGGCAAATGTGAGTTGTGTAACAAGATACATTAGTATTCCAACTTTGTTCAAAATGCATTACTGGTTGTGTAGTGGTTTTTCTTTTGAACTATTTTCCTTTCTGGTGCAGACTTCCCACATGCTCCTCCAGCAAGGTCCACATATCAAGTGGCGGCTTTGCCACTAAACGCCAAGATCGAGATCGATTGTATTGCAGTACTCTAGAACAGCATCAATCTATCATAAAATTAATAAAGAGGAAACCATGGTTTTAGGGGGCCTTTACTTCATCATTCATTCTTCACGTACTTTTCATTTTGTTGCGGATTATCAACCATTAGGTTGGTTGCTAAACCTAAAGCCCCTTCGCTTAATCAAGAATATTTCATGTTGACTTGATACATATTGAGTATATTATTTGATAAGAAAGACTTTATGATATGAGGTTCTTAGATGTTTTTTTTTTAATTTAGAAAGTGAATAGACATTGGACATAAACCGTAACCACGCCAAGTATGTCTGATAGTTTTGATTGTGTGATCCCAGTTGGAGCTGGTTAAGGACCTGATTCAGCTCATTAATGAACAGATTAAATGGTGATCTCGGTCAGAAACGGATCACGGTTTGAAGTCAGCTCGGTAAGAGGAGATTAATTTATATAGAGAAAAAAATTATGTTTAGAGTTAACCAGATTGTTACTTAAAATGCTCAAATTTTTTAACATTAGCATTTTCACCCAAAAATTATAGTTTCTGTATATATTCTTTCATCTGCTGCATTGCAATAATGCTTTGTTGGTTTCGAATAAAAAGCCTCTAATCAAGTATAAGTCATTATGTGTGTTAGGGAAAATGCAAAATAAATCCCAAACTCTTACATCTCGGCCAAATAAATATCCAACTTTATAAAGAGCCAATTTAATCTCATATTTGCAAACATTTTTCAATTAAGTCCGGAACCTAATTTGACCAAGCCATTATAATCACCTAAAAGACAAATTGTGCTAAAAGGTTGAATATATTGAGATAATTAAGTATAATAACCAAACGTTGGATTAACAAGTTTTCAGAAAAAAAGTTCAAGAAGAAAGATGATGTTTTGATATTATTATGAGTACAACAGCAACAAACATTCTTTTATTTGATACGCAAAAACAGAGTTTTGTTATTAGATGGTTGATGAGAAAGTAAAAAATATGAAGGTACAAGTTCCTTGTCTAGAGAAATCTAGTTAGGCAAGTACTTAGTTGAAGAAATGTCTTCGAGTTCGGCCTGAACCATCAACACGTCGTTCACAACAAAACCCTTTGCTGAGTCTCTGAGATCAGAGAAAGAGATAAACTCATGGTAACCCCAGCTGTATTCATTTCCAAAAGCTGGACCCTGGTACCAGTTATCCACTGACCCAAAAATAAAAAAGAACCATTGGTTATCGCCATGACATGGTATGTATACTCATCGATGGACATATATCATTTGCTTACGTTGCCTTTCGATGTTGTTGAGTCCACGTTGGTTAAGAACTCTAAGCTTGGCTCGAACGTAAATCTTCTCGTATGGTCTGAACTTCTCATTCAGATCAAGGTTAAGATACATGGACAAAGCTTTTCCTTGTGCCGTGGAACGACCATTTGGATCCACTTGTATCTTCCTGATCATCATCATATTGAAGACTCGTTAACTACTCTCTATAATCTAAAACATTGATTTTCCTTTTGAAATAATGTGTACACTCACCAATTTCTCCCTCCAATGGAGAAGACATCGGAATAGTAAGTATCTTTGAGCAGCGTAGAGAACCCACGAAGGGTCCAGGTGAACTTGGGGTTATAGAAGTTATCAGCAATAGAGAAAAGTTCTGAAATCTGATACGTAGTGGGAATGGTCACATCAACACCAAACTCGCAGTGGTCTCCATCGTAGAGATATCCGTTTCTAGGGTCTCTGAATGTAGCAACAGGGAGAACTTGAGAGAATCCCCACATCGTTTTGAAGACATTGAAGCGCCATACATTGGTATCTACAGTAACATTACATTGATTGCTATTTACTTTCTATAAAGCAACTTTATTGTTAGAAAGATTCACATTATTTACCTTGGATAGTAAAGTATTTCCTCTCGTTGTTATTGAAGACGTAAAACCTGAGATCTGCATAAACATCTTGATGTCCAGCGACGAGAGTTGAGTTGTCTATGGCTACGTAAAGCGAAAGGTACCCTGAACCACTATCCTTCTTGTTACCATTGGGGTACACCATAAGTGACCTGTATATACATTAATGTATTTTGAGATCAATCAGAAAATTGTAGTAAAACATGGCTGGTGCCGGATTTTGAGGGGTTATAAACATTTTAGTATATATTTTAATAATTTTTAATACAATTTGGAGGTCAGGAGATATTTGTATATTAATTTAGAGGACAGGGTAAATGTTTCATTTGGTTATGCTGATCTTGTATATACGAGGGGATTCGAGTAAATAAAATATCAAATTACCAGTTGTATCCACCAACTGTAAAAGGACGAGATTGATATCTCTCTGTGTAGGGTGAGTTAAGGAGCTTGTTGAAAGACTCCATTTTGAGAGAGTATGTCGATGGAGGACGATCTCTTAGACCATTCACCGTACTTGAAACAGAAACTTCATGATCACGTGATGAGATTTCTTGGTGTTGATGTACTTGATGCACTTCTCCCAGGCTTGGGTTGGGTCCTTCTCCATTCTCTGTTTTCGTACAGAAAACATATCATTTAAAGATAGAGAGTGTTACTTATAAATGTTTCATTACACAAACCCAATACAGAATCTAAACGACATAATGGACTTCTTGAAAATGCGATTAAATCTAAGAGCAAAGGAGATTGCATACGCTGCAGATTTGTGTTGAAGTCATCTGTGAATTGTCGTATGAAGGAACTTGCAGAAGATGTAATGAAGAGACAAAACAAGATATAAACAAGAGAGATGGTGCTTCTGTAGTGACTCATCATAATTTTAAGGTTTTATTGTGAATGAGATGTGCATAACAGAGACTAGTGACACTTGTATAAATAGTGAGAGGTCGATGCTTCGAGATGCTATGGGAACCTAAAGATAATCAATGACAGTTTCACATGACAATGTTATTAAATTTTATTATTTTTGACCTAGTTTGCAATGGCAAATTCAAAGTGTCTCTCCCACGTTTCAGAAAATAGAAGTCTATACAGATAAATCTTTGGATATTATTATTTGATTCCCCATTAAAACAAATCATTCAGATTTTGTAGAATCAAATTCGAGCTGTTCTCACCATTCTTTATATATTTACCTTTACACGATCTTTGCATAAACACAAGTAATATTTAAAAATAGTAAACTTTATTTTATACAAGATATGAGCTCGTTGCGTTGTAACGGGTATTGTTTGATGTTTTAATTTAATAAAAAAAGAAATATTATAATAGTCTTATGATTTTTGTATACGTTGTGTAATATTTATTTTATAATTAAAAACTCATTTTCACATTATATTTTGTAATCGTGGTCTGTAGATAAATGTTATAAACTTTGTAAATAATATATTATACCTAAACGTTTTATCTCAACACAACTCAAACTAAGAAACTGAATGAAATGTAAAAAGAAATTAAAGTCAAATACACCAATCGAATAATGACAACATTATCACTATAAGAAAACACTGGCTTTACAACGAAGTTTTACAACGAAAATTATTCCTCGTAAATTTACAAGTTAATTACGTCGACGTTACGACGAAAAGCAGTTTCGTCGTAAAGTCGTTGTAATATTACAACGAAAACGTTTCGTCGTAAAGTCGATGTAAAGTTACAACGCTTTTACGTGGAAAATTAAGTTCCACGTAAACGCGTTGTAATTTAACATGGACTTTACGACGAATCATGTTTCCTTATCTCTCCTCTTAAAGACGTTGTAATGTTACATGGACTTTACGACGAAACATAATTCCACGTAAAGACGTTGTAATTTAACAAGGATTTAACAACGAATCGGGTTACCGTTACACTTGGTCGAAACGTGTATTAATTGTGCTTGATACCTAACTGCATTCCTTGTAAAGTTGATGTAAATTCCATGTAAAAAAGTTGTAAATTCGTAGTAATTCATTGCGTTGTAAAATACTTGTTAAACATTTACCTACCAAACTCGAAAATCTTCTATATATATGTCATTTCTCAATGCTCAAAACACACCAACAAATATAAGAAAAAAAAAACTGAAAAAACACAAATAG
Source organism: Hirschfeldia incana (assembly GCA_026261945.1). Taxonomy (NCBI): domain Eukaryota; kingdom Viridiplantae; phylum Streptophyta; class Magnoliopsida; order Brassicales; family Brassicaceae; genus Hirschfeldia; species Hirschfeldia incana. The sequence goes on along the minus strand of JABCMI010000083.1, from coordinate 570,879 downwards.
AAAAAATGGCTGATGGATGCAATATCTACGAGATATGGAGTTGGATGTATTCACATAAAGATTCTGCCGGTAGAGTGACAGATACCTTTCTGAGCGGGCTAGAGACATTCATGCAGCAGGCAGGTTCTACACCGCTCACACAGGAAAGCGGTAAGATGTTTTGCCCTTGTCGGAAATGCAAGAATTCAAAATTTGCACTTAGTGAAACTGTTTGGAAGCATTTAGTAAATAGAGGATTCACATCGCATTACTATATTTGGTATCAACATGGAGAGGGTTATGGTGGAAATGAAGCTAGTAGTAGTAGTAATCATTTTGAGAATCATGTTAATAATGAAGAACCGAATCAGAATGAGCAGATGATAGATCATGATAGGATTCAAGACATGATTACTGATGCATTTTTAGAAACAACTACAACAATAGCTCATGAAACCGGGAATGTAGAAGAACCTAATTTGGATGCAAAAAGGTTTTATGAAATGCTAGATGCTGCAAATCAACCAATCTACACTGGTTGTAGAGAAGGTCTCTCTAAATTGTCTCTAGCAGCTAGGATGATGAATATTAAAACAGATCATAATCTATCTGAGAAATGCATGGATTCTTGGGCGGAGTTGTTGAAAGAGTACTTGCCAGAAGACAATTTGTCGGCTGAATCTTATTATGAGATTCAGAAATTGGTTTATAGTCTGGGATTGCCTTCGGAGATGATAGATGTTTGCATCTACAACTGCATGATCTACTGGAAGGACGATGAGAACCTGGAAGAGTGTCGATTCTGCAAGAAACCACGATTCAAACCGCAAGGACGTGGAAGGAATAGGGTACCGTACCAAAGGATGTGGTACCTACCAATTAAAGACAGGTTAAAAAGATTACATCGATCTGAGAGAACTGCTGCATCGATGAGGTGGCATGCTGAACATGTTCAGAAGGAAGGCGAGATCGCTCATCCATCAGATGCAAGAGCGTGGAAACATTTCAACAAGGTATATCCAGATTTCGCTAACAATATTCGGAATGTCTATCTTGGGTTAAGCACTGATGGATTTAGTCCATTCGGAATGTCTGGGAGGCAATATTCTTTGTGGCCAGTCATTCTTACGCCGTATAACTTGCCGCCGGAGATGTGTATGGAAGAAGAATTTATATTCTTAACCATATTAATTCCTGGGCCGAAGCATCCAAAACGGTCGCTTGTTGTTTTTCTCCAACCATTGATACAAGAGCTACAAGAGTTGTGGTCAGAAGGGGTGAGAACGTATGATTGTTCCATGAAAAACAATTTTACGATGCGAGCAGTTCTACTGTGGATGATTAGTGACTTTCTTGCTTATGGGATGTTGTCTGGGTGGACAACTCATGGAAGATTATCTTGTCCAATTTGTCGTGGATCGACAGATGCTTTTCAACTGAAGAATGGTAGAAAGAGTTGTTGGTTTGATTGTCATCGTCGATTTCTTCCCATCTCCCATCCGTACCGAAGAAATAAGACATTGTTTAGATACAAAAAAGTTGTCAGAGATAGTCCTCCTCCATATCTCACCGGGCAACAGATCCTAGCAGAAATTGATTATTATGGAGCTTAGGAAAATGTGGCGTGTGGAGGAAAATGGCATGTTCCGGGAAATATGTCTGATGGGTATGGGGTCTCTCACAATTGGCATAAGAAGATTATATTTTGGGATCTGCCTTACTGGAAGGATCTTCTTTTACCCCACAACTTAGATGTAGAGAAGAATTTTTTTGACAACATCATGAATACAATATTGAACGTCCCAGGAAAGACAAAAGATAACAAAAAGTCAAGGATGGACTTACCTTCTATCTGCTGGAGAAGTGAGTTACATATCAAGAGCAATGGCAGCATTCCTGTTCCCATATTCTGATTGTCATCAGCAGCGAAAACAACTTTGATTGGGTCTCATCAGAAGTTAAGTTCCCTGATGGTTATGTTTCAAATCTGTCAAGATGTGTTGAACGTGGTCAAAAGTTTTCCGGAATGAAGAGTCATGATTGTCATGTGTTTATGCAACGACTACTTCCATTCGCTTTTGCTGAGCTCCTTCCAACAAATGTACATGAAGCACTTGCAGGTAAATATTAATTTATAATATATTACATATGTTTAAAAAATGTTATTAATTGTGTTATATTTGCAACATACAGCAATTGGAGCATTCTTCAGAGATCTTAGCACACGTACGTTCAAGGAAGAAGTCATCGAACAGCTTCAGGAGAACATTCCCATCATATTGTGCAACCTGGAGAAGATATTTCCTCCATCATTTTTTGATGTGATGCAACATCTAGTTGTTCATCTCTCGTACGAAGCATTACTTCGTGGACCAGTTCACAACGGATGGATGTATCCATATGAGAGGTACATGAAACATTTGAAGGGAAAAGCCAAAAATCTAGCAAAGGTGGAAGGTTCGATCATTGCTGGGAGTTTGACAGCAGAAACTTCTAACTTCACGTCTTACTACTTTGCTCCAACCGTCCGTACAAGGAAAAGAGTTCCTAGAAGATATGATGATGGTGGAGTACCTTCGTCATATGCCGTAGACGGTGTTCCTGACATTTTCTGTCAAATTGGGCGATTTGGTGGTAAGCTGAAAGAAGTTTGGTGGTCTAGTGAAGAGGATAAGCATAGTGCCCACACATATATTACGCTCAACTGCGGAGATGCAATGACGTCTTCGTTTGAAAGGTAAATTTTTGTCTATGTTAATTAATTTTATTGTTGTTAATTATATGATATGATATATTTGTTTAATTTGCAGCATGTTTGTATCTCAAGTTGAAGAAGCGATACCGAGATTATCTGCAGCTGAAGTGGAAGGAAGAAAAGAAAAGCACTTTGTCAAGTGGTTAAAATTACAGGTATTATATTTGATTAAAATGAAGCAATATTTGGTACTATTCTAACGGTGGTGTATTTTGTAGGTTGAGTATGATGATCCATATTACCCTGTATGGTTTCACGAATTGGTCCAAGGTCCAGTAGCAAAGGTCACCACATCACATATGTACTTCACACGAGGTTTTACCTTTCACACATACGAGTATGGAAGACATCGGGCAACAAGTAACTATGGAATATGTGTGAAAGGCGAAACAGACTTTTACGAGATCTTGCAGGAGATTATTGCAGTGGAATTTCCAGGGTTATTGAAGCTAAAATGTGTCCTCTTCAAATGTGAATGGTTCGATCCCGTTGAGAATCGAGGAGTTCGATTTAACAAATTTGGTGTTGTGGATGTCAACTCTGGGAGAAGATACAACAAATTCGAGCCTTTCATCCTCGCTTCCCAGGCTGAACAAGTTAGCTTTCTTCCATATTCTCGCCTTCGAAGTTCTGGGATTAATTGGTTGGCTACTATCAAAATTACACCTCGTGGACGAATTGTTGCTGGAGAAGAACCACCATTGCAAGAAGAAGATGCTATTAATGAAGTTGAGGTTCCTGACCAACAACTTGATGAAATTCTTCTGATCGACCCAAATAACCATCAATATGAAGATCTTCCCGAAGATGCGACAGATGAAGCACGTGAAGACGAGGTTGATTGTAGTGATGACGATGAATGTTCTGATGTTGATGAGAACTCAAACGATTCAGAATGATGTAATATACTCCATCTGTTTCTATATATAAGTAGTTTTAGAGATTTTTGTTTGTTTCACAATGTAAGTTGTTTTCAAAGTCCAATGCAAAAAGTAATATAATAAAATAACATTTAAAAGAAAAGTTAAATAGAAAGTTGGAAATATGATTTGTTATTGGTTCTTTTTTGTCTTTAATTAAATGCTAAAGTTATAAATGTGTTTTTCTAAATAGTTGTGCTTTTGGACAAAACTACTTATAAATAAAAACAGAGGGAGTATGTAACAAATGTTGTTTTTGTCTATCCAAAATATTGTATCCAATGTTGTTTTTATTGCTTAAGTGAAATTCTTAATGTATAATATATATTTCTTAAGGTTAAAAATATTTATTTGTTAAGGAAAAAAATTTATTTTGTTGAAGGTAAGGGTTTTAGTTAGATAAAGAGGATGAAAGTATGAATGAGTGGTAAAGATGATAAGTTTGGGGTTTAGGGATTTGATTTTCGGGGTTTCATACTTTCCTGGTAACTTCGTCGTAAATGAAAAAACAAGGGCCTGGTAACTTCGTCGTAAATGAAAAAACACGGGCCTGGTAACTTCGTCGTAAACGAAAACACGGGCCTGGTAACTTCGTCGTAAACAAAAACACAGGCCTGGTAACTTCGTCGTAAACAAAAACACGGGCCTGGTAACTTCGTCGTAAAATTACGAGGCCATTACGACGAAACCGTTTTTATATATATGCGAGAATCCTCTCAGACGACCACTGCTCGTATCCTCCTCCCAAATTCCTCCCCCCCCCCCTCTAAGGTATACTTTCTCTCTCTACTTTTTTTTTTATAGTTTAGGTGGTTAGTTTAGGTGATTAGTTACCGGAATTAGTTTAGGTGATTAGTTACCGGAATTAGTTTAGGTGATTAGTTAACGGAATTAGTTTATTTTAAAATTTTCGTTTAGGAAATGTATTAATATTTTTTTTAATTATTTTTTAGATGGCTCCTAAACCGAGACCAGCAGCTCATGCACCTACGTATGCCGATCTATTTGGCGATGGATCTTCTTCTAGCGGTCCATCGTCTTCTTCCGGGACAGTTCCAGAGTCTCACACATCTTGGAGAGTTTCTTCGACCCCTCCTCCTCATCCAGCTCAGATGCCTCCCCCACCAGCTGCTCCACCTCTCGCCCCGGATCAGCCTGCCCCACCGGCTGCAGTTCATCCTGACTTGCGGGTGCCAGCTTATGCACCATTCGCAAGATACACCGTGGAGGATTTGCTGACCCAGCCCGGACGAGAGGGTTTACACATTCTTGACCCCGATAGACCCCGGGGTACTTTTTGGTAACTAGATAAAATTATTAATTTTAAATTTAAAATCTTTGATAATTTTTTTTAACAAATTTGTTATATTTGCAGGTTTGGGGCTAACAACAAAGTTAGCTGGAGCGTTTCAGAGACGATGAAGGGATATTATGACGGCCCTTATCCCAACTGGACGTCCACTCCCGATCACGTCAAGACGACGTGGTTTAAATATTTTGCGGTAATTTAAATAAATAATTAAATTGTTAATTAAATAATTATTATTTTTTCTAATCTTTTAAATTTTTTGTTTTTTTCAGCAAAGGTGGAACTGGTCCATAGGAATCACCGAGAGGGTGAAGAGCGAATTTATTGCAAAGGCGAAAACTTGTCTTTGCAACACCGTCTCCGATTGGAAGGACAAGTGGGAGATTTACGGCTATGAGGGGAAGCCGAGCGGGGTCACCAAGGAGGCATGGGATGGCCTCATCGCCTATTGGACCGACCCCGTCAACATCCGCAAAGCCAACTCGTGCTCCGCTTCCCGAAGAACGAGGGATAAAGATGGTCATTTTCCCATGGTTCATAGAACCGGCCAAAAACCCCATGCCGGAGTTCGTCTCGAAGCTGTAAGTTTTATTTAAATTTATAATTTTCATTATTATAAACTTTTGTATTTATTAATATATTTAATTAATTTTTTATTTTTCGTTTATTAGTTGGAGAAGACGGGAGTTTTGCCATCTCTCTCGGACTTATTCAAGATGACTCACGCCTCACCAGATGGAGTTTTTGTTGATCCTGCATCAGAGAAACTCTTCAACGCTGTGGCGTCTCGGGTAGAAGAGCGAGAGACGCAACTTACCCAACAGTCTGCAGATGGATTACCCGTCAAGTTGTCAACCGAAGAAGTCGACTAGATCTTCGAGGAGGTAAAATTTAATAATTTTTTAATTATTATTAATTAATGAACTCTAAATAAGTTTTTATATATATACATATAGGTGGCTCCTAGAAAGAAGGGAAGGACGGTCGGAATAGGTTCCGTTAACGAAGTTGCAAGGGCGACTTTGTCATACTATTCGAGGCGGGACCAGGACAACGGGCGGATGCAGGCTCGTGTGGATACCCAGCAGCAGCGTCTGCACTCTCTCGAGAGTTTGCTGGATGTGATGGCGGTGGGAAATCCAGCTATGCAGACGGCTTTGGCGGCGAGACGAGCAGCTCTCGGGATGAGCCAGCCGGATCCCGACGCAGGACCATCTTCAGACCCGAACCCCTCAGCCAACTACTTCGACGATGATGTCGGTCTTCATTAGAATTTTTTTTTTTAATTTCTTTTGTTTTGTATAAAAATTTTAAATTATATATAATTTATGAATTTCTAGTTTTTAAATAAAATCTTTGGTTTCATATTTATTTTTTTGAAAAATATTTTAATTTTAAAATTAATAAATATATAATTATTATAATTAATTAATATTTTAAATATGGAGATGTAAATTCGTTGTAACCTTCCACGTTTATTCCTCGTAAAAGTTACGTCGAATTTACATCTACTCGTTGTAAAGTCGTTGTAAAATTTACATCGAGTTTACGACGAATCCTTACGTGTCTGTTACAACGAAATATTACGTGGCATTTACAACGCGTAGTACGAGGACATTACGACGAAATGTTTCCTTCCGCTTTACGAGGAAGAAGCTTCCTCGTAAAAGTAACTAGGACTTTGCGACGAATGCTCCGTTACGACGAGCGTTTAACAACGAAACGCTGATCGATGTTAATTCGTCGTAAAGCTCCTATTACGACGAATTAACATCGAATAACGCCCTCGTAAAAAATATGTTTTCTTGTAGTGTATATACATTATTTTTTACTAAGTTAATGTTTTATTTAATATAAGTTTTTAAAGTTTATTTTGCTAGGATATTTTAAAAAAGAAAAAAAATATTTTCTAAATCTCAATATTATTTGATAGTAATTTTCATTTTAATATTATGACATGTGTTAAAATATATAATGATTTAAAATATGTATACTAATATATAAGATAATAAAAAATAATTATTTAATAGTAAAAATTAAAATTTAAAAATGATTTAGTAGTATTTTTAATGATTTGTTCCTTTTTATTTACAGTTAAAAATAAAATAAAATATGAAATACTCTTTTATTTTCTTGTTTAAAATTTTAGAAAAAAAAATATGTCATAAAACCTATTATAGTTATTTTATCTTTAAAATTTCAGGAAAAAAAATTGTTATCAATATATATTTTTATCATAAATTTTTATCAATTAAATAATTTTCACTATATATTTTTAATCATATTAATTAGCAATTCTGAAGAACCAAACTCAATATAAACTTTTACAGTTATATCTTCATTATAATTTTAGAAAATAAATTTTATTAAATAAACTATTGTCAGATCTTTTTTGTTTATGATATTTTAAGAAGAAAAATTTATTTAAAATTACTAATAAATCATTTTTAAATTCATTTTTGACTATTAAATATTTTTTTATAAAAATTATTTTAATATCTTATATATCTCTATAATATTATTTGAGAAGTCACTTTCTTATGTGTCGCGCTCACGTTAGCTCTCACAGTGGTTGATTACTATGATACCCTTAATGAATTAAAAACTATTATTTTCTTTTTAAACTTTTCCAAATAACAATATAAAATAAAAAGGAAATATTTATAAAGTATAAAAAAAAATTTGAAACGAAAATATATTTACATATAATATGATTTCATAAAAAAAGAAAATTCACAAAATAGTAATATGAAAAAAAGATTCACACATATGCTCTTGATATTACAGTGTGAATATCTATTTTCAAAGTAATATAATTGGTTTTATATATGTATCTATTTTATTATAAAATAATTAAGTAACATAAACTGATATATGTTTAATTGACAAAAAAATAATTTGTAATTAGTATTTAAATATATATATATATATATATTTAAAAAACAATATTTCATATATTTAGTTGACTATAATATCTTACAATTACAAAAAATATAAATTATAATTTACTTATATAATATAATTTCTCAAAAACAAACATATTTTAAGAGATATTAAAAAAGTAAAAATAAATTTTAACAACAAACAGCTTTTGATTAAATAACTTCAACATGACTGACTTGACTAATCCACTTATATCTAAAATCATAGATCTTTTATTTTGTCATCATATATAATTAAAAATCTATAATATTATTTGAGAAGTAACTTTCGTATGTGTCGCGTTCACGTTAACTCTCACAGTGGTTGATTACTATGATACCCTTAATGAATTAAAAACTATTATTTTCTTTATAAACTTTTCCAAATAACAATATAAAATAAAAAGAAAATATTTATATAGTATAAAAAACAATTTTAAACGAAAATATATTTACATATAATATGATTTCATAAAAAAAGAAAGTTCACAAAATAGTAATATGAAAAAAAGATTCACACATATGCTCTTGATATTAGAAAAAAAAGAAATATTTTTTCTTTTAAAAAATAATTTTACAGTGTGAATATATATTTTCAAACTAATAGAATTGGTTTTATATATGTATCTATTTTATTATAAAATAATTAAGTAACATAAACTGATATATTTTTAATTGACAAAAAAATAATTGGTAATCAGTATTTGAAAAATATATATATATATATATATATATATATATATTTTAAAAAAAAATATTTCATATATTTAGTTGACTATAAGATCTTACAATTACAGAAAAATATTATATTTTACTTATATAATATAATTTCTCAAAAACAAATATATTTTAAGAGATATTAAAAAAAACTAAAAATAAATTTTACAAAAGACATCTTTTGATTAAATAACTACAAGATGACTGACTTGACTAATCCACTTGTATATCTAAAATCATAGATATTTTATTTTGTCATCATAGATAATTAAAAATATAATTTATGTATTTTAAAATAAAAAATATAATTTATTTATTTTATAGGAATATATAATTATATAATAAAAATTTGCTTGTTTTATAAATTTAAATTACAGGATGACTTAAAACATATGAACAAATGAAAAATAAAATATTAACTCACTGTAAAATTTATATATATGCATGAGACTTAGAATATTATTATTATATTAATTTATGTCTTTTGGAAAAGATACTTTTGTTTATTTTTAATGTCATTCTAACAAAAATATATCTTTAAGTTACACATAATCTTACTAAAATATACTTACATATCTAAGACAACAATCAACCTAAATGCAAATAAGAAAATTAATCAAAAAATTAATATATTTAGAACAAAAATGTTATGGTTGAAATAAAAAAATATGAGGAATTAAATATGTCCAAATGATAACTAAATAATCTATAAAACAACAAAATCGATTAGATATAAAATATCTAAAATCATATGAATAATTAAATTAATAAACAAATTATAAATTAATTTTAAACTAAAAGTAAATATCATTCATTTTTATAATATATTTTATTTATAAATATTTATGCCCGTGCATGAGCACGGAAAAATCACCTAGTTATATATATTGTAAATCATTATTTATTTTAACACATATCACAAAATTAAAAGGAATATTTTGTAATTATCTTTTGTTAGGATTTAAAAATGATTTTTTTTTATAAAATTCGTTTTTATTATCTTATATATTAGTATATGTATTTTTATTCAATATATATTTTAACACATGTCACAATATTAAAAGGAAAATTACTATCATCTTATATTTTGCAATTATCATTTCTTTAGGATTTATAAATGGAAAATTACTATAAATAATATTTATAATTGTATTTTTTGTTAATATTTTATTTTTTATATTTTAATTATAAAATATTTTAACAAATGTCATAATTTTAAATATAAAACTTCCAAGTGTCATGATCATGTTAATTAGTAATTTTGAAGAACAAAGCTTTATATAATAAGATTTGCAACGTCTTTTATGTAATAAAAGTTTCTTTTTAAATTGTTGGTAATCTTTTTTTTTGTCATCAAAATATTGGTACTCTTTTGAATCCAAGAAGTTGGGGTTTAAATCTCCTCTCTGTAGAGGCTAATCCGTTCCAGATAGAAATTTTGGTTCTTGTAAGAGAGATGATATTTATTTTGATATATGGATAAGAATACGAACTTCGAATGCAACACAAACTTATTATTTTAGGTGCTTTTGATGACAAAGCAAACGCACATATGGAGTTGAAAGTTCCAGCCATGGTTAGAGAAAATCTAACTAGGGAAGTACTTGGTTGAAGAAATGGCTTCAATTTCGACTTCAACCTTCAATATATCGTTCACAAGAAAACCCTTTGATGAATCTTTGAGATCAGAGAATGGGATAAATTCATTATAACCCCAACCAGATCCATCTCCATATCCTGGACCATTGTACCAATTATCAACTGCCAAAAGAAAAATTAAAATCAAGAAAGCACTCATTAGTTATCCCTAATGTATATAATAGTCATGAATACGTGTAGATTTATACATATCATCTGCTTTCTTTTCTTTTCGAGGTTATTGAAGTTGCGTTGGTTAAGAACTCGAAGCTTGGCTCCAACATAAATTTTCTCATAGGGTCTGAATTTCTCCTTCGCATTAAGGATAAGGAATATGGACACAGCTTTTCCTTTTCCCCAGGCTAAACCACCCGGATACACTTGTATATTCCTGATCAACATATGGAATATTTATCACGACCATTCACTATATATACACTAAGTACAGCAAAAGAGCTTTAGTTTTGAAATATTGTGGACTCACCATTACCAAAAATAGAGTTGAGTTGTCTATGGCTACGTAAAGCGAAAGGAACCCTGCACCATTATCATTCTTGTTCCCGTTCGGGTACACAACAAGTGTCCTGTTTTTTTTTGAGATTAGTGTATAGAATTCAGTTTGAGTGAATAGATAATCAAATTATCAAAATTACCACTTATAGCCAGCAGCCGAGAAAGGACGTGAAACATATTTGTCTGCGTTGGTTGACTTGAGGAGCGTGTTAAAAGACTCCATCTTCAGAGAGTAAGAAGATGGAGGACGATCTCTGAGACCCTTCACTGTGTTTGAAGCTGAGACTTTATAGTCACGTGAAGAGATCTCTTGATCATGTTTACGTAAGTAATGAGCTTCTCCCTGGACTGGGTCTGGTCCTGCTCCATTCTCCTCTGTTTTGAGACAGATAAGATAACATTGAAAAAGAAGAACAACAAAGGATGTGTCACCAAGTATTAAAAAGTACAGTGTCTAAGAACTCCAAACACACTTATAAAAAGATATTAGGTTCTGAAGTATTGGATCAGATCTAAGTGCAAAAATGATTGCATACGTTGAAAGTGTTTGTTGATGTCATCAGTGTATTGTCGTAGGAAGGAACTTGAAGAGGCAGACGAGATTAAGTGAAAAAACAAGAGAAAAACAGCAGAAACGGTGTTCGTGTAATGATTACTCATATTTTAAGGTATCTAAGTTAATCAAATGTAGAGAACATAAACTAGTGAGACTTTATATAGCAGAGTGGGATAGACAGGGATGGGACCCATTAATTTTTATCGGAGTTAGTATAATATTATTGATATTAAATATCTTATATTTACTTCACAAATAATCTTTAATAATAAATTCTTAGACAAAAAAAGTCTTCATGACATAAGTCATTTATTATTTACATTAGAAATTTCAGTTCTACGCTTTATACGAACATATATGCATTCAAAAATGGATTTTACAAACCATTTGGTATGTAAGAAATGGGAGAAGGAATGGTAAGAAGCCTAATACCTCTTCAGTGCTGGCTGGCTAAACAAATCGACAAGCTGATTAGAAATCACATCTCAAGTATTAGAACGATAGCTGATCGAAAGTATACTAAAGTTATGGAAATAATGATTTTCCTTTAGATGATGTCCTTGTTGGCATCTAAGTTTTAATTTCTAAAAACACTAAGATAGAGTATATACATTGTATATAAGTTTTTTGAATAAATTTAACATTATTTCAAAGAAAAAGATAATCAAATACACCATAAAATTTGAAGAAACAAGGGTTTAATGGTATGTGTTTTTTTCCCGTTGTCGAGTGGTATATATTCTTTTATGTTGTCCGCAAGGTCGAAGATTCAAAATTACCTTTTGCGGATTTGTTGTGATTATTTTGAGGAATTTTTAGACTGTTATGCATAACCACTAATGACTTAACATGAAGTGATCACCATTCTCCTTGAATATTTTCGGTGGGCTCATGTTTTCGGTGGACTCCCAGCAAGCAATATCCAAATTTTCGGTGGACGGTCATTAGGTGCTAATCGGATTCTTTTCGAGGCATCCAGATATCCAGATTATAAAAAAAGACCATAGACTCACAATTCAATGGTAAAATAACGCAATTTTGTAATTCAATTACAGGGAAAAGAGTTTGAAAGATTAAAGAGAGAAATAAAAATGTGGTGAAAAAATAGGATTTGAAATTTAATATTACCACGTTCAAGTTCAACTATGTCAAATAACCAGATGAACTAACATTTAACAAAAAAATGCCTGAAACACAAAATAATTGATATTTAAAGGGTGAAGTGAACGTAGGTCCGCCTCTGGGGATAGGCGCTTTTGGATGGTTATTGCATGATTAAGAAGAATCCAGATACTCACGAGATTATTGCATGCCACTGTTGATTCAATTATTATTTGAATACCTAACTGTTGTTGTTGCAGCCTCGTGTTTATCATGCAAAATTAAAAAGTTTTTTTTTGTTACATTAATATTTCCAAAAACCTCTCAAACTATATGGTTTCTCTTGTTTATCCTCGATCTACAAAGAAATGCAAACACAACTATCCATCTAATTCAAAAGACCAGATATAAAGAAACAATTGTAACATCTTCGACTGTTTTTAACATGAGAGTGTGGAGGGTGGGGTCAGCCGACCCCACTATTTTTAAAAATTTATTAATTTTTGTTGAAGAAAAAAATATTTTGACCCCAATAAAAATTAAATTTTGACTCCATAATTTTTTTGACTCCAGTACAAAATATGTTTGGTTCCGCCACTTACCACTATATAATTTCTATTCTATTACAGATTTAATAAAGTAGTAGATATTGATTTACGTTATATACTTAGTATATATAAACTTTAAAAAGTTAAAATTTTACGGTTCAAGTTTTACTACTTTTGTTTATTGTTTAAACTATGTATTTTGTCACTGTGTTGTATAATAGGGGCGCCCGTAAAATGTTGTGAGCCGTAAATACTGTAGTAAGAATTTTATAAATATATATACTTTGTAATTTAATTATTTTTAATTTAATAACAGTATGTCATTCTTTTTTTTTTGTCGACAAGATTACAGACTCATGTGGACTCTGTAAACCAAGCTGGTTGCTCTGTATCCATATGGACAATAAACGACGTATGTTGCCTCACACCACGTGTTAAGCTATCTGCCTTTTTGTTTTGCGTCCTTAATATATGAATAATCTCCGGGCTGTGAAAACTTCTCTTGAGACTTCTGATGTCTTCTAAGTAGCTTGCAAAAGCCGGCCATTCTTCTGGTTCCGAAACCATCTTCACCAATTGAGAACAATATGTTGCAAAAGTAACACTATACTGCCTTAAGCTCCTCATACATTCCATTGCTCATATGAGAGCCTCCACCTCCGTGTGTAAGGGCGATTGACTTGCCCTTGTATTTCTAGCTCCCAGTAAGCCTTCAAATCCTTCTAAAGTGATATACCATCCCTGACCAGAAAATGTATCTTCTGATTTCCAAGATTCATCCGTAAAACACCATCGTCCCGTCTAAGCGGTAAAACAGACTCAGATGCCTCTAAAACCTGTTTCTTATGTATTATAACTTGTTGTGCATCTGACTAGAGTAAAGATTCGGTCATAGCCAGTTTAAGGGTCCCTTGGGTCTATGTCCAAATTACTAAATACCTTATTGTTTCCTCCTTTCCATATGTATCAAAGTATCCATGCAAAATGGTGATCGTCCATTTCTGGTTTGATTCTCCAGAATAAATGATCCATATTCGTAAACAAGGATTGTCCAGGAAAATAGTCCGGATGCAAAGGGATCCTCGATAGAGCCCAAACCTGGACTGCTGGTGGGCATTCAAAAATACATGATCTATAGATTTCTCAACTGCTCCACATCTGTCACATCCAATATCTCCCTTGAGACTCCGGGCTTTTAGATTTTTTTTTAACAGCTATACATCCTGACAACAACTGCCACAGAAAGTGCTTCATGTTTAGTGAACAACGCACTTTTCAGCAATATGCTTTAAGATCCGTAACTGTTGGACCAAACTCTATTATTCCTTTCCCTCTATATGGATATGCTCTTTCTATTTGATATCTTGATTTAACTGTATATTTTTCATTCTTTGTGAAGTGCCAACCATCCTGGTCTGTTGTTTGTACCCTACTCAAGGGTATACTTTCAACAATCTTGACATCCGCATGTTCCATTATTTCCTGTAAAGCCAGTGAGTTCGAAGTACGCGAAGAGTTATCAGTGGAAGAGTCGACCGTAAGGTCTGGTAAGAGAACATTTTGTTTTTTTATTTGCTGGTCTCAGGCGGTTGGTTGGGAGCCAGAGATCATTCCATACTGATATAGAAGATCCTGGCCCCACCTTTTTGATTAGTCATTTGCTAACCAGAGATCTAGCAGAGATTATACTGTGCCATCCGTAGGAAGACGAGTATGATCTGGCCGGTTCTAGGGGTGAAGTATTCCTAAAATACCGACCTTTAAAAACCCGAGAAAATAGAGAATTTGGTTTCTCTATAAATCTCCATAGTTGCTTTCCAAGCATAGCTGTGTTGACATCCGTCAGGTCTCTAAACCCTAGTCTTCCATCATCCTTATGTAAACAAACCTTATCCCAAGATTTTCAGTGTAATCCTTTTGTGTTACCACTAAGACTCCACCAAAATTGGGATACCGCGCTCGTACGTTTCTTCATCACAGTTTTCGGGATTCGATAGCAGGACATAATATGATTGGGTAGAGCAGTTACCACCGATTTTATAATTATCTCTTTTCCTCCTTTCGTAAAAAATTTAAAAGTCCATCCATTTACTCTGTTGTGTAAGCGCTCCTGAACAAAGCCAAAAACTTGGACATTTGAACCGCCTAAACTATCTGGAACTCCTAGATATGTTCTCATTTCTCTCCGATTTTGGATACCCAGAATAATTCACAGTATGTCATTCTTAAATACACAGAATAATTCATAAGGTGAGTCACTTATATAGTTATATTGTAGTATTTGTTAAGTTATATATTAAAATATTTTGGAGAAAGTATTTAAAATATGCAAAAAAGTAATAATACGAAATATATATTATAGATATTATATTTTGTTCTCCATTTATTCAAAAAACCCCTATAATGAAACTATAAATAATTCTAATAATTTTCGTTTACAAATTAATAACAATCATACAAAACCCAAAAATAAATATTAATTGTACTTTGAGTCATAATAATCTATGATTCAATTTAAGCTCCTTATTTTTTTGATGTGATATATTTATGTTTCCAAACAACATTATAATTTCTTAATACTATCTTTGTTTCCAAACATTTTCAAAATGTACTTTTACTATAATAAGATATATATTAAATATTTATTT
The DNA here is from genome assembly GCA_026261945.1 of Hirschfeldia incana. NCBI lineage: Eukaryota > Viridiplantae > Streptophyta > Magnoliopsida > Brassicales > Brassicaceae > Hirschfeldia > Hirschfeldia incana. The sequence goes on along the minus strand of JABCMI010000083.1, from coordinate 555,274 downwards.
TTATTTCTGAAATTTTTATATAACCTGGTTGAATATAATGGAATTAACTATTTATATAATATTTGCAATATTAATAAATATTTTGGTAGATAATCATAACATAGTTTTTCCCATAACATTTAGATGAAAAGAAAAAAAAATTGCATGCACAACATTATTGATAGATAGGCATCGTGATGGCAACAACTGATATATATTAGGAAGAACATCAATCTTGGTTAATTTAGTAACTAATTTACTAGGAAAAAGATTAATTTTAAAATTATTAAAACTGGGATTACTTTTTATAATTCAAAACTGTTTAGAGATTTAATCTCTAGTTTCCTCTTTTTTTCGTGAAACACAATCACTAGTTTCCTCTGTCTAAACAATTAAAATAGAAGTACAAATAAAATTTAACCCATATTTTTTCTAAATACTTACACTATATTCTATGCTACTACTTTTTAGAGCATCGTCCACCCACCCATATATTTGCCTCTATATACTTTTTTTTTTTGTCAACTGATGGATTATATTAATCTAATGGTCTGAGAAATTTAAAAGAGTACAACCGGAGTAAAACTCAACGGCAACAAACTGAAAAAAAAAAACTACAACAGGAGAGATAGATGTGTTTAAGGAGTGAAGGAACCCGGAGAGATACTTCACTTGAGCTCCATAAACTATTGTTTCAAAGAACAATTGATGATAGTCGAAACGACGTTGGTGCACCGTTGAGATTGAAATGTTGGCTGGCAAGAACTTTTGGTGAGAAGCTCTAGATCCGTATGCAACATACTCATCGAGGAAATGAAGTCCTAACTGACTTGATTTGGCATTGAAACAAGCATGATTAACTCTAAAATCGGCAAAACTCACTAAAGAAACTAGGTGAAACTCAAACACAATGAAGAACATAATTATCCGTGAGGAAGACGATAGTGAGAAAGATGATGAGACTAGGTGAATCTCAAAAATACCAATCCTGACTTCATAGCAGCCAATAGAGAGGAGTTTAACAAGATACCATGATACGGCCATGACTTTGGTTAAGTCAAAGCATCTAACACCAACATTACCGTGCTGGAGTACGCGAGCTTTTATGAAACCGAGTCTTAAAGGCTGATTCACGAAACCTGTCAACTTGGAGATGAGGCATAGACCGTCTGAGCTGTAGTTGAAGTACAGCGATTGAGATTGTGTAATCTTCCAAGAGGAACCTCTTTTGAGGATAGCAGCTCCGTTTTGAAGGTCGCACAGTTGACTCTGTGAAGAACCGTCGATGCTTGAGACGGCATAATGTGATAGACTCGCAACGGTGATGGAGTTTGTAGATCTGGTGAGTCTACACTCTTGCACAGTAGTTCTAGCGACTGGGAAGATGGGAGAGCTATAGGTCCGGCCATGTGAAGAACCGTCGATGCTTGAGATGGCGTAGTGTGATAGAGACGCATCAGTAAGATAATAATGAGTAAGCTTGGCGAAACAACACTCTTGCACAATAGATCGGGCGGTCACTAGGAGAATGAGATTAAAACAACGTAGCTTAGCTCCATAGAAACCTTGGCTAGCTAGATCTGCCTCGATGTCAGGTATAGAGTCGGCGAGGCGAGATATAGGAGCAGCGGTGAGGCGAGATGCAAGGGCGGAGGCGAGGCGAGATGGAAGGACGGCGGCGAGGCAAGATGGAGGAGGAACGACGACGAGGCGAGATGGAGGAGTGACGACGGCGAGGCGAGATGGAGGAGTGATGATGGCGAGGCGAGATGGAGGAGTGACGACGGTGAGACGAGGTGGAGGAGCGACAGTGACGAGATGAGGTGGAGTGACGACGGCGAGACGAGGTGGAGGAGCGACGACGGCGAGACGAGGTGGAGGAGCGACGACGGCGGGACGAGGTGGAGGAGCGACAGTGACGAGACGAGGTGGAGGAGTGACGACGGCGAAACGAACGGAGGGGAGTACAACCAGGAAACAAGGAAACAGAGGGACAATTGCAGAGAAGGGACAAACATATCCGGTGGGCTTGCAGTGCGGAGGATTGGTGACGAAATGAGAAACGAGATACGTGATGAGGATGATGAAGCTAAACGTGAGAGAAGAGGAAGGATGGCGACGCCGGCAAGCAGATCCGCCGCCGGCGTCAAGAGGGAAGATGAAATGCGGCGGTCTCGTAATACGTGCTTGAGAGCGTTTACAAATTAGGGCGAACTCTGCCTCTATATGCTATAATAGAGTAAAATCTACTTCATCTCACCTCTATTTCTTCCTTTAAAATAGAGATTGCTATTTTCTCCTCTATATTTAGGGGAAGAAATAGCATTCCTCTATAAAAGAGAAATACTTTTTTATTTGCACGATAGTTCTTTTACTTTTTTTGATTATAACTGAATTACATACTTATGTAGAAACACATTATTTTTACATATAAAACACAATTATTTGTTCTTACAAAATATTATTAAATTTACAGTTATAAATAAAATAAATTATTTTTCTTATTTTATGTGGAAAGTCTAATTTTTTAACGAATAATCTTTAAATTTTATATTTAAAATTAAATTATTAATTAAAATTTAATTATTATTAAGTCTACACAGATTTTACTTATTGATAACATATTTAAGTTGAACTTAGATATTAATTAATACAAATATTGAAACAACTTAATAACTTGATAAATCACTTTTGCATCTACAAAGATCGTTAGAATATTGTCCAAAAGAAGTGGATAGACATGGATCTTGTGGATTTTATTGCTGATTGCTTTAGATATCAGATGATGAAGATAACCATTCTAAGAGTTTCTAAGTCGATTCAAAAATATCAAAAATAAACAGTTCATTTCGCATTTCATAATGCATTAAATGATTATTTATTGGAAAAGTATAGTAATAATAAAGTTGTTTAGATAATGTCTATTTTTACTTATTTTATAATATTTTTTGTAATAAAATGTTTAAATTAAATAATATTGTATTTTTATGAAAATTTTCCAAAATTATAATAAATAGGTTAATTTTCAACATTTATAAGTTAAAGGGTGTGTACTGTAAAATTTTTAAAAAAATCTTCTAAGAATATTCCCTTTTAAAGGTGAAAATAGAGGAATACATAAGAGAAAAACTCATTTCTATTATAGAATAAAAAAATAGAAAAAAATACATTAGAGATGGTAATAACATTAGTTTAGAAAATAACTAAATCATCTTAATAACATCGCAAACAACTATATATATACCGTGTTTTCGGTTTAGTGTTGTCTATAAAATCAAATCATATCTATCCAAACTTCTATTCTAGCAATACTATTAAAACATAAAGTCTTTTTTTAGGTATTTTTCAAGTTTTAAAGTATTTACCACTATTTGCTACTGGCTCATTTATATGCTATTGTTTTTATTTAATGCTTTATTTCTTTTTGTTTTTAATCCTGCGTAATAAACAATATTGTTACTCGACTCACGCACTAATCGTGGCTGTTACAATTTCTTAAAACATTAGTATGTGACTACAGTGTTAATCGTTTTCTTTAAAACATTAGACCTTATATGTAGCTTCTTATTATTGTTTATATACTATATATATGTAATTTCTTATTATTGTTTATATACCCTATTTTATGAAATTACAAGACCTTGACTTACCATTTTGTTATTGTATATTATTGTATACGAAATTCTTAATTAACTTTTTTGAAATTTATTTGAAAATATATTGGCATATACACGGAATATCCTAATTAAAAATATTAATCAACAACAATTTGTTTAAAATATTTCTCAAACACTGGTTTACAATCCAAACAACATCCTCATATAATATCTTAACTGGTTTAAAATTTCATCACATAAAAAACGAATAATATATTTTATGTAACTTCAAAATTCTCAAATCGTTTTTAAATCACTAATTTTACTATATCATAATATATCACCTGTGGAAATAAAAATATAGAAATCAAGGTTAAGTATTTTTTTAACATTTTAAAACATAAAATACAGTTTAGATATGCATGTATTTTATATTTAAGAACATTTATAAAATAATTTAATTTTTGTTTCTACATTTTTATTTTTATTTGACATACAAAATATCAAAAAATAGTTTAGACTATTTAATATTTTTTGTAAAAAATGAAGAGTTATAACATATAAGAAAATATTAAGACTTAAATTTATAAATATTTGAATGTCTAATGTGTATAATAAAATTAATATTCAAATTTAAAATAAACCAAAACTAAAACAGATTCTAAAGCAGAATTTATTTAAAAATTAGAATCTATCTAAAACATATTCTAAATCATAACTAAAAAACAAAAAAAATCTAAAAATTATACATTGGTTCAACCAGTGGTTCAACCGGTACCGAGTTATGGTTTTAGTGGTTTTTTGAAGGTTTTATTGGGTTTTTAAATATTGAATTTTTAACAAAACTCGAACCAAATTTATCTCGGGTCTTCTGATTTACCGGTTCAACCACGGATCCGGGTCGGATTTCAAAACACTGATCTATACATAACAACTTAAATACAGTGAAAACTTGATAAATTGAGTAATTTTGGGACTACACCAAAATATATTTTTTTTTTATTAATTTATAGAGACATTAATTTATCGATATATTAATTGAACCAAAAACTAATTTTGGGCCCCAAAATTATATTATTTTATAGAGATTTTTAATGTATATTAATTTATAGATTATTAATTTATAGAGGTTATACTGCATATGCATGCGTGTATCAATGATCAATGATTAAATAAGAAAAGCTTTTTTGTGATCATCTTTCAGTTTTAAATTATTTAAAATTTCATGCCACTAGAATATTTTTAATCTATGATTTTAATTAAATGGTTTTCTTTATTTTTTCATAAATTGCAGATAGCTATCTCCTATCTCCGTGAAATTTTTATCACATTTAATTTTTCATGTGTAGTTCAAATATGTCTTTTCTATCATGACTATACGATCTAATATAATACTAGGAGTTCTCCTGCGCCATGCGCAGAAAAAATAGTTTTAAATATTATTTTTTTCATTTTAAAATTTTAATTTATATTTGAATATTATTATTTTAAAACTTTTATCTGAAAAAATAGTTTTAAATATTATTTTTTCATTTTTGTAGTATTATTCTTTTATTTGAACTAACTATTTCAATTTTAAATTTATTAATATTGTATTAATAAATATAATATTTTGAAGAACTCTTCTAGTCTTTCAGAGCACCAAAACCTTAACTTTGATTTTTTTGTTTTTCATCAGCGACATCAATGTCTTTCACAAGAACGAAAAAATTGTTTGTTTTAGATATAATCGACATTGCAATGATCTTTGTAAACCTTAATCAACTTTAAAACGTGTAGTCAATTATATGAAGATGTGAATCGTATATATATATATATATATATCCCCTATATGTTAACCTTGCAACAACGCAGTTAAATAACTACCACCAGCCTGAGACGGTTTCGTACCAAAGCTTGAGAAGTTTACACGTTCTCAACCATCCTTTACATTGCCAATATTTTGTTCCATATTATTTTATATTTATATAGAATCTATAAATATATTAAATATATTATATAGAATCTATTTTTATTTTATTTAGAAAAAAATAAGAAATAAATAGAATAAGAAAAGAAATTTTGAATGCTTTAAGATTTAATATTAAACATATACATATATTTGTTATATACTTCTTTCTATTACATATATACTTAACATAATATACTTCTATTTTTTATAATTGTTCCTAAAGTAGAAAATGTTTCAGTTGCTATTGAAATATTCCTAAATATGTAAATTTACTTAAATTTTATATTCTTATTTGTATTCCAAATTAAATATGTAAATTAATAAGTTTGACATTGCAAGATCATAGTCACAATTACCATAAATTAGTATGAATTGTGTCATGTCATATTTTTATGTGCCATGTCATCATTTATTTTTTGAAACTGATTCTGGAGAAGACATGTGACGAAATCACTTCGCAAATAATATATAAGGGATAATACCAAAGCCGAAAAACAAACAGCTTTTATATTCAAAAGATTACATACCGACGAAACATTAAACAACATTTTTTTTTTAATTCATGACTTATTTAAAAATATTAAGTTAATTTTTTAGCAGTTGGGCATAAAACTAGCATCTTTTGAATAACCCTTTCTCAACAATATTTTAGTAAAATAACGAGATTATCAATATGATTTTGTTGTTGTAACTAATGATAAATTATTAATAATTAGTATAAATTATTAATAATTAGTATAAATTATTAATAATTAATAGTTTTCTACTCCTTGCTTTATATATATATATATATATATATATATATATATATATATAATAAAAGATGTTTTTTCAAAAAATTTGTAACATTAGTTAATATTTATTTTATTGCTTATATAGTGGATTGGCATACGTTTGATTTTACAGTTGTAGGCTGTCTATTAAATATCCTAATATATATAATATACCTAATATATAGTACAATATATTGTTGAACAAATATATTATGGTCAGTTATATAAAAATGATCATAAAACAATGCAGAACTGGTTAAAATATATTTTTTATCTAAATGTAAATCACTAAAAAGGAAAAAAAAATAAGGAAAAATAGATTATACATATGGATTAAATAAAAAACATATATGGTACGGGTCAGAATTATTCAAAATTCTAAAATTTTAACACACTTAAAATAAAAATTCAATAAGACAAATTTACCATAAATCATGTATAAGAAACTTAAAATTACATAAATCTGTTATGTAATTATATTTGTTAATTAAATTTGTTAATGATATAAATTTGTTATATAATGAAAATTAAGATTCTTTTTTTTGGTGCACAAAAAAAGAACCTTAATTTCCATTATATAACAAATTTAACCAAATATCCATTTCGTAATTTTAAAGCGCATGTCAATATCTAAATGTTTGATTATAAAGAAAATATATTTATACTCAATTAGATCTGAACATCATTATTATTAAGTTTGAATATAAGTTTTACCATGTATGATTGGTGATTATACTAACACATTTTATTTGATACTTTAAACTTTGATGTTACGAACATTAACATTGTCCCGAATGTGTAATTCAGATCATTCTTATAGATTGAAAATGGTTATACACATCTTAAAAATATAATTTACTGTAATATATAACTGAACTATACAGTAAAACATTTTTTAAAAATCAAGAAACAAATCATGCCCTTATAAATAACGGGTCAATATCTAGTACTTTTATATAACAGTTGTTTACGTGTCTGAACACCTTTTGTTTGTCGAAAAAAAAAACACCTTATGTTTCTCTGTTTAGTATTGCCAACATAATCAAATCCAACCAAATGAAAATTCAATATACTTCTTTTTTACGGCCCAAATTACAGACATGTATTTCTACGACCTATTTTATAATTATAATTAATAATTACTGTTTTCATGTATGCCCCAAATTAGAAATCATATAGTGTTTTTGTATGATTGTTATTAATTATACAGGAAAATGATAAAACCTATACTTACATGTTTTAAAGGTATTTTTAATACGGTGAACACAAAAGTGTATTTTTAATACATTCAGTAATAACATAAATTCACTTGTATAATATAGATTTCTTAATACAATTTTTCAATAAAATTGTACACTATCTTTGTTAAATAATAAATATATATATTTTAATTAGGTTATTATTTATTGTTAGTGTTTGGTTTTATATAAATTATTGATATCGTATAATTACATAACTGATCCAATATATCCCAAAATAAAAGTCCACATGATACAATAATAAAATATATATTTTAAACAATACACTAAAATAGTAAAAGTGAAACTGTTTATTTTTTGTATTATATTAGGGGTGGACGTTCGGATATCCATCCATGAATTTGTTCAGATTTTGGGTTTTCGAGGTAAAAAAAATTAAGTCTTATATTTGTATTTATAAATTTTGGTGGGTCGGTTTGGTCCAAGTTTGGATAACCTGTTTCTGTTATTTTAAAATTTATATATTTTAAAATTTTCAAAATCTAAAAATAAAAATAATATATTACATATAAATTTAAATAATATATATGCCAAAGTACTTTAATGTATATGCATTCAGGTATCCGAAATAATTCGGTTGAGATCGGGTTCGGTTTCTCTAAATACCAACATTTTGAATCAAATCAGATATTTAAACGATTTTGGTTCGGGCTCTATATTAATTTTCCAGATCGGATTGAATTCGGTTCTTCGGATTCCGAAATTTTGCCCAACCTTATTTCATATGTTTATATCTTTTTTTTTTGAAACACAACTTGATTTCATTACTCTTCAAACTGTTTGATTACAACAATTAGAGGGAATTAACCATCCTCTTTGATTGAGACCATAAACTACTACAATGTAAACTAAACAAGATAATTCTTCAAATGAAGATGACAGCGAATTCGAGACGAAGCTTGAATGCGTCGGGATAGCCTTTGCGACAATGTCGGACAGCATAGTACTAGTCACATATAGCGACGTTGAAGTCCAGCTCTCATAGGCGAGTAAGCTGAAACCGGAACTCAGCAAGGAGTTTGGGAAACCGTCTCCTTTCATAGAAAGGAGGTGTGATGATGACAGAGACCCACCCGGTGAACCCACCGGTAAACTATTCTTCTTACAAAAGAAATATGGCATTAAGCGCAAGCTAAAGGCTTCGGTGAACCCAACAGAAATCCTTTGCATCTTTGCTATGCTGAACAAATTATCAAAAACGGGTTTAAGATTTGGTGGGCCAGCAAGATGACTAACAGATTCATAAATCTTCCAGGGCCAGGCCCATAAGATTAACATTCTCGGCTTTGAAACGAACGGCTGCTTGATCGGGAGACTTGAAAGCTTAGGGTTCTTGCCAGAGTTGAAGGGGCAGTCGCCGGTTATGAAGCACGGCGTGTCAGATGATGGTAAGTTATTCTCCCCAGAGTCGATTATACTCAAGACACCATCTATCGGAGATGGAGCAGAAACGTCGTCAGCGCGTCGGACCTCGCCGTATCCATAGTAGAGTCTTTCAAGCCGGGATCTTGTCGGGATGGAGGTGGTGGTTGTGAATCGAAGTGAGCTTGTCCAAATCAACCAAGATGCTTCCAGATCTGAACGGCAGGTCAAGCATGGAGCCCCACAGACAGGAGACGTTCGGTCAAAGGTAGCTAAAGGCGGAAGGAGGACTTGCAGTGGAAGGGAGGAAGAGATCCGACGAAAATCCTTGGATGAAAGTCTCTGAGTTACATTGATGGAAACAAGGCTCGCAGATCTGTACGAGATCGAGAAGCCAAGGTAGAGGCTGTGGCAAGGGGAGGAAGCGCATAGACGATATGTAGACCGGGAACCCCCGGATGAACAAACAATTCTGGTGGTATCCAAACCACCAGAGAAAGCTATACAGGCCATCTCAAGGGAGGGAAGAGCCAAGAATGGAAAAGATAAAACAAAAACTCTAAATAAACAAAAGTAGACAGAGAACAGAGTGAAGAGAAGCATAGAATGAAGGTAATAGAGGCGACGCCGCCGGCGCCGTGAGACGTGACCAAATGAGTTTCTCGAGAATTGTGCCTGAGAGGGTTTATTAGGGCGAACTCTTACCTTCAGTGAAATATGAGTTTTTCATATGTTTATATCTATTCTATTAAAACAACATCATGACCTATTTATCTAGGTGTGGTTCAACTATTTTAATACAATTATTAAAACATTTTATTAACCATATTAATCATTTAAGAAAAATACTATTTAGAGAAAAATGTAAATTTAACTAAAAAAATATATCCGTCTTTTTAAAGATGGGTCATAATCTAATATTGTGAGCTTTACTTCAAAGAAAAACTAGACATGAGAGTTGTTTTTCTTAACCGAGCATACTAAAGCCAAACATACTAAATGCAAAAGTCCGTTGGGCTGGGAAAACTAGGGATTGGGATGGTGATTGTGAGTAGCCTAATTGTGAGGTAAGGATGGGAGCTTGATATGTATCATGTACACATAGCCCTGTGGTTTTTGTCAGAATTGATCAAGCTGAACATAACTGAAATCATTTAGTTTGATTCAGAACAGTTTTGAAATTAGTTCGGTTTTTGGCTCAGTTTATTTTTTCTTGTAAAAATATTAAAAAAAAAACATATCCGGAAAACCAAACTTAACTACCCGAAATAACCAAAACCCTAAATCTGATTATCTGAAATAACCGAATTTAATCAAAATAACTAATTGTACCGAAATCTGACCAAAAATTGGTTAATTTGGAAATAAAATTAAAAATTGAGGAAACCGAACGGATTTTTCAGTTCAAATTGTTAGAATTATGGTCGAATCGAATAAACTGAAACTGAAACCAAAACCAAAAATATCCAATCCGAATGAACCGAAGTATCTGAAACTCGCAAGAATATGTACACGACTTTACTCGTATATCAAAGCTGGATGCGGGAGAATAGGAGAGAACACGTGCGGGAGATGTAAGTCGAATTATATATATTTTTGACTCCTTCTGTCGACATCTTCTTTTGACTTGTAATATTTTTAGGGACAATTTGCTGGATATTCATAAGGAGCACATAAATGAAGAATATAGCCATGCTACAGTGATACCTCTTTGATGTGACATGTTACGTTCAAAATGGACGGTTCTCTCCCTTATAGCGCGTGCGCATGAGAAAAATGTCCAAAGTAAAAAACACTTATGTGCTCCAGTTTGTTATACTAAAATATATTGTAGAATATAATTTCACTGATGTATCATAACATATTTAACTTTATTAATTTAAGACGCAGAAATGGTAAAATAATACGAAAATATGAAGATATCATTGAATTAGAAGTGGATGCACTTGATATCGTAGATGTCGAGGTGATATAACCTCCTATCATAACAAGAGTAGAAATTGTTGATAGAACATGCAATGTCTAGATTCGGCAAGCAATCCTCAAAAAATGTATGATGGTTAATGCACATGCAACATGTGGAACTTAATAAGCAAGAGCGTGGTTCCATTAAACGAAACATATATGAAAAATGGTTGTGTATGAAAAAATGCGAACAGTAGACTATACTATATTCAATGTAGAATGGTATTATCAGACACATAAATGGTTTCTAATTATAATATTTTTAAACTCCTTATCTCTTGTTGCACAAGTTCCAAGTAGTGTAGAGTAGTTTTTGTAACAAAAGAGAAGCGGATCCAATTTGGAAATGGATAGAGAAAAGTGTTTTAAGAGACCCAACAATAAACAAAATATTGTGAGCGGGGGAGAGCACGAGAAGGAGGGAGGGGGAGGGAGAGAGCACGTGAAGGAGGGAGGGGGAGTAAAAGAGAGAGAGAGAGAGAGAGAGAGAGAGAGAGAGAGAGAGAGAGAGAGAGAGAGAGAGAGAGAGAGAGAGAGAGAGAGAGAGAGAGAGAGAGAGAGAGAGAGAGACTAGATACTAAATATCTTATAGTATAGGTAAAGACAAACAAACAAACACAAATCCATATACCCTAAACCCGAAACCTAAACCCTAAACCCAAACCCAAACCCTATACCCTAAACCCAAACCATATATCCTAAACCCAAATCTTAAACCATAAACCCAAACCCAAAACCCAAACTCTGAACCCTAAACCCAAACCATATACTTAAACCCAAACCTAAACTCAAACCCTAAACCCATACCATATACCCAAACCATATATCCTAAACCCAAACCCTAATCTTATACCCTGAACCTTAAACTCAAACCCTTATCCATTACGTGACTATGCTATATATATTATGGTATGGAATTCTCGACACACTCACAAACTTTGTATATATGAAATTCTCTAAAATTTCTTTAAAGAGAGATAGAGAGAGAGAGAGAGATGATGAGTGGCGACGGTGTTGGAGGACAAAAGAGTGTAGCTGATCAAGTAGTGAGTAAAAAGAATCAGGAGGAAGAGAAGGATATACAAATTGCAAAAGAAGAGAAAAAGAAATGTATCATATTCAAAATAGTATAGAACATTTGACGCATGACACTGTTCATCTTCCCCAATTCAATCCATAGTATTATTCGTCATCTTCTTAAAACGAGATTTACATATTTAGTTCACTGTCAATGAAATTATTGCTTGACCCCATAATTCTATTCAATTATACTGGATGTACTGAGATTTTTAATAGTCCAAAAAACAGAGCTTAGTAACTCTGAAACTTATGATACGTCCCTTTATGCTATAAAATCATCTTGATTGGTTGACGTATGCTCTGCAATCGCTCCTTGAAAATAGAAGACCCTATCTAACTCTAACTTTGAAGAGCCAACTGATGTCGTTCTGAACAACCGTTACTTGCTCTGAAAAACCGTTACGAAACCACTGCCGATCTCCGCTCACCACCAGTTTTGGAGCCGCCGTCGTTTCAGCTTCTTTTCAATGATTCTTCTTTACTTATTTCATTCTCAGATGAGTCATATATGATGAACATAAAGTTATGTCTCAATTGTAATCCTCACAAGTCACGCCAATAAACAAAATATAAAAAAAAAATCACTTAGCTATTGTAAACACACGCGCATGATAGTTTTGTCATTAATAAATAATATACAAACAATATCATAGCCATCACCTTATTATGTGTATGGACTTAAATTTTTTTTCTGTTATGTACATGACTCTAAATTCCCCATATTCTTAAGTGGAAATATACTTATTGAAAATGGGTGACATTGCTGTAGAATGAATATGTGTAAACAATAATGATGAATACTGAATACGCGTCTTATAATAACACTAAAGACAATTACTTCCTATTGCTATCGTATCTGTACATTATATAGCGTCAAAAAAAGCTATCGTAAAAGGAGTATCTATGGTGGCTGCCGATGACATATCATATCAGAAAACGCTATCAAAGGCTTACGATAGCATTTATACATTCTTATCGTGTGCTAAGAATGTACATATTTCTTGTAGTGTTTTGAATAAATCATCTGATCCATAAATCATCCACAATTATACATATTTCTTGCGGGGGATTGAAATATTTCTTAAGGATTTAAAAAAATTTGGGGGCCGGGATCAATGTTTAGGGGCTTATTCGTATGTAAAAAATTCTAAAAGTTTTGGGGGTCGAGACCAATGTTTCGTCCGGTTTTGCCGAGAATCGGCTCTGATAGTCACTAAAACCATAATTGTTTCAAGCTTCCTACATCCAATGGATAATCTTAATGGTAGGCTAGTGGCCAGATTGGACATCTGGACACAGAATAATCTGAACATTTTATTGGATCTATTTTTTTTCTTACTATAGGAGAAACCAGTGAAATTACTCTCAAGTGTTAATAAATTTAATCTATGTGGCTAACTTTGTGCCTTTGTTTACTTATGTATCTCTCATTATAATCATTTGTAAACTCTCTATGTGAAGCCATTAAAAATGTGAATAAAGAAGTTGTTGTGCACACTCGTTATGTGTTTGTTTCTACATCACATATCCAAATATTGAAATGTATACACTTTTTGGATTGTCTGTACTTATATAGCATGCCATTCTAATTACAAGTAGACCACTGATCAGCCTGCTATATATTATTCTAAAATTTGGTATTTATTTATTCAAGTATATGACTTTTGAAATACTTTAAACAAACAATCCACCGACGAACCTAACCAGTCCATCCAGTGTATTGTTGCATAATTTTTCTTTTGAAAATCAGATATACAATACAGTAACTCTTTATCATTGAATTAATCACTACAGTTAGTTTTAACTCTACACTATTTTAAAGAGTGATTCTAACATTTGTATAACTAGAATTGATTATGGTTAAGTAACTCTTTAGTACTCTATGTTGCAACTTGCAAATATTCAAAGATCAAATCTAATTGATTTTCTTACCCGTTATGAACATGAATTGTGCCATTTCTCATTAGTCATGACATATCCGTGTACCGATGTGCGTGTATGAATGTTATGTGGATCGTTGCTTAAATAAATAAACTGTTGATTACAACTTTTTTTTGGTCAAACTGTTGATTACAACTTTTTTTTGGTCAAACTGTTGATTACAACTTTTTTTTGGTCAAACTGTTGATTACAACTTAAAATGTTGTACTTAAGTCTGAGAAGTTCTTATCTTATTTTCGTCTTAAATTATATTTCTATTTTTCGAAACTCTTTAGACACTAGACCTTAATTTGTAATCCAGCAATAAGTCATCGAATGGAACTAGTCACCAAACCAGTAGAAATGTATAACAAAAAAAACTTAGTTTGAATAGTCAGTTTTTGTAGGATATATATGTTAACGAGTTGTTTATTTGAATCAATGATTGAACAATCTTACAAGTTGTTATAAGCATTTTTTTTTGATCAACCCAAGTTGTTATAAGCTAATAAGTAATATGTAAGGTGTAACACATAGAAGTTGAAAATAGATCAATTAAATTGATTGACTCATTATATCGATCCGTTAATTCCCATAGCTGACATTTGTTGTAGTATCTAATCTTACAGTAATAATCTGAATAAACATATATAGATATATATATATATATATATATATATATATATATATATATATATATCACGTATATGTATATAAAGCATATATAGTGAGATGATTAAATTTTTCGTATCTATACAGTTGTATGAACACCAAGATTCTATATCTTAGTTACAAATCTGGTTGGATTGGCAATTAATAAGAATAAGAGGTGCGAGAGATCGATGCTAAAATTCAATTTTTTTTCACACAACTAATTCATTAGAAAAATAAAGCTCAAGTATATTGATCTAGTGATCGACAATACAGACAAAAAAACTCGTTGAAGTAGTAGTGGATAAGTTCGATATAGCACCAACTTCAGGTTTTTGGTCGACATTACAGAAAAAAAAGCAAGTTGTAGTATAGTGGGATAAGTTCGATGTAACACCAACTTTGAGATTTGACTTTCAATAAATAATAGTTATGGTAATATTTGTTGTTGAGTTACGTTTGAATATGTATTAATTTGTAGGGTAACTGATGTTAAGATCGGTTGGTATGTGAAAGTTGGTATGTGAAAGTTGATATGTTTCCACGAATGATAAATAAACCTTGTGATTAGTCTGAATTGTACAGACAAGATTATAGGGGGTGTCTTAACTTTTAACACAGGTATTAAGGAGAAAATACGGAAACCGAGAAAAAAACAGAAGGAAAATTATTTTATTAAGGACTGGATCTTCACGAAAACCGACAAAAAAAATTAAGAAATCGATAAAATTTAAAGAACTTTGTCCCAAGACCACTGATAGTCTTGTCCTAAGGGTCAGTTTTGTTAAAACAAACAATTATAATGGTCAATAATGTAGAACATGAGTGGAAAAGTAATACTATTATGGGTGTGATTGGTAATTAAGAGAGTAAAAAGATAAAAAAAAAAAGGTGGAAAATGGAGGGAAAAGAAAAGTGAAGGTAGAGTAAAAGTCGGAATAAATATTTACTTCTCACTAATGCAGAGTAATATATCCTTTTACTTTTATTCTCTCTTAGCGTTAATAGGCTGAATTCTTTTTTTACCTGATTGGAAGAAACTAGTGTAATTGAGCAGAAATTTTTTGTTGCGCTACTTTATTATCGCTAGAAGTACTTTTCAGTCACACCCTATAAGTCAGGATATTAAATGTAAAACCATAATTCAAGACGATCCAAATTACATTTAGAAATTAAGAAGAGAAAGGGTAATTAGGAAAACCATGGGTGGAAGTTAAAGGTGGGAGACGTGCGTGCGTTTAATAATATGTACTCATATGGCTTAATCGAGTAATTGAAAATGTGGAGCATCTTTGGCCTCAGAGATTCTGTTCCCTTTGGTTGCGTTCACACCTTGAAGATCCCTCCTCAAGTGCCGTGTTCACACTACACTTCCCTTGGCTTCCTCCTAGCTCGGCTAGAAAATGTATTTTATAAAAAATAAACATGTGTACTACAAGTGGATTTCTGAAATTAGCTTAGAAATTATATTTTGAAACTAGTTTTATATTTTATAACTAGTTTTAGCTTTGAACTTTTTTTGGGTTTTGAAAAATTCAAAAATTTCTTTTTCACGTACAGATAATGTTCCACTGAATAAGAAAAATGGAAAATTGGATAATGAAAGTATTGGGTCTTGTCGGTATGTATTCTTTATACATGTTTCTCTTTAGTCATGTCTCATGTCTCATGTGGTATACAAACTTTCGTGTTTATTTATGTTTTCGTTAGTCCCCACGTTAGGTGTTTTTTTTTTTTTTTTTGAACTTAAAGATGTTGGTGGCTACGAATAAGAGAGAGCAAAATTAAGCCCCACGTTAGGTGTTAATATACAATTATTTGTTATGTACCAAGATGTGATCGACCCAATACCAGGCCCGTCCAGCAGGCCCAATCCGGACATGATAATGGCGACCAGAAGATAGATGTTTATCTAGTTCATACTTATCTGTAATACTCATGTATATCTAGATGTAGTCCTTATCCTTATCTTGTTAGGATAAGCACGACCTTATGACGGTCTAATACTTGTATATATATGGACCTTCTGGTCGACAGTAATAACACACAGAAACACATTCCCCACTTTCGTTTCACAACAGGTTAACAGCCACAATCTGCTCCCATAAACCCTAACCCTAGAAATAAACCCGAGCAGTAAAAACCCTAATTCCCGACGAACTTCAAACCGTCGTATCTCCCAACTCCGGTGGATCCAGACGACGTATAATATACCGAATTGAAGCTATTGACGAGAAGAAGCCATAGCCGCCGACCTCGTATCATTCCGAGATTAGACGCGCCCTCACGCTCAGCTACAATATGCTCGGTCGATTTTGTTTTAAAACCTAAATCCGACTCCAACAGAGATTTTTCTATAAACTCAACTCCTTACAGTTTCATACATTTACTTTATCCTGATTAGTTTATGTGTTCATGACATCTAATACTCCATGATTATTTTTCTTATTTGTTTCATGAACCGACGAGAAACAATAAATCCAAGAAGTCAATTAGCTACCAGCAAACAATCTCTGGAAGATCTCTAACTGATAGACCGATCAACCCTTCAGACTCTGGTAATCCGATTAAACTGAGAATATAGAAATCAAATCTTATTTATGGCCTTGAAACCATAAAACTAGAATCCTACTGCATTCTTGATGTTTGATCTGAAATTAAATTGATTTGATTGTCTGATTGAGTGATTTAAAATTTTTCCTGAAGCATTAGAAAAGCCTAGGATTGATAATCACACGAACTTAATTTTTTTTAAGAAAATCAGACTGAAAAATTAAATAAATCCGACTGCAATAGCTGAAAGAAATCAATTGTTTTGCTTGCTTGGATGTTTGTTATATGTTCTTCTCTGACCTAAAACAACTAGAACTGTTTAAGGCTGCATAACTTGATTTCTTGATATTGAAATTCGACTAGAACATAAACTAGGGTTGAAAAAGATTTTTTTTCGAAAATAAAGTGATAAATCCTGAAATTATTTAAATATATCTATATTTTTATAAGATATATCCGACTGAAAAGTATTTTTTTTTCCTGAGATTTCTATTTTTGAAATCATAATCCTATTAGTATTAGGATTTATCTATATTCCAGAATATTAAATCATAATCCCTTTTGGATTTGGATTTGTTAATGTTTATCAGATTAATTTTTTTTCTTCGAAATCATCCTGAAAACATTTGATTGAATTATCTGATTTATTTTTGAACATTATCATTGGATTTAATTACCTGAAATCGAAATTATTTCCCTGGTTTAATTATTTTTCGAAAATTATATATTTTTTTTCTTTTCGAAAACCCTAGCTTGATCAGATTTCATGATTAATTTGTTTGCTTACTGATTATTTGCATACTTTCATTGAAATCTCGACTGCTAGTATAAGATCATTCATATTTTATTTTGATCATCAATGCATAATCATTTGTTTTGCTTGGTTGATCCGAAATTTTATTTTGTTTAATGAATGATCTGAACATATGGGATGAGAATTGTGGAATTTTGTCTTCCTGATCATCTAGAAATAATTTTCTTGGATTGAATCCCTAAAGGCCTTTGAAACCTTTGTGTTTTTACAAAAAGAAGACCTTAGCCGTAAGGCTTAATTTTAAAGGTGTATGATTGTTTTTCTCATACTTGTTTGAATCCTTTTAAAAAGTTGATTCACACCTTAGCCATGGGGCTTAAAATTTATAAAGGCATCATTTAGAAATTTTTTTTTCTTTGGTGTGCGTGTGGTATGAAGTATGGAAAATTTCTAAAAGATTATTTAATCTAAACCAATACATGTTCTTTGAACAATGATTTTAGATGTCGAGTTTTGAAACTTTGGATTATACTGCCCTAAACCTCTCTGGAGATAATTGGTTGGAATGGGCAATGAACACTTCAGCAGTCCTGATGTTAAGAAGACTCGGACAGTGCATCACTCAAGGTGACTTTGCAACTGAAAGTGATAATGAAAAGGCCATAACTACTATGCGCTATCATCTCACAAATGAAGTGAAAGATCAGTATATACACATTGAAAATCCTCGTGACCTCTGGACAGAATTAAAATCCAGATATACAAAAGTATTATTACCAAAAGTCAGGTACGAGTGGATAAGTCTCAGACTCCAAGACCTCGAGTCTCTGGAAGAATATGACTTGGTTTTGTCCAAAATCGTTTCCAAACTGAGACTATGTGGTGAAACAATAACTGAAGAGGACTTACTGGAAAAGACCTTCACCACAGCAAATCCTAGAGATTTGTTTCTAATATATACCTATAGAGAAAAGGGTTTCACCACCTACAATGATCTATTCACATGTTTTTTTTACAACCTGAGATGAAACCTGAAAAGGTTAAGAAAAAATCCAAAGTAGCCGTGTCCAAAATAAGTGAAGGAGTGGCCGGCTTAAACATTAACTAAAGAGGATAAATTCCGACATTCTGATTTTGGATTTCATACTTTATGATTTACTTGTCATTTATATTTTATTGGCATAATAAGATGATTTTGGTCTTGTATTTTATCTTGCTTGATTTGCTTGATAATTCTTGTTCAAATGACAAAAGAAATCCTAAAAGGATAGTAAATCCATCTATAAACCACAGCCCAAAGACACTGCCAAGTAAAGGCACGAAATTTATAAGTCTCATTGAGTTATAAGGATTTAAGAATGAGTTTTTCCATTCTGAACCAATGAGCAAAGAAAATTTGTTTTCTTTCAGTTTTTATGAAAATCGCCTAAGGCATTGAGAATGCATATACCCATATTCTCTACTGATGTATTCTATGCTAAGGATCAGTATGAAAGAGGCATCAAGCCATGGTAACCAGTGTGGTTCACCACGAAATAAACACTTATGGTATGACCAGATTAGCCATCTTGGTCTAAACATGATGTAAAATCGATAAAGGCACAAAAGTGATCCCATAAAATCTCACAATGTGTTACATGTACACATAGGGAAAATCACTTAAATATTTAAGGCTTTACTGACCTAAGCATCACGAAATTATGAGTATGTTCATGAGGGGGAGAGAGGACTATTACCCACAGTCCATGACCATATCATAAATTCGGATTCCATGGTTTTTAAACCATGATTCACACGGCTGGAAAGCTTTTGCTTCACTAGTGGTTCATAATCCACGACCAGCCTTATACTTAGGTACATTATGTTTACTACATGTATATAAGAGATTGATTTACATCAGACCATACAAGTGAGCATAGATATTCCCACCATCTGATTTTATAAGGGTCATAAACCAGACAAACTATCTTAAAGAAAATATGAATGTACCACCACATATAAGTGTGCCATTTAAGATAGAACCTCAGATGAGGATTGGGAATATATGTTGGATAAATAAGAACTTCCTCCACGAAATATATCTTCTGCCAAACATGGATGATTTAATCAGTGGCCAAGAACACAGATTGCAAAAGATAGTAATCTGATTATCCAACATTAAAAGGAGAAAGTTATAAGCTGGGAAAGATTAAAGAGTAATGGTATTTACCATTAGTTGTCTTGGCAAGATCCTCAGACCAAAGATTTATGATCTAGACGTCTAAAAAGAATAAGATCAAAAGCTAGCAGAAAACATGCAAGACACACTGACCCGAAAAGAAAATTAATGACTATGTCATTCCAGCTTAAGCACCACGAATTTGATGTCTAAGAGACACAATCAAGTTGCTACAATGTCTATTAGAGATAGACTGATAAGTTCCAAATATTAGGAATTTCGGAATGTAATGAAAGGTGCATAGAAAAGTACATTCCCGAGTTCATAAGAGAAACCAGTTCAGACAGAGAAATAAGGTTGGCCAACCACACATCTAAGGTACCAGACCATGTAGTTTGGGACGCCAAACTATAAGGTACAAAGGTCCTGGATAATGAGATCTCAAATCTATTTTAGATCATGTCTGGAAAAGTATGGAACTATATACAAAGAGTGTCGACACCTAAGATGCATTTTTACATCTTAAGAGCTCATGAAAGATTATAGCACTTGATACTTGAAAGATTTAACCTGAGGATCATGAACCCACGTAAGAGTACTCATGAAAGAATAAAGGGACGTGGAGGTTCAAAGTTTTAAAGAACAGATGGGCGTATTGGCCATGTGTTATACAGAAACGCCATCTAAGTTTTGTAACCAGTGAATGGATCCTGTGAGGATAAGAAATCTGTGAGATTAAAGGACATGACCGCGTGGTTTAGTGGGTCTATGTTCCTTCTGATGATACTCAAGTATAGCTTGATTACACAAGGATACTCACAAGGACCAAGGAACTATTTAAAAGGAGATTTGCTCCTATGTGGTGGATGCTACTACAGAAATCATGTTTGATTTTGTCTGGATATTTAAGAAAGAAACAATGATGTAGTAAGCAGCATATGAATCACTGGATGATGAGAATAAAGGTACCAAAGAAAGTATAGAAAGAAATTCTCATAGAACAAGCTTTGTTCCTAAGTTGTTCATGGATTGAAATTTACAGCAGCTGCAAGTATGAAAGACTAAGAAAATGCTTAGTACAATCAATCCATATATATATATACATATCCCTATGGTAGATATTGTAATTCCTTGTGTTTATATTTATACTAAACCAACCGAAAGTTTTAATGGTTCAATAAGTTTCAATGATACAAGTTATCAATTGACATGCTATGTTTTACATAGATAAGACTGCCATGGCTTGCAGCAGAAACCACAGCCGTGGAGTGTGTGTATTATTTAGAATAACACGCCTATAAGTAAGAACCATGAGCCAGGATAGTGACCAGAAAGATGTTCTGGTCGTGACTTAATGATTATAGCTTTGCTAACAGCTAAAGAAAGATCGATAACCATGTAAAAGACATGAGTGTATTTGACTGCGAATTCATAAGTTTGAATAATTTTATTGCAGCAAATAAGTATTGGTAACATGAATTTAGACACTCATGATTAAGGACGTGCATAGACAAGATCTATAGCAAGACATGGATCGACAAAAGAAAGATTGGCTACAATGGTTAAAACCATTGGTGCATACGAAGTCTGAATAGACAAAGGCATAAACCACAAGTGGTTCGTATGTATTCTGAGTCTATGACTCAATGTTTATTTAATGTCCACGTTTTGATAAAGCCATATCCGTGGGACATGAAAAAAGGACTTGCAAGTGAAGTCTTCTTGCAGCTTATGAATCCATCCGAGCACCGTTCGAAGCGCCAACAGTCCGATCAAGACAAGGAGTGATCAGCAGCAAAGATGTACATCCTGACCACATCTTTATGGAGTTCCAAAAGACATACCAACGTCCAAGACTTACCAATTCATTCAAGGAGAATCCAGCTGATCATATTCACCAAGTCAAAGGCGGCTTCAACGTTCAAGAGAAGACTCGGATACCAGATGAGAATGCGTCCATTACAGTGATGCATTCATCAGGGGGAGTTCATGTGTTGTACTCTTTTTCCTGTCCTTGGTTTCCCATTTTGCCACATTGGTTTTGGGGTTTTCCAGGAGAGGTTTTAATGAGGCAACATTAAGCATGCAACGAACCAGTACCGGATGTGTCGATCAAGGGGGAGTGTTATGTACCAAGATGTGATCGACCCAATACCAGGCCCGTCCAGCAGGCCCAATCCGGACATGATAATGGCGACCAGAAGATAGATGTTTATCTAGTTCATACTTATCTGTAATACTCATGTATATCTAGATGTAGTCCTTATCCTTATCTTGTTAGGATAAGCACGACCTTATGACGGTCTAATACTTGTATATATATGGACCTTCTGGTCGACAGTAATAACACACAGAAACACATTCCCCACTTTCGTTTCACAACATTATTATACTTTTTTATTTCTTTTTCTCATGGGCTTCGCATTGCATTTTCACCGGCACACTGAAAAATAAAACCAGCAAAAATATACAAGCCGAGCTGAAGAGCCGAGAAAGACGTGAGGTGAAGCGCCAAAAAGAAACAAATGACAAAAGCTGGTGACGATAAGTTCAACAAACACATGTCCACGTAGGATAAAAGTACTATAAATCCGTGACATGGCATTTGATCTAATCTTTATCTTCTTTTTATTATATATGATTTTAATATCCCACCACCTTTCTACCTACGTTTTATATAAACCAATGACACTTACCTCCAAAGAAACGAAAAAGAAAGAAAGGAAGCATGGGGAATTGTCTAAGGCATGAGTCAGAAACCCACTGGTCTGGTGAAGATTGGGATGATGATTTCATCACAGAACATGAAGAAGCACAAGATCTTCATCATCATCAAGATAGCTCTAACACGACCTCAATTAAGTCTAGTAAAACAGTAATTCTGACACAAGACAACAAATCTTCTCATCATGAGATCAAGATCAGGCTCACGAAGAAGCAACTCCAGGATCTACTGAATCAGGTCAACGTCCATGACTTGACCGGTTCTGATCGTAAAACTGAAGAAGGCCACCATCACCGGTTATGGACACCGGTTCTGCACAGCATACCGGAGGTTTAATTGAATCTTTCTTTCTTCTTTTTTTGTTCCGGGAGATGGTCAGCCATGTTGTATATTCTTTAGGGGCTAAGTTAGGATTTTGATGT
Organism: Hirschfeldia incana; assembly: GCA_026261945.1. NCBI lineage: Eukaryota > Viridiplantae > Streptophyta > Magnoliopsida > Brassicales > Brassicaceae > Hirschfeldia > Hirschfeldia incana. The sequence goes on along the minus strand of JABCMI010000083.1, from coordinate 532,126 downwards.
AAATTTTCGAATTATACACAACATTTATCTTTTTTTGTGTCGTCAGATTGTAAATATGAATATAATAAATCTAGTTGGGCTTCACATGAAGGTGAAAATAAATGTACTGGACCTTATAAAAGCCCATCAAAAGAAGCAAAAAGAAAAAAGCTTTACTTTTCTCTTTCCCTCCGCTATTCTGAAAAAAAAAACATCTCGAATTCATCGGCCCTACGCTCCTCCGGCCGCCGCTGCGTTTCCCGCAGTCAGTTCTCCGACTCTTAAACCGAAGCTATTCATTTTTTGGTGTAGGTTTCTCTCCCAGAGTTATAGATTGGTCAGAAAGAATATCTATCTCTCTCTACCTCACTGCTCTCCACAATCATTAAGGTGTGTGTAAGTTTATGATAAGAGAAAGCACAATCATTATCATCTTAATTAACATTCTGATTAGTTTCTTTCGATTAATGAAGGTTTTTGACTCCTACCCGTGAAAGAAATATCCTTTCTTTATACACTTGCATTCATAAATCATAACTGAAGCATGTTTGGTTTCTTAGACAAATCAAACAAGACACAAATGTAAAAGCACTTGTCTGTTCCTGTTCTTTTTTTTTGTCAACTTGTTTGATTCGATTAGAACCCGAAGGCAAAGGGTACAACTGAGCATTACACGTGTGACAAACAAGATATACGTGTAAGCAAATTAAAGTACAAACAACAACGTGGCAGAAAAAACACATGCAATCGGAATTCACAACGCCGCCGGTAATCTCTTGCCAAACCACCGGTTCCTCCGTCATTCTCCCTACCACTTTGCGTTATTCTCCATCTTTGTACCCTTTATACTCCTGTCTTCCGCCATAACCGCTGCTTGAAATCAGATCTTCTAACCGCTCTGGTTGATAAAGCACAAATTCCAACTGATCAAAGAACAGATTCTTTGTTGGACCATTCTTGATTAGAATGCCAACTCTACTGGATCTTTCTTAAACCAGCAACAATATTCTCCAACACATCCCCTTCTCTATACTGGAAACTTCACTCCTTTATCATCAATCAAATCCATATTTATGGATGAGTGAAGATTGACTCCAAACTAGAAAAGGATCTGCGCATAACCATCATAGAATGAGAACTGATTCAAGCACAACGGGATTTTAAAAGAAATTGCGAAAGAGGAGAACATCTAGAACTAACATAATCTGATCAAAAGATCAGAACTTTATTAAAATCAAGCCAAATCAGAGATAGATGATCAAAACTTAAAGAATTGCTTTGATTGACTTGATAAGCACCACAAAAGGTCGCCATAGCGAAAACGAAAGTCTCCTAAGAGAAAAAGAATTTCGCCTAGCGAAGAGAAAATCGATCATATAGATCAAATATTTTACAAAACAAAAGACAAGAGTCTCATCTCCTTCTCCGTGTAAGATAGTAGTGAGAGACCGGAGAAGAGGAGAGAGACTCGATCCATACTTCTCTTTTTATTTATGCATTTATGTCTGTTCCTGTTCTTGTTTTGATTTTTGGAGTTTCTGCAAAGTGATGTGTAAAGATAAGTAAACCAACATATTTTTCTTTGACATATAAGTAAACCAATATAATCTACTTTTTTTTTTCAGGTTCTTGAAGTTGTAGTAGTATCTAAGCGCACATCCCTTCAACGAAATGTCTGTCACATCATCACTTACTTCAGCCACACTTTGCGGTAACTTGGTTTCCCCTAAAGCTTTAGCTTACACCAATGAGTTCCCAAGCAATCATCTCTCAAGTCCTCTCGAAAGCTCATTTGTTTGACTGCATATCCCAAGAAAAGTATTGCTCCGGTCCAAGGGATCAGGTGTCATGCTATGCAAGTTGAGACGAGGGAACCCTTCACAGCCGGGAAGAAGTTTCAACTTAGTGATGTGATCGAAGGGCGGCAGTTTGACAGGGAGATGCTAAGTGCTATATTCGATGTTGCACGTGAGATGGAGAAGTTAGAAAAGAGCTCTTTTCAAAGTGAAATACTCAAGGGCTATCTAATGGCAACGCTCTTTTATGAGCCTTCTACTCGTACCAGGCTCTCGTTTGAATCTGCCATGAAGCGATTGGGAGGGGAAGTCCTAACCATAGAGAACGCTAGAGAATTCTCGTCTGCTGCCAAAGGGGAAACATTAGAAGATATATCATCTTCTCAGCTAAGTATCTGATTGGTATTTTGACATGTTGATTGTGTCTAAAGCAAAGTTTGTGGGGGTATTGTTTCAGACACTATAAGAACGGTGGAGGGTTATTCAGATATAATTGTGATGTGACATTTCGAAAGCGGTGCTGCTAGAAAGGCTGCAGCTACTGCCAATATACATGTCATTAATGCAGGTGATGGTCCTGGAGAGCATCCCACTCAGGTGTGTTGCGGTCATCAATATCATAACCTTTAGTGTTGTTACCTGAACAAACATTTTAGTTTCTTATGTCTGGTTTTAATTGGTCTTATGAAGGCTCTCTTGGACATTTATACAATCCAAAGTGAAATAGGAAAACTATATGGCATCAGTGTAGCCTTAGTTGGAGATCTTGCCAACGGAAGAACAGTCAGGTCGCTTGCATACTTGCTTGCCAAATTTAAAGACGTAAAGAACTACTTCGCTTCCCCTGAGATTGTCAAGATGAAGGTTTGTATTTACTAAACTTGAAGAAAACATCATGTGGTTTGTTGCTTAAATGTTTTGATTGTTAATGGTTAGGATGATATAAAAGACTATTTGACATCAAAGAGGGTGGAATGGGAAGAGAGTTGAGATTTAATGAAAGTAGCATCGAAGTGTGACGTAGTGTATCAAACACGAATCCAGAGAGAGCGGCTTGGAGAAAGGCTTGATTTTTACGAAGAAGCTCGTGGGAAGTACATCGTAGACAAGGCATTGTTAGGAGTGATGCAGAAAAATGCAGTTATCATGCATCCTTTACCGAGATTAGATGAAGTGAGTTTGATATCTAAACCTCTCCTTTTTTCTAACACATATCCTCACTCTGTGTAATTCTATTTGCGTAGATCACTGCGGATGTGGACGCTGATCCAAGAGCTGCTTATTTCAGACAAGCAAAGAACGGTTTGTTCATTAGAATGGCTCTTCTGAAGCTACTGCTTGTCGGTTGGTGATACTGATAGATGGTCCAAAGTTAAATCCTTTAGTGATAGAAGAGGCGTATCTTATGTTTTGTTTCTGTTTTGAGCACAAAAGCTGTGTGATATTGATGTTACTCAAAAGAACATAAATGGTCAAAGCAATTGTTTTGTTGGTCTTTGATATTACATTAATCAATTCATATGAGGAAGTGTCTTTGTTTAACTTTATGAATAAAATTGATTCTGAGCTATTTTCCACCATTTACGGTCAAACGCAAAAAGGCAAACACTTTGTGTCTTGATGCTCTTCCGATCTATACTATTATTTATGAAATGATTTAGTTATGTGTCAGGTTTTCTATAGTTTTAGGTTATTTTACTTATTTTTAAATATTTTTAATTATTTTAGTTAGGAGTTTTATTTATTATTTTTAGTCAATAAGTATACTTATTTGTTATTTCAAATTTGGTTTTTATATTTTTAAATATCTTAAATTAGTTAATATATATCAAACGAATTTTTTTATAATATTATATTTATATGTTATATTAGATAATTAATTATAATTTAATATATATATTTTGAAAAGTAAGATAATTATTCTATGTCCAGATGTATTTTGAAAAGTAAGATAATATTAGATTATTTTCAAATATATATATTTTGAAAAGTAAAATAATTATTAGATATATTGTGTTATTATCTGAAAATAATAATTTATAATATAAAATCTCACGTTAAAACTTAGAGTGGTTAATATGATAATATCAATATTACCCTAATGATTTTTTATTTAATTTATTATATAATTAAAATGAGTTTTATATTACTAATATTAGATTATCTTTTATATTATATAATTTTATATACTATTATTTATGATGTGATTTAGCTTATGTGTCAGATTCTTCATAGTTTTATGTTATTTTGCTTATTTTTAAATGTTTTTAATTATTTTAGTTAGTAGTTTTATTTATTATTTTTAGTCAGTAAGTATACTTATTTGTTATTGCAAATTTATTTTTCATATTTTTAAATATCCTAAGTTAGTTAGTATATATCAACCAATTTTTTTATAATATTATATTTATCTGTTATATTAATCCATTATAGTTTAATATTCTAAATTTCCAAATATATATATTTTGAAAAGTAAGATAATTATTAGATATATTGTATTATTATCTGAAAATAATAATTTCTATTATAAAATCTCACGTTAAAAGTTAGAGTGGTTGGTATCAATATTACCCTAATGAATTTTTTATTTAATTTATTATATAATTAAAATGAATTTTATATTACTAATATTAGATTATATTTTATATTATATAACTTTATTATAATTCTTAGATGTACTGTGTTATTATTTTAAAATAATATTTTCGAATATAAAATTTCAAAACTAAGATATAACACATTTTATAGTTAAATGATAATCAAGCAAAACATTTGTATTGAGATATTTTTTAAAATATGTTTCATATGTAAGTTTTTTTTTAATTGAACACAATATAATAATCATATATATTTTGATGGATAGAAATTTTATCATATTTAAATAATTTTGATGTTTATATATTTTAACACATAAATATTAACTTATCATGCTAATTTTTTTGAATTAGTAAGATATAAACTAATAAATATTTATTAAAAATTATGCATGCATGTGCGGACAAACCATATAATTGTGTCTTAACACTCCTCCAAAGGGCGAAGCATACAGAGACAGATAAGGAGTTTTCAGTTCAGTTTCACTGTATACTTTTGATTATTACGTAAATTTCCTTCCTTTTACAGTTTAGAATTAGTTAATTAATTATTGTTTATTAATAAATAAATACAAATAAACACATGGGGGATCAGTTAGTCATTAACGTTAATCACAGATTCAGGACACCGGTTCGGTAATAACTTCGAGCGCAAGTATATCTATCTCTATCTTGATTTCTCATGAAACCCTAATTTCGACTTGTAGTTCGATTGACAAAAGTTAGAAGTCTCATGCAATTCACATGTTCTTTTGTCTTCCAACTCGTTTATCAGAAATCCCTTTTGCAGCTGCCTACTGCAGCTCCGAAAGATTTGAGTTTAGTTCTTTATTGAATTTTCTGGAAAATGATTGGGAACCCAGTAATGTCATCTTCCTCCATGATCGCCTGCCCTCGAATATCTCCCAATGGGCTTCCTTATCTCCCACCGAAACTTAAAACTAGGCATTTAGTTATCAGAGCTGCATCAAGTTCCAATCAACCATAAGGGAAGAGTCCTCTCACGGTTGTGTTGGATGTGCCGAGGAACATATGGAGACAGACATTGAAACCTCTGAGTGATTTTGGGTTTGGTAAGAGGAGTGTTTGGGAAGGTGGAGTTGGTTTTTTTTCTCGTCTCTGGAGCTACGCTTCTTGCTTCAGCTGGGCTTGGTTGCAAGGGTTTCAGATGCGGGCCAAGTTCAGGAAGTATCAGACCGTGTTTGAGCTCAGTCAGGCGTCTGGTATCTGCACGGGAACACCAGTTAGGATCTGTGGTGTGATGGTTGGTACGGTTATACATGTCAATCCGTCCTTGAAGAACATTGAGGTTGTTGCTGAGGTATGGTTCTGGTTCGAGTCTTGTTTTGATAGTGATGTTTGGTTCTTACGTTAGGTTTTGTTTTGTAGATTGAAGATGATAAGATTATTATTCTTAGGAATTCACTGGTTGAGGTGAATCAGTTTGGTCTTCTGATGGAGACTATGATCGACATTACGCCTAAGGATACGATACCGGAGCCTTCTGTTGGGCCTCTGCATCAAGAATGCGGTAGAGAAAGTCTGATTGTTTGTGATAGGGAGGAGATAAAAGGAGAGCAAGGAGTGAGTTTAGATGAACTAGTTGGGATATTCACTCGTATGGGGCGTGATGTGGAGGAGATTGGTGTTGCCAATGCGTTTTCTCTTGCTGAGACAGTTGTGTCGCTTATTGAAGATGCAAAACTGCTGCTCAAAAAAGTGATATGAGTTATTTTGGTGAATCGAGAGTAGATTGAGAGGAGTTATTAAAAAATGTATTCTCATACGTGAGCATTGGGTTTTGATGTAGGATGTCACATATTCAAGCCATGGCTGAAGATGCTCAACCTTTGCTGTTTGAGTTTCGTGATTGCGACTTGCTCAAGGAAGTTGAGTCTCTGACTCGAAGCTTGACCCAAGCTTCTGATGATATGAGGTAATAGGCTCTTAAGCCACCATACTTCGGCTTTACTAACCATCTTGGCATTATTGATTGTACATCCTTAGAGCCACTTTAGATAAGTCTTATGAAAAAGTTCACAGTGGAAGTGTCAATTTAATTTGAGATACTTACTGTCCTTGAATTGCATCTCAGATTTATAAGCTTCTCACGTTATTTGTGGACCAACTTGAGAACAAGATTTGTTATGTAAAAATATAAATATCTTTGAGGGCTAGCTCATATCAAATGAAATGTCTGATTAGCCTGTTTGCATGTTCTTATCTCATGAAACCAAAGTCTGTTGCTTCTATCACTTAATGTATGTTCTTGTGTGGAGTGGAAACTTGTATGTGGCAATATTAAAGAAGTACTAGGACTATTTATATGTCAAGACTTGTTTACATACATTAATGCTTACCTTAAATAAACTCTGTGACTAGATAATGTGGTAAAGGACTGTGAGAATGTACGATAATGACATCTGAGAATACATAAGTAATACAGAGGTTAATCTACACTCTACTTTACACTTTGAAGAACGCCGAGGTAACTTTGTTATTACTCAACATCAGGTAACAAAAGATAGCTTTGGCGACAAGTTAAAGTAAATGTTAACATGGTCTTTGATTGTTTTTTGTAAAGCGTAAGTTCGTATATTCTAAGATTCATCGGCGATGAAGTCACAAGAGAAAACCTTAAACTACTCATTAAATCACTCAGTATGTTATTATGATCACCAATTTGAGCAATTTTATATGTTTAAAAATAAAAAATATGTTTGTACATTGATGCATTTACTCAACATCATTTACTTTTCACACGGAAGAGACGATGATGACAATAAACATGTCTCGTTTTTTTTTTTAGGGTCTCTCTCAACGAACGAGAAGGAAAACCTCTCATGTAATAATTTTGAGGAATTATTATTATATTATTTATTTAAATTCAAAAAAAAAGATGAGGGTATTTTAGTCATTACATGTGGACAATTTGGTCTTTGTAAGCGATTAATTTAATAATAATGGTCGGGGTCAGGACAGAAGGAAGGCGCAAGTGCTTACCATCTTTTGCTTTCTTCGCATTTCGAGACATATCGCTTGTCCTGTGAACTCTTTTAAAGACTTCCAAATTTGTGCTTCTAAATTGAAAAAATGAAAATTAAATTTTCTTAACGTTATCGATTAATATAACGGAATAAAAGTTTAAAGCAAAAGGGAAAAGAATCAAAGTTTGGAAAATGATATACTCCATAAAATAAAAATAAAGGGGAAACGATTTGGTCGTTCTTGTTGGACGGGCGTGAAGGTAGAGAGAAAAAAAGCTATTCCAACCATAAATAATTTTTATTTGAATAAAATTTTAAAAAGAAACGATAAATAATACATAATAATTATTTTAAAAAATTCCAACTCCTACCCTTGTTCCACCATCTTTCCTCATTACAACATTCTTTCTTCATCTTCTTCTTCAGACACAGATCTCTCTTCTTCAAATCACATTACTTCTGGTTACTTTCTTCTTTCACCATGAGGAAAGGAAGAGGCTCTTCCGTCGTTCCACCCGCCCTTCCCGGATCCGCCGTGAAGGAGCCGAGGTATAGAGGCGTAAGGAAGAGACCTTGGGGCCGTTTCGCCGCCGAGATCCGCGACCCCTTGAAGAAATCGCGCGTCTGGCTCGGCACGTTTGACTCCGCAGTCGAAGCCGCACGCGCCTACGACGCAGCCGCGCGTAACCTCCGCGGCTCCAAAGCCAAGACTAACTTCCCAAACGACTGTTCTCCTTCCTCTCCTCTCCAACCGCTCAATAATTACCAGAATCGGAATCTTCGCTCTCCGAATCAGAACCAGATGGATCCGTTTATGGACCACCGGTTATACAACGGCGGAGGAGGAGGTGGTGGTAGTTTCCAGGAGCAGCAGGTTATCAGTCGTCCGGCGAGCAGCAGCTTGAGCAGCACCGTGAAATCGTGCAGCGGACCGGCGAGACCGGCGGCGAAGGTGGCGAAGAGGTATCATCCGAGGACTCCGCCGGTGGCTCCGGAGGATTGCCACAGCGACTGCGATTCGTCGTCGTCGGTGATCGACTACGACGGAGACGATATAGCGTCTTCGTCGGCGTCGCGGCGGAAAGCGCCGTTTATGTTCGATCTTAATTTTCCGCCGTTGGATTGTGGTGTTGACTTATTCGCTGACGATCTCCACTGTACCGATCTACGTCTTTGAATTTATTTTTCTTTTATTGAAAGAAGGAAAAAAAAACAAGAGAGGGATATACCGATTTTTATTACCACGAGGCAAACGATGACGAGGATATAAAGAGAGATACAGTGAGAGGTTGTGTTGAGATCTGTTTACTGTGAGAACCAGATCTGGAGGTTTCATTTGTCTGTTTCTTATTTAAGATCAACCCTTTGTTACATGTAACATTTCTATAGCTGATGATGATGATGACGATTCTCAATGATTCTAAATCCAAAATCTGTAGATTTTATAGAGTTTCCTTTATGTGTTTGTTATAGTGAGTAGGAAGCTGCATTTTCTCAAATACTTGATGTGTAACACAGCCACATAGACACTTGTTTGTCTTTGGTTTTGAATTTTATCAATTCAGGGTTCTATTCTACAAGTAAATCTTGTGACAGGCGAGCTATTGGGGACAGGGAAAATATCTTATTGGCTTGACTTGTGGTAATAATAAGTAAGCTTGAAGAAATAAAGATTGCGAAGCTCATTTACTCATATTGTTCTGAAGTGTTTCGATCATTTTCTTAGATGCAGCAGGAAGACAAGGGCTTTCACTTTCGTGTACCCAATCGAATGTGTGTAAGACGGGTTTGGTCAATTGGCGGTGAGTGATATGGGTTATGGATCTAAGCTCAATGGGCAAAGGCCAAATCTTTAGGTTGAAGTTTGGTGGCTGAGATGATGTTAATCTGTAAACGCTGTTGGTGGTATAATTCGTTGTATGTGTTTGACCATTTGATTAAAGTTTGCTGGTCGAGTTGTCTCAAAATTTGGTATCTACTTTGCTTCTCTGCCACGGATTCAGACTGTGTGAGTCTCTTTGGGTTTGAAGAAAGAACGAGCTTTTTTGTTTTTAAACTGTTGTCGGGGTAAGCTTTATTTATGGAAATCTTTGGAAGATATTGTGGAATTTACCAAATCTTGTTCTTTACTGCAAAGATTTAATACTTGCACACCTATTTCAACTCTTAAGTCGCTTTCTCTTTCTTTTGGGGGTTCGAAATCTGGTCCAAAAAGTAAAACTTCCGAATTGGAATTCTAAACCAAGCCGAACAGAATATTTTGTTTTGGTAATTTAGTTAAATTGATCGGTATAGAACAGACACATAAAATTACTTGTACCGAAGTATATATATTGGAGTATAAAAAATTAATCTCTCTCTAGTTTCTCTCCAACTTCTTTCTAGAAAGTAACCCAGTTAAAAGTACGTTTCGGTGACCGGTGGCCTTTCGCCGCTGGTCGCCAATCTATTTGTCTTTTTTGTTGTATTATATTAATAATCTTCGATCTATCGATCGATTTACTTTCTTCGCATCGGCGATTTCTCAATTCGCGTAGGCGATTTCATAATTCGCATAGGCGATTTTGTCGTGTAGCTTCATCCAAATCGGAGTGTTTGTCATTCCTATCTTCTCCGATAAGGTTGAAGACAAATAAATATCCATGAAAATTTTACCTTTCGCAGTTCTTCATCTTTAATCCCATCAATTAATTGATTGGATACTTTGTTCTTTGTTTCAACTGAACCTCTCTCCATAAGAATCAGTCTTTACCGTTTTAATATAGCCAAAAAGGCGTTTCTGGGTAAAGCTTCTTTGTCGAGGGTGGATTGAGTTCTATTGGGTTTCTTAGGTCTTTTGAGGTAGATTTAGCAGAGTTGGCGTTTTGATAACGGTCCAACAAAAAATCTATCTTCATCTGACTGAAGTTTCCTCTGTGTTAATCAACAAGGAATAAGTCTTTCCAATCAAGTAATTGAGGTTTGAGCGAAAGGTTCGTTGGCATCGGCGATTTAATTAAGTTTACAGAGAAAGTCCCCAACAAAAATCTCCAGGAGACTCATGGTGCTTGAATAGAGTAAAGGCTGATTTGCCATATTTGCTCTTCCCAAAATTCAGAGAGATGCTACGGTGGGGAGGAATTCGAGTTGCGGTACAGAGAGTTTCCGGTGATGGAGCTCCGAAGCGGTGCCGTACCAGCTGTCAGATGCATATGAGACGCGTGTCGAAGATAGGGAACAGCGTCATGACTTCTGAAGCTTCTCGAGTTCTTTTATTTTATTAATTCTCTGTTTGGGCATTTAAGTTGTAAAATTCTGATGCTAACTTGTAAACAATGCCTTATGGCATAGTTAATGAAATTTGAAGTCGACAAAAAAAAAAAGGAGTATAAAAAATTATTTAAAATTCCAAATTTCCAAGTCAAAGAAACAAATTATCAGATACCTAAACCAAACTGAACCGCCGTAGTATGTGGTATATTGATAGATTTTAATTTAGCTATCCAACTACCGGAAAACTTCGAACAAACCGAACTGGTATGCCCTATCACCTCTCATTTCACAAACCAGAAACGAATTGATTCCGTCTTATCCTAACCATCAAAACATATCTTATCAAAGGTGTGTTAACAAAATCTACTCATAAAACTATAAAAACTTTATAAAGAAACTATAAAAATGTCAGTTGTTGGAAAATCAATAAGACTTTTCTGACAAACGTCTGAAATATGTCTAAATACAATATACATAGGCTTAGTTGGCTTGCGTGTTACCAGCACGACTTACATGTTTCTGTGACGGAAATTCTGTTAGCCCATAAAAGCTTGAACAAGCCCGTTTCTACCCTTTCACTCGAAGTTATTTTAGTTTACTCTTCTACGGTTCAACCACATCACCCGTTGCCATTATTTTTATTGGTTACGAGTTACGACACGAGTATTATCTATCATCTCTTCAGACCAGAAACAAAAGTCGGTTGCTAAATCCCTTCCTCACAGCTACTAAGACTCGAACATGACAAATTTACCTTTGGAAAAGAAAGTTTTACCAGTAGAGACAACATCTCAAAGATACAAGTTTGAGTGTTAAGAGCATCATTACGACTTTACGAGTATACGATCAACCTGTTTATCAGTGTAAACTCAACTTATTGTAAACCAAACCTTAAACCACGTATAATTCAAATTTATATACCATCGTCCATTTTGTAATCATGACGTGTCGAAAATCTTATATCTTTTTTTATAACAGGAAAATCTTAAATTTTCATCTGTAACAATCTAAATGTCTCCATTCATTCTTACGTTCTCATTAAAACTAACACATGAAACAAGTTAACACACACACACACATATATATATATATATATAGGATCATTATTCTTCAAAAAAGAACAAATTAAATCAAACAACTCAACAAGCTTAATAATTGAGAAAAATAGATGCAATATATATATATATATATATATATATATATATATATATATATATTTCAAGAAAAAATACTACCAATATATTGATCTTTTTTACATTAGTATATTGAAATATTTTAAAGCCTTGGCTTTATAGTATTTAATCGTTTTTACAATTTTCACACACATGACATGAATGGATGGCCATTCGCAAGGTCACAATCAAGCGAAAACCAATCCCATGAATTATTCAAATAAATTGACAATTTGTTATTAAATTGTATAATATTTCTTTTGTTATATTTGAACCCAATAAGCTTAAGACATGCTTCCGGGGACCTAGAATCTCTTTAAGTAATCGTAAAGATACAAAATAAGGGAACAAATTGAGAAACACTTGTTGAGGTTGATTTAATTATACATTTTATTTCTTGGTTAAGACATCAAATTAGTTTTGATAAGTAGGAACATCTTATCAACATGTACGTGGCGCCGTAGGTACGGTGATTTGCATAATCTACGACCTAAATTTTACACATCACATGTCATTGTCCTACCTACAGCCTGTTTTGTTCACTATCATCTTGTAAGCTTGCAACTCCTCATATTTTTATAACATTTTTTATTGCCACGTATTCTTGCACCGGTAAATGATAATAATTAAACTGTAATCGATTAGACAAATGAGTTTGTTTTTAATAACTAAAAAATGTGGATGAGTTCATAATTATTACATCATGTTTGTTAAAAATAATATAACTAAAACGGAACTATTATTTACCATATAATTAACTATTTATAAATAAGGTTCGTTCGTCCGAATTATCTTTAGTCTAGTGACTAAGTGGTATCCAAAACACCGAGGTTCGACTCCACATTCAAAAAATTCATGGAAGGAGATTTCCCCAAGTGAGAAAGAAAAAGTTCGTTGTACAGGACGAGTTGATACTGTTTGATCAATGATACACTAAAACTTGTTTAAAAATCCATGCTATTAAGCTTAGTTTTCCTTTTTAAATAAATTATGGAAAACTAGATAGAAACTTGCTTTAATAGTTCTAAAAATTGCTTTTAATTCATGACAAAATTTTAAATTGTAGGAAAAAATATCAGTAGAATCCCGTGATTGTCAAATCAGGATTTTCTCATGAACACATATCTACATTTATTTTTGTTTATGAACACATATCTACTTTTTTTTGCATAAAAATACATATCTACATTATTTATGAACACAAAATTACTTCTTTTTGGATTTTATTAGGAAACAAAAGTCAATCTTACAATAAATCTTACAAGATGCTAAGTGCTAACACGAATTCGTTTGCCAAATCCAAATTTTATACGTTGTCTCCGGATAGAGACGGTGCGAGCAACATAGGATATATATATGCAGAACGACCATAGAAATATAAAAACTCGTAACTTATTTTTATTTGGAAATTTATAACTTATTATTTCTGACATTACTTTTATATTCAGTCCACACCATCAAAGTAATTCTCCTCCGTTTTTTTAAGATAGATTTTTTAGTATTTTACACGTTAAAAAACACATTAAATCACTATAATAAATTTATCGTTTTTTGTAACTTTTAACTTTTAACAACTTTAGCCAATAGTAATTCAATAAAATCAATCTTTTTTAAAGTTTGTAATATTTTCGTAGAAAACATAAAAAAAAATATATTTTTAAAACAAAATATTTTTCCAAAACATGAATTTTTTAGGAATGGAGTGAGTATATAGTTGCATTCCTAACCAAACTAAAGAATATAGTAAATAACAAATACTCTAATTTTTTTCTGCTAAGAATATACTCTAATTTCAAATTTATTTAAGTTAACGAAAAACTATTGAAATTTAATTATGAAGTTGCTTTTGCTAGAATGAAAAATTATTTATGGAAGTTAACTTTTGAAGAAATTGTAATAAATCATTTTATTTAATACCATCTTTTGTCGTCTAAGATTTAATTAATATGACCATCATTTGAATTTATTATACCTCTAACCCTTATATAAGGAATCACTTACAAAAAAAAAATACATAATGCATTTGACAAAAACACATAATGCATAAACAAACAAAACAAGCACCTTAAAATAAGGTTACTGAAAAACACATATACGCATATATACATCTTCAAAGTAATAATCATAGTAATAGGTGTATTACAAATTTAAGTTGTATCTAGAATCCTAGATGGGTTGTCAAAGGCAACGCTACGTTAGCATCAATCATTTATAAATAACCTCCCACAATTTTAGCTGTTCCTGATTCTCAGCCTTCTTCTTGGGGGGAAAAAACCAACAGTATCTCGTCTAATTTCTCGCTGCCCTTTATTTTTTAAAAAATATTTATTTTTCCGAGCGATCGTCCATGACGGACATCGACATCGGAACCGCAGCAGAAAGAAACGACCAAGAAGGAGGAAGACGAGAGCCGTTGTTGACTAACCGTGAAAAGAAGTTCAAGCGTTGTGTCTCGAACGTCCACGACGAGCTCCATAGTTTCAGGAAATATCTGAGATGGATGTGCGTGGACCAGTCGAGCCCTTGGACAGCGGTTCTCTCTTGGTCGATGTTTGTCGTTTTCACGCTCGTGGTTCCGGCGATGTCTCACTTCATGCTCGCTTGCGCCAACTGCGATAGCCATCACTCCAGGCCTTACGATTCTGGGGTTCAGCTTTCTCTTAGCAGCTTTGCTGCCCTTTCTTTCCTTTGTCTCTCGAGATTCGTTAGCAAGTTTGGTCTCCGACGGTTCCTCTTCTTCGACAAGCTTTGGGATGAAAGCTCCACTGTTCGCCGAGGCTATACCAATCAGCTCAACGTGAGTTTTTAAGGCGTATTGTGGTGTAAACAACTAACTACTTTGAATCTTGAAAACCCTATGTTTACTTGCTGTGCAGGGAACGCATTTCTTTGCTTTTGTTTTATGAATTAGCCATGTTTATATAGTTTAGCTCATAGCCATGTTTATATAGGGCATACGGTGATTTAAACAACGAACTACTTTAAATCTTGAAACCCTATGTTTACTTGCCGCAAAGGAACATATTGTTTTGCTTTTGTTTTATGAAATAGCACATAGCCAAAACCCTCTGTTTTGCTTGTTCCACAAGGAACACATGTTTTGCCTTTGGTTTTTATGAATGAAAACATAGGCATGTTTTTATAGTTATTTTCTAACATCAAAACTCCTTTCGTTATGCAGAGATCGCTTAAGATTCTATCCTACTTCGTCGCTCCTTGTTTCTTAGCGATGAGCTCATATAAGATATGGTGGTACGCTTCAGGAGCATCTCAGATTCCTTTCCTTGGTAACGTTATCTTGAGTGATACAGTCGCTTGTCTTATGGAGCTCTGCTCGTGGCTCTACCGTACTACCGTGATCTTCTTGGTTTGTGTCCTCTTCCGTCTCATATGCCATCTCCAGATCCTCAGGCTTCAAGACTTTGCTCAGGTCTTTCAGATGGATTCAGACGTTGGTTCCATCTTGTCTGAACATCTCCGCATCAGACGCCACCTGAGAATCATCAGCCACCGATACCGAATCTTCATATTGTCGTCATTGATTCTTGTCACTGGAAGCCAGTTTTACTCGCTGCTTATTACCACTAAGTCCCATGCTGGATTAAACATCAACAGTGCTGGAGAACTCGCTGTGAGTTTGTCGTTTTTCTTTTTGCTTTATGTTAGATCTCAACAATTTTGCTTATTCTTTTGTTATGTCCTTATGTTAGCTATGTTCAATGACGCTGGTCACTGCGCTGCTCATTCTACTACGAAGTGCATCAAAGATCACACACAAGGCTCAGGCGGTGACTAGCCTTGCTGCAAAGTGGCATGTCTGTGCAACAATAGAATCATTTGAAACGGTGGATGGAGGGACTCCAAGGTTAGTTGATAGAGCAAGCGGACACGGATTCTATTCAACGGATGTTAATATTGGAGATACAGACGATAGCGAAGATTATGGAGAGGAAGAAGATGATTTTGATAACAATGATCTCATCCCTGCTTATGCTTATAGCACGATTTCATTCCAAAAGAGACAAGCTCTAGGTAAAATATATATATAGATATACATGCCTCCGCATCCATACCAAATCTTTCTATCTTCTTAACATATCAAGTACATTTTACTCATTCCCAAACTTTTGTTGGATTTTTCAGTGAATTACTTTGAGAACAATAAAGCAGGAATCACAGTGTTTGGGTTCACACTTGATAGAAGTACTCTTCATACAATATTTGGGATCGAAATGACGCTTGTTCTCTGGCTTTTGGGTAAGACCATTGGGATCTCTTGAATCACTTTTTGGATAGTAAAGTCTCGAGGTTTTGGTTTTGGCTCCCTTGGTGGATGATATATATTACTCTACGTGTGTGTACACACGGAGCCTCTCTGCAACATGTAACATTTCCTAAAAAACATAATTCTTGTAAATCATGTTGTATTTTTCAGTGTGTCGATTTTGTAACAAGTTCATATGTTCATCGAGAGATCTTACAGTAAATAAGATTGGTTTTACGAATTTCATGCCTTAGTTGTATCCGTTTTGTGATTCTGAACATGTAACCTTGTGATATTGCTTTCATCTGTTTTCCACATTACACTATCCAGTTGATAAGAGATCTTTGGTTTGTAGCCAGTTATTAGGTAAATCATATTCTAGTCAGTTTACTTCCAAGATTTCTGATAAATTTGAAAGTTCATTTTAAGAATAGATTAATAGTTTGACCCAAAATGTATATAGTATATATTAAAATAGTGTGGAATCTCTTATTCAAAATTTTAAAATTATGTGGCAGAAAATTTAAAATAGTAAGATCAAGAAAATTTACTCTTTTAGATGGTAATGAATAATGTTTAAATTAGATTACTTTGATTAGGTGTACATAAATCATTCAATAACATTGATTTTTTCGGATGATTATATATTTTTTCCGTGTTGAATGTATTAATCTCCATGACAATCAAATAAATCCGTTCATCTTGACTAAAAATTAAAATACTTTTACCACATCTATACTATATAAAAGTTGAGGCTATAAGCCATTGAGGGTGTCCACATAGGATTTAAAACCACCAATAGTATTTTGACACATCACTGTTTTACATAATTATTTTTGAAAATTTTAATATTTTAAAAACCTGTATATTTAATTATAAAATACAAATCAATTCGATTAAGGAAAACTAACAAAAATAAAGTATACATATATTAGTCCAGTATATATAACAATTTCGAAATTTAACATACACATTTAAAAATATGTAATTAATATGAAAATTCATCATTACTATTTATTATTTTCCGAAATGTTAATATTTTTAAAAAGATATTCAAAGTAAAACTAAATTATTATATAAACTAAAATATGTATTAACACTTGACAAGTTACTTAAAATTTTAAATTTTATTGTAAAATAAAAAATCAAAATCCAAATAGTAAGTTGAGGCTATAAACTATTGAGAGCGTCCACATAAAATTTAAATCAATCAATGATATTATTACATATCATTATTTTTAAAAATAATAATATTTCAAAAAAACTGTATATTTAATAATAAAATACAAATCAATTCGAATAAGGAAAACTAACAAAAGGAAAAAATATACATATATTAATCCAGTATTTATAACAATTTCGAAATTTAACATAAACAATTAAGAATATTATAATTAATATGACAATCAATCATTATTATTTATTATTTTCCGAAATTTTAATACTTCCAAACAAAACTCAAAGTAAAATGGAATTATTATACAAACTAAAATATGTATTAACATTTGACAAGTTACTTAAAAATTTAACTTTTATTGTAAAATAGAAAATCAAAATTCAAATAGTAAGTTAAGGCTATAAGCCATTGAAAGCGTCCACATAGGATTTAAAACAATCATTGATATTACTACACATCATTATTTTACATAATGATTTTTGAAAAATATTAAATATTTTAAAATCTTTATATTTAATAATAAAATACAAATCAATTTGAATAAGGAATACTAACAAAAGTAAAAATATACATATATTAATCCAGTATATAGGGGTGGGACGGATCCGGATATCCGGGAAATTCGAGATAAATTATTCAAATGATAAATTTCACAGCGGGTGTAAAATATTAATGATTAGTCGCGAAGAATATACTATTGTTTATAATGATTTTTTTAAAAATATTAAAAAATTTAAAAACTTTATATTTAATAATAAAATATAAATCAATTCGAATAAGGAATACTAACAAAAGTAAAAATATACATATATTAATCCAGTATATATAACAATTTCGAAATTTAGCATAAACAATTAAGAATGTTATAATTAATATAACAATTCATCATTATTATTTATTATTTTTAAAAATGTTAATATTTCCAAAAAAAAATTAAAATTAAATTATTATATAAACTAAAATATGTATTAACATTTGACAAGTTACTTAAAAGTAATTTTGATTGTAAAAAAAAATAAAATCAAAATCAAAATAGTAATATTAACAAAAATATTACATTTTCTATTTTGTATAATAAATCCAAATTACATTTTAGGCCAAGACAAAATGGTAAACAATTGTAAAAATAGTTAAAGTAACAAAACCCTCTAAAAACACTTACAATGTATAAAACAAAAAAACATTTAATATCATTTAAATTACATAAATTATTAGTGAGTATAAGTAATCGTTATGGTATAAACCATTTAGATTGTCTCTATCAGATTTAAAATGATCAATCAAAACATGTAAAATTATTAAAAACACATATTATATAGTAATTGAGGTTATAAGCTCTGAGAACTTCCACTTAGGATTTAAAATGATCAATCGTATTATGAAAAATTATTATTTTACATAACTATTTTCAAAAATATCAATATTTCATAAATAAACTCTTTATTTCATAATAAAATAAATATCAATCCGAACAAGGAAAACTAACAAAAGTAAAAACATTGTACACGTATATATAATAATTTTGAAACATCTATATTATATAAAAGTTGAGGTAATTAGCCATTAAGAGCATCTACTTATGATTATAAACCACCAATCTTATTATGACTAACTAGCATTTTAGATAATTATTTTCAAAAATATAAATATTTCAAAAAAAAATATTTCATAATAAAATACAGATCAATATTGAAAAAGGAAAACTGACAATATGATTTCAATAGAAATAGCAAATTTAAAACAATCAATTAAAATATGACCATTAATTAATATAAGTCAATTCTATACTTTATATATAAAAATTGATGATATAAGTAATTAAGGGTGTTCACATAAGATTGAAAACATTTAATTAAAATATGACAATTCTTTATTATATTTTTTAAAAATGTAAATATTTTCAACAGAATAGAAACAAAACTATTATATTATATCTAATTAAAATAATACAAAATATTGAAAATTTACAAGTTAGTTAAAAATACTAACTTTTATAATAAAATAAAAAAATTAATATTAACAAAAATATTACGTTAGCAAGTGAATAATAAATATAATGTACTTTTACGCCAAAATAAAATGATAATTTAATTTAAAAATGGTTACATTAATAAAATTATTAAACACAATTTCATTGTATAAGATAAGAAATTTCATAATATCATTAAAAATACATACAATATTAGTGTTCTTATAAATAATTGTTAAAATTTCATCATATCATTAAATAATTTATTATATAGAAAAATATGGTTCTAAAACATGGATTGCCTTTGAAATAACAAAATGTATGTTAAAACACTACTTTTGAAGTTATATAGCGAGCAACATAATTGGTAAAAATTATGATAATTATATTTACAAAGTGTATTACGAGTTTCTATGCATCGGAATATTTACATAACATTAAAAATAATTTTTTTATAAATTGTAAACATTATAAAAGCATTTCAATATATTTTATACATTTGTCAATTCAAACAATAAATACTAAGAAATATATATTTGAAAAGGAATAATTTGATAAATAAACATATATTAAAGAACATAAAATCGAAAATTTAATGCATTTTTTTCATAAAAATATTAATATAAATATCTATTAAATAACATACAATTATTAGAAATCATAAACTAATTATTAAAACAGACTCGCGCGTAGCGCGAATATAAAATCTAGTCTATACTATATAAAAGTTGAGGCTATAAGCCATTGAGGGTGTCCACATAGGATTTAAAACAATCAATGATATTATTACACATCACTGTTTTACATAATTATTTTTGAAAATTTTAATATTTTAGAAACCTGTATATTTAATTATAAAATACAAATCAATTCGATTAAGGAAAACTAACAAAAATAAAATATACATATATTAGTCCAGTATATATAACAATTTCGAAATTTAACATAAACATTTAAAAATATGTAATTAATATGAAAATTCATCATTACTATTTATTATTTTCCGAAATGTTAATATTTCTAAAAAGATATTCAAAGTAAAACTAAGTTATTATATAAACTAAAATATGTATTAACACTTGACAAGTTACTTAAAATTTTAAATTTTATTGTAAAATAAAAAATCAAAATCCAAATAGTAAGTTGAGTCTATAAACTATTGAGAGCGTCCACATAAAATTTAAATCAATCAATGATATTATTACATATCATTATTTTTAAAAATAATAATATTTCAAAAAAACTGTATATTTAATAATAAAATACAAATCAATTCGAATAAGGAAAACTAACAAAAGGAAAAAATATACATATATTAATCCAGTATTTATAACAATTTCGAAATTTAACATAAACAATTAAGAATATTATAATTAATATGACAATCAATCATTATTATTTATTATTTTCCGAAATTTTAATACTTCCAAACAAAACTCAAAGTAAAATGGAATTATTATACAAACTAAAATATGTATTAACATTTGACAAGTTACTTAAAAATTTAACTTTTATTGTAAAATAGAAAATCAAAATTCAAATAGTAAGTTAAGGCTATAAGCCATTGAAAGCGTCCACATAGGATTTAAAACAATCATTGATATTACTACACATCATTATTTTACATAATGATTTTTGAAAAATATTAAATATTTTAAAATCTTTATATTTAATAATAAAATACAAATCAATTTGAATAAGGAATACTAACAAAAGTAAAAATATACATATATTAATCCAGTATATAGGGGTGGGACGGATCCGGATATCCGGGAAATTCGAGATAAATTATTCAAATGATAAATTTCACAGCGGGTGTAAAATATTAATGATTAGTCGCGAAGAATATACTATTGTTTATAATGATTTTTTTAAAAATATTAAAAAATTTAAAAACTTTATATTTAATAATAAAATATAAATCAATTCGAATAAGGAATACTAACAAAAGTAAAAATATACATATATTAATCCAGTATATATAACAATTTCGAAATTTAGCATAAACAATTAAGAATGTTATAATTAATATAACAATTCATCATTATTATTTATTATTTTTAAAAATGTTAATATTTCCAAAAAAAAATTAAAATTAAATTATTATATAAACTAAAATATGTATTAACATTTGACAAGTTACTTAAAAGTAATTTTGATTGTAAAAAAAAATAAAATCAAAATCAAAATAGTAATATTAACAAAAATATTACATTTTCTATTTTGTATAATAAATCCAAATTACATTTTAGGCCAAGACAAAATGGTAAACAATTGTAAAAATAGTTAAAGTAACAAAACCCTCTAAAAACACTTACAATGTATAAAACAAAAAAACATTTAATATCATTTAAATTACATAAATTATTAGTGAGTATAAGTAATCGTTATGGTATAAACCATTTAGATTGTCTCTATCAGATTTAAAATGATCAATCAAAACATGTAAAATTATTAAAAACACATATTATATAGTAATTGAGGTTATAAGCTCTGAGAACTTCCGCTTAGGATTTAAAATGATCAATCGTATTATGAAAAATTATTATTTTACATAACTATTTTCAAAAATATCAATATTTCATAAATAAACTCTTTATTTCATAATAAAATAAATATCAATCCGAACAAGGAAAACTAACAAAAGTAAAAACATTGTACACGTATATATAATAATTTTGAAACATCTATATTATATAAAAGTTGAGGTAATTAGCCATTAAGAGCATCTACTTATGATTATAAACCACCAATCTTATTATGACTAACTAGCATTTTAGATAATTATTTTCAAAAATATAAATATTTCAAAAAAAAATATTTCATAATAAAATACAGATCAATATTGAAAAAGGAAAACTGACAATATGATTTCAATAGAAATAGCAAATTTAAAACAATCAATTAAAATATGACCATTAATTAATATAAGTCAATTCTATACTTTATATATAAAAATTGATGATATAAGTAATTAAGGGTGTTCACATAAGATTGAAAACATTTAATTAAAATATGACAATTCTTTATTATATTTTTTAAAAATGTAAATATTTTCAACAGAATAGAAACAAAACTATTATATTATATCTAATTAAAATAATACAAAATATTGAAAATTTACAAGTTAGTTAAAAATACTAACTTTTATAATAAAATAAAAAAATTAATATTAACAAAAATATTACGTTAGCAAGTGAATAATAAATATAATGTACTTTTACGCCAAAATAAAATGATAATTTAATTTAAAAATGGTTACATTAATAAAATTATTAAACACAATTTCATTGTATAAGATAAGAAATTTCATAATATCATTAAAAATACATACAATATTAGTGTTCTTATAAATAATTGTTAAAATTTCATCATATCATTAAATAATTTATTATATAGAAAAATATGGTTCTAAAACATGGATTGCCTTTGAAATAACAAAATGTATGTTAAAACACTACTTTTGAAGTTATATAGCGAGCAACATAATTGGTAAAAATTATGATAATTATATTTACAAAGTGTATTACGAGTTTCTATGCATCGGAATATTTACATAACATTAAAAATAATTTTTTTATAAATTGTAAACATTATAAAAGCATTTCAATATATTTTATACATTTGTCAATTCAAACAATAAATACTAAGAAATATATATTTGAAAAGGAATAATTTGATAAATAAACATATATTAAAGAACATAAAATCGAAAATTTAATGCATTTTTTTCATAAAAATATTAATATAAATATCTATTAAATAACATACAATTATTAGAAATCATAAACTAATTATTAAAACAGACTCGCGCGTAGCGCGAATATAAAATCTAGTCTATACTATATAAAAGTTGAGGCTATAAGCCATTGAGGGTGTCCACATAGGATTTAAAACAATCAATGATATTATTACACATCACTGTTTTACATAATTATTTTTGAAAATTTTAATATTTTAGAAACCTGTATATTTAATTATAAAATACAAATCAATTCGATTAAGGAAAACTAACAAAAATAAAATATACATATATTAGTCCAGTATATATAACAATTTCGAAATTTAACATAAACATTTAAAAATATGTAATTAATATGAAAATTCATCATTACTATTTATTATTTTCCGAAATGTTAATATTTCTAAAAAGATATTCAAAGTAAAACTAAGTTATTATATAAACTAAAATAGGTATTAACACTTGACAAGTTACTTAAAATTTTAACTTTTATTGTAAAATAGAAAATCAAAATCCAAATAGTAAGTTGAGGCTATAAAACTATTGAGAGCGTCCACATAAAATTTAAAACAATCAATGATATTATTACATATCATTATTTTTAAAAATAATAATATTTCAAAAAAACTGTATATTTAATAATAAAATACAAATCAATTCGAATAAGGAAAACTAACAAAAGGAAAAAATATACATATATTAATTCAGTATTTATAACAATTTCGAAATTTAACATAAACAGTTAAGAATATTATAATTAATATGACAATTAATCATTATTATTTATTATTTTCCGAAATTTTAATATATCCAAACAAAACTCAAAGTAAAACGGAATTATTATACAAACTAAAATATGTATTAACATTTGACAAGTTACTTAAAAATTTAACTTTTATTGTAAAATAGAAAATCAAAATTCAAATAGTAAGTTGAGGCTATAAGCCATTGAAAGCGTCCACATAGGATTTAAAACAATCATTGATATTACTACACATCATTATTTTACATAATGATTTTTGAAAAATGTTAAAAATTTAAAAAACTTTATATTTAATAATAAAATACAAATCAATTTGAATAAGGAATACTAACAAAAGTAAAAATATACATATATTAATCCAGTATATATAACAATTTCAAAATTTAGCATGAACAATTAAGAATGTTATAATTAATACAACAATTCATCATTATTATTTATTATTTTTAAAAATGTTAATATTTCCAAAAAAAAAACCTTAAAATTAAATTATTATGTAAACTAAAATATGTATTAACATTTGACAAGTTACTTAAAAGTAATTTTTGATTGTTAAAAAAAAGACAATGAAAATCAAAATAGTAATATTAACAAAAATATTACATTTTCTATTTTGTATAATAAATCCAAATTACATTTTAGGCCAAGACAAAATAGTAAACAATTGTAAAAATAGTTAAAGTAACAAAACCATCTAAAAACACTTACAATGTATAAAACAAAAAAAAACATTTAATATCATTTAAATTACATAAATTATTAGTGACTATAAGTTATCATTATGGTATAAGCCATTTAGATTGTATCTATCAGATTTAAAATGATCAATCGAAACATGTAAAATTATTAAAAACACATATTATATAGTAATTGAGGTTATAAGCTCTGAGAGCTTCCACCTAGGATTTAAAATGATCAATCGTATTATGACAAATTATTATTTTACATAACTATTTTCAAAAATATCAATATTTCATAAATAAACTGTTTATTTCATAATAAAATACAAATCAATCCGAACAAGGAAAACTAACATAAGTAAAAACATTGTACAAGTATATATAATAATTTTGAAACATCTATATTATATAAAAGTTGAGGTAATTAGCCTTTAAGAGGCTAAGAGCATCTACATAAGATTTTAAACCACCAATCTTATTATGACTAACTAGCATTTTAGATAATTATTTTCAAAAATATAAATATTTCAAAAACAATTATTTCATAATAAAATACAGATCAATATCGAAAAAGGAAAACTAACAATATGATTTCAATAGAAATAGCAAATTTAAAACAATCAATTAAAATATGACCATTCATTAATATAAGTCAATTCTATATTTATATATAAAAATTGATGATATAAGTAATTAAGGGTGTTCACATAAGATTGAAAACATTCAATTAAAATATGACAATTCTTTATTATATTTTTTTAAAATGTAAATATTTTCAACAGAATAGAAACAAAACTATTATATTATATCTAATTAAAATAATACAAAATATTAAAATTTTACAAGTTAGTTAAAAATACTAACTTTTATAATAAAATAAAAAAATTAATATTAACAAAAGTATTACGTTAGCAAGTTTATAATAAATAATGTACTTTTACGCCAAAATAAAATGATAACTTAATTTAAAAATGGTTACATTAATAAAAGTATGAAACACAATTTCATTGTATAAGATAAGAAATTTCATAATATCATTAAAATTACATACAATATTAGTGTTCTTATAAATAATTGTTAAAATTTCATCATATCATTAAATAATTTATTATATACAAAAAATATGGTTCTAAAACATGGATTGCCTATGAAATAACAAAATGTATGTTAAAACACTACTTTTTAAGTTATATAGCGAGCAACATAATTGGTAAAAAGTATGATAATTATATTTACAAAGTGTATTACGAGTTTCTATGCATGAGAATATTTACATAACATTAAAAATATTTTTTTATAAATTATAAAAATTATAAAAACATTTCAATATATTTTATACATTTGTCAATTCAAACAATAAATACTAAGAAATATATATTTTAAAAGGAATAATTTGATAAATAAACATAAATTAATGAACATAAAATCAAAAATTAATGCATTTTTTTCATAAAAATGTTAATATAAATATATATTTAAATAACATACAATTATTAGAAAACAAAAACTAATTATTAAAACAGACTTGCGCGTAGCGCGAGTATAAAATCTAGTTGAATATAAAATTACAATATGATTGATCAAAGTTGTATTTAGGATTTTACCATGTTGGCAAAAGAAAAAAAATTGACTTACAGTTTCAAGTTAAACACAAAACCAATCTTTTTGTCAATATTGTTTAGCCATGAACTTTCCACACATCCCTTATTTTTCTGAATATTTACAAAATTTCTATTTTAATTTTGTTTCTTTTTAATTTTGAAAAATGTCAAAACCTAAGACACCCTTTCCACAATGCAATATCATTAAATTGTTTAATCACTAACATCCTTTTTTTAGTTCTTAAATTCAAGATCTATTTTCTATATATTTTCTTCTCATTTACACCTAGGTTGCACATAAGTTTCATTAGACGTCCGCTTCCTGCATCAAAACTTTGTGGAAGCTTGTGGAATCTTGCTTCCAAAACGCTTCTAAAATATTCTCTTTAAAAAAACGTTAGAAGCTTACAATTTCTTTTTGTAATCACACTTCTATTTTTTAAGATACAATGTTATAAATCAATAAAAAAATGTAAAACCATAGTTTTTAGTTTATATAAAATTCAAGATTTAATAGTAATGGAATAGAGAGAATAAAAATATACAAATATTACAACTAATACTATAAATTATCTTTATGTATTGAAGTTTTTATTAAAGATATAGCATATATCCAAATATATTGTGCCAGTTATTTATGAAGTATTAAAAAATATGTAATATAATAATTTATTTTAAACTTATTTTATGTGTATTTTCACAGTTTTAATATGAAATCATTTCAAAATTATTATAACTGAACAAATTATCTCTTTTAAATTTAAATCATACTAATTTTTAATCCTATATTTTGTAATTTTTTCTTATATATATATTTATGTATACACGCTTCGAACACATATCTCTTCCTAATTTCTTTAAAATCTCGCTTCTGCGTTATCATAAGCTTCCGCTTCCACGTATCCATTTCCGTTTCCATGTAACATAGTTCCTCTCATTCCTCTCCACTTTCATCTAAGAACTCTCGTAACTTTCATTTCATAAAAACAAGTTTTATATTTTTTTGATTATTCAGTAAAACTCATAAAAGTTGCTTATGTTTGCTAATATTTGGAGTTTGGACGGTAAAAGAGGTTGGAAATGGGCTTTATACCGGAAAATAACTATTTACATGGTTTCTGTCACTTTTCAGATATGTGTCGCAGTAATAGACTGTTTTGTATGTCTATGCATATGTATAGATTTACGATATGGTCTACTTGTTACCACATAAGTTGGTTTTACAATTGACCAAATTAAAATATTTTGCAACCCATACTTCTATAGAAATCTACGTCTTTACCTTTGAAAACAACACAAAAATTGATAGACTTACAAAGAAGTCTACACAAAAAAGTTAGTTTTGCATGATCAAACTTTTTGACTTTTCATAGTAGACTCCATCGGAAGTTTACATTATGTAAATTTCCTAGAAAACCTACAAAATATCAGTTTTGCATTTGACCAAAACTTTAACTTCTCTGAATATGTTAGTTTTATGTTTGACTAAAACGTTAAGAGATTGACCAAAAAAATGTCGAGCTCATATTCATTACAATATCCTAATAGTAAAACGTATAGACTGCATATGATGTCTATATTTTATTTTGATCAAACACAAAATCAACTCGTCGGATTTGAGAGCACATTTCATAAGAAGTCTAGACGTACGTCCATTCAGATCTACTCGTAAATAACTTGGTCAATTGCAAAACTAGCCTCTTTAAAAAGTGTAGACTGGTAACAAAGTATAGTTTTGAGAGTTAAGTACTGAGTGAATTCAGTTCAATTGCAAAATCAATATTTTTTTTTTCAAAGTGTAGACTGAAAAGGAAGTCCACTTTTATAAATACCAACTTTTCTAATACAGAAAATAACCCGTAAATTTTACCACTTCAAAAAATAACCCTAAGAAGAAATGTATATGACAACCTACATCAGTAGACTCCAAAGCAAGCCTACGATTTTGGAGACTCCAAAGTAGGCATGCTACGTAAAAAATCTATTAAAAATGAATTTGTGTATTTTTCATTATAGTTTTTATGATTTTATTATTTCACAATGTATTATAAAATTACGAAAATTAATTAAAATATACACAACTTGATATTTTTGTATATAAAATAACGAAAAATATTTAAAATATACACAACTCGCTATTTTCGTCTCTATATGCAGAACGAGGCACTGCGGTCAGGTGAGAATAGCATGCCTCACTGATTTTGAGATATATTTTGGTCTGATTAATGTGATTAAAAACAACAGGAGCTGGTTCAGCACAGCAGATTCGACATGAGAGCATCAGTGTTTTATCAGCCCCACTAGACTCTCCCACCGCTGATCACAAGGTTTGCTTCAATTCATTAAAAATAACTCGAATAAGCAGTCAATTGAAACTCCTTCAGAAGCTTTTGTAATAAATCTAGTATGGTTATTAAAATAAATAATTTTTTGATATGATTCAGCACTTTAATGCAGATAAATTAATCTAACATAACTAAAATGTATTTTATATAGTGTAGATCAAAATTTTCTTGAAGACCTATAAATATACCATGCCTAAAAGCCTACTAAAATAGATCATATTTATAAAACTAAATATAAAGTATATTAACAATATAAGTTACAAAAAATTGGAAAAGTATATAAAATAAAAATATATAATTCATGTGGAATTATGAGTTTTTCTTTTGTTAGCAAGGATGGATTCTATGCCAAAATTATATCCTAACCTTTGGGAGACTCATATTGATACTAAGAGAGCCGTTCACACTTTTCTAGTTTTTGTTTATATTCTTATCTTTTTCTTTTTTTTTTGTGTGCCTACTCTGTAGAGTCGGGACGACAGACACACAGATCACACCAGCTCCTCCAGAGGTAGAGCTCCAGCCCTTGAGAAGTAATAAAGTTAATGCATCAAAAATATTTAGTTATAAATGTTGTAGTTCTTTATAAATTTTCGAGCTATTTATAAATGTTCTTTACAGAAAATACTTAGTTATAAATGTTGTAGTTCGTTATAATTGTAGTTATTTATAATCTAGGTGGTTGCTCGCGAATTCACAGATATAAATATTATAAATAAATATATATTAAGTATAGAATGTTGTAAAGTTTTCATAAATTTGATGTAAAAATAACTGAAAAATATTTAGTATTCTTCAACACATGTTATGCATCTTTTTGACCTCTTTTTTTGTTATTATTTTTTTTCTTTTCATTAGTTTTTTCTAATATTTTTTCTAAATTTTTACATATTTTTGCTATTTATTTCTTTCTCTAAATAGTAATAAATGAACCAAATATCAGTCATAACATTACCTTATTCACTTTATTTTTTATTTAAATGTAATTTTTTATTTGAATTTCTCACATGTTCTGTTAATATAATTGTCCAACTTTAAAGTCTAATTATTTCTAAAGCATATATGAAAATTGTAAGAGATTACTAATTATTACAAATACAATAATATTTTTATATAGATATGAAATCGTTATATCGATTTCTATAAATTGTTTCATATTCATTATTTTATGTAGCATATAAATATAAAAGGAATTGATCAAACCTTATTAAATTTTCTACAATTTTGAAAATTAGCTACCACATAAATTATTGTTTGTAATATCGTTTTGGTTATTTGCAAGTGATAATAATTAGTTTTAGACTTATTTTTTATTTATTTTAGATCTAATTAAAATATTAAAATAATAAAAATTTTAGTTAGTTATATTATGGAGTTTATTAATATAGATATATATATATATATATATATATATATATATATATATATATATATATATATATATATATATATATAAAGAATTGATTAAACGTTATCACTAATTTCTACAATTAGTTACCATAAATTTCTATTTGTAATATAATTTAGATTATTTGGAAAGTGATATTAATTTATTCTAGTTTTTTTAAATTATAAATCTAAACTAAAATAAATAAAATTAAAAATTATGGACCAATCAAATGATCGACATGTATTCAAGCCCTCCAATGGGTAACGGTCAACTACATAAAAAATCCTAAATTTTTTAATTCTGATTATGACCAACGTAGATTTGATTCTGCTCCGGCTGATAAGATATTTGAAAGTGGAAAGTGTTATGGATATGAGATACAGTGATTATGTTTATACTGATCTTCAGTTCAATTTTAATTGTGGTGGTCCAGGAGGAAACACTTGTGGAGTTTCACTCTCTTTTTTAATCACCTAAACATATAATGTATCTGTCTTGTTTTTTTTTTTGACTCAAACTTCAACTATTCATTTGCCAAAATCAAGTTCTACAAAGGTCTATCAGCCTCCATAATAGCAAATAACCAACTAGGCACAATAAAATATAACTTAGGGACAAAAAACGTAAACGCATCAGTCTCCTTCGCTAATTTATCTGCAACTTTGTTACCACTTCTCGGGTAGTAACCCACTTCCACCTCACTCATTCTTCCAAGTGATGAACTAATCTCTTGAACTATGGATTGCACTCTTGGCCAGACTTCCTCTTCTCCCCTTATCATCTTCGTTAAGACCTGAGAATCAGTTTCAAACATAACACGTTGTTAACATAATGTATCGTCTTGTTTGTTCTTTAATGTGTCGATTTTGTAAAACAAATTTTGTATGTTCAATGAGAGATCTTACAGTACTTTGGTTTTACAAATTTCATGCCTTTAGTTATATATATATGTTTTGTGATTTTGAACTTGTTAACTTTCTGATATTGCTTTCATTTTCCACATTACTATATCGAGTTGATAAGATCTCTGGTTTGTAGCCAGTTATTATGAAAATCATATTCTAGTCTGGTTACTTCCAAGATTTCTGATAATTTGAAAGTTCATTTTAAGTAGAAATTAATATTTTGACCAAAAATGTATAAATTTAAACATTGTGGAATCTCAGATTCAACATTTTAAAATATGTGGTAGAAAATTTAAAATACTAAGACCATGAAAACTTTCTGTTGTAGTTGGTAATGAATAATGTATAATACATATATTAATGTATAATATTTTATTTCAAAATTACTTTGGTTATTCTTGCACCAGGTGTAGCAAATCATTCAGTAACACTAGGATTTCATTAAAAGTTTTTGGGTGATAACATAACATCCTTAATGTAAAATCTATTAATCTCCATGATTCAAATCTTCACTAAAATCTAAAATACTTTTACTATATTGAGCAAAAAGCGTATAATACATTTCAGTTGTTTAAAGTTGTATTTAGTATTTTATAATGTTGGCAAAAATAAGAAGAAGATTATTTACTAATCAATCAAAAGTATTGGGGCAACATATGAAACTTTATGAAAGTATAGGGGGTAGTCAGTTTCTCGCATTGTTGCTGATTCTCTTTCTCCCTCTTCCTTCCTTGCCCTGCCCCGTCGTGCTTTCTCTGGGGTTTCGCAATCGGAGATGGAGATCGATTCCGTCGCAGCTGGTTCGTGTTCAAAGGAGAATCAACTGATCTACAAGGAATGGTTCGAATTCGCCGATTCAGGTTTTTCACTTGTTTATCTCCGACTCTGTCTCTTCAATCTACGATTCGCTTTATTCAATAAGAAACTTATCTGTTGCAGACGGAGACGGACGCATTACTGGTAACGATGCGATCAAGTTCTTCTCCATGTCAAATTTGCCTCGACCCGAGTTGAAGCAGGTAAAAGAGGATTTTGATTTGCGTTTGGTTGTATAAGTGATTAGAACAAATTCAATTGATGATTGAAATCGTTTTGTAATTTTGTGATAGGTGTGGGCAATTGCAGATGCAAAGAGACAAGGGTATCTTGGTTTCAAAGACTTCATTGTTGCTATGCAGGTTCACAGATCCCATTTTTTTTTGCATTCGAATTTCAATTTTCTTATTGCTCTATTAATCTAATCATAGTTGTTGTTTTCTAACGGTTGTAGCTCGTTTCTTTGGCTCAAACTGGGCATGAGATATCTCATGACGTTCTTCATAGCGACGGTATGGTGTGACTGAAGTCATTTCAGTATGCTAGTTAATGTATGGTTCTTGTTTCTGAAAGATTTATCTTGCTTTAATTGCAGTTGACTTCAAGAATATGAATCCTCCTGTTATGGAAGGTCTGGGTGTATTAATGGCGGTTAGTATTGTTGGACCTGCAGTTTCCATTTTGATGTCTTTCGAGGTTTGAATAACTGTTACTTACAAGTTGCAACTGTTCTTGTATGTAATACAGAAGAAGAAGAAGCATTCATCATCAACGTCCAGTGATCTTAGTGTTAATGGTACAAAGAATCTCGTTATACTATACCCAACGGTTTAAGTTTTGTGATTCTCCTTTGGTTTATATTGCTCAGGTAGTCCTTCTGCAGATGCATCGCTTACGGCTCATTGGTTCTCTTCAAAATCTTCGAAAAAGGTTTGCTTTGCTCCAACTTTAGTCTACAGTATTTAACCGCCATCCATTTATTGCCTTTAGAGTTCAAAATATTCCCATATTTAGCAATTATTTATTTTGATGGTCGTTCTTACCGAATCTTTATTATGTATTCAAAAAGATCACTGGTGGAGTTAAAGTCGAGTTTTTTCTTAATTGCGAGTAACCGTTTTAGTTAATGTTCATCTAATGTTTTGTGTGAACTGGATATCTTGTTCGCAGATATCTCTGTCCTCCGTAACATCTATTGTCGATGGCCTGAAGAGGTTGTACATTCAGAAGCTGAAGCCACTCGAAGTTGCTTATCGGTTCAACGATTTTGTATCCCCTTTGTTGGTAAGTTGGGCATCGCTTATTGGTGCGCTCTTATAATATTTAAGTTCCGAATGTTATTGAGTTGTAAACTATATTTGACCATATAACTAGTTACTTGTGTTTTGCTTAGACCAACAGTGATTTCGATGCAAAACCCATGGTAATGCTCCTGGGTCAGTACTCCACAGGAAAAACAACATTCATTAAGCATTTGCTTAAATCTAGTTATCCAGGCAAGTTATCCTTCCTCTCCTCCTTTCGGGACTTAGTAGTTTCATTGTAAAAAGAGATACAAACATGTCAATGCTAAGCTACAAACACAGCTTCTTATAACGTCAATTATCATACTTTTCAGGAGCTCATATTGGACCAGAACCAACTACTGACAGATTTGTTGTTGTCATGGTATGATAATTTGTAGTTTACCAACGCTTTCTTTTGTGGGAGGATGTATTAGTTCTTTACAACGATGATTCATCATCTCCTCCTAAACGTTTGGTTTCTGTGGGGAATCGTACACACTAAGTTTTAACTCTGTGGTTGACAATAGTGGCTAGGTTATTTCATTTTCACCTTGCACGAAGGATGACTTCGATCTGTTTATTGTGTTTCACAGTCTGGACCTGATGAAAGAAGCATTCCAGGGAACACCGTAGCGGTTCAAGCAGATATGCCATTCAGTGGTCTTACAACTTTCGGGACTGCCTTTTTGTCGAAGTTTGAGTGTTCTCAGATGCCTCACCCTGTATGTCTAACCTCATGCTTCCCAATGGAGATTGTTCTTAATTTTTGCTTATATTGATTTACTGATAATTGTTCATCCGTTAATCTTTATTGAAGCTGCTGGAGCATGTAACATTTGTTGACACTCCTGGAGTTTTATCAGGGGAAAAGCAACGGACACAGCGAGCATATGATTTCACTGGGGTTACATCATGGTTCGCCTCTAAGTGTGATCTCATCCTCCTCCTGTTCGATCCTCACAAGCTGGATGTAAGTGATGAGTTCAAGCGGGTTATTTCATCCTTACGAGGTCACGACGACAAGATCCGCGTTGTTCTCAACAAGGCTGACCAAGTGGACACTCAGCAGGTTCACTCCCTAATCTTTTATCGGTTCTTATTTCGTTCCTTCTTTCACACACTCCTTTGATTGTTTGCCATGTTCTGATGCATTTACACGTCTGTCTCTGAATGTTGTACAGCTAATGAGAGTATATGGAGCTCTCATGTGGTCACTTGGGAAAGTTCTCAATACTCCTGAGGTTTCCCGTGTCTACATTGGGTAAGTTGAGGTTGCCCTTCAACTTGTTGACAAAATAGCGGTTTGAAACTGAAGTTTATGTTTTGATGATCTTGTTTGCTTGCTTTGTACAGTTCGTTCAGTGATAAACCCATTAATGAAGCTGCAACTGGTCCAATTGGGAGAGAGTTGTTTGAAAAGGAGCAAGATGACCTTCTCGCTGATTTGAAAGACATTCCAAAGAAAGCTTGTGATCGTCGAGTGAGTGTGAACCTTCCTTCTTTCACTTCCTCCCTCCCCCTCCGATTGGATCTAACAGTCTTCTCTGTGTTATAACAGATAAACGAGTTTGTGAAAAGGGCAAGAGCTGCAAAGATACATGCGTGCATCATCAGCCATTTGAAGAAGGAGATGCCAGCCATAATGGGAAAAGCCAAAGCTCAACAGAAACTGATAGATAACTTGGAAGACGTCTTTGGAAAGGTTGAACTTGACTCTAAAGGATCTTTTCATTATGTGCATTTCTGATTCTCAGAATCTTAATACCAATGTGCGTGTGTGTTGAATTTTGTGTGTGACATGAAAACAGGTACAAAGAGAGCATCACCTACCAAAAGGAGATTTCCCAAACGTGGAGCAGTTCAGGGAGGTGCTAAGTGGTTACAACATCGACAAGTTTGAGAAGCTAAAGCCGAAAATGTTGCAGACTGTTGATGATATGTTGGGGTATGACATTCCAGAGCTCTTGAAAAATTTCAGAAACCCCTATGATTAATATATATATATCACCCCTTTTTAGCTAATAAGTGGTTACTGCTATAATCCTATGTATGCATTCACCTTTGGCCTAAGCCTTCCCTTGTGAGCACAAATGCACATTTTGTATTCTTGAAAAGACTTGTAAACAAAGAAGACACATAAAGAGTATCGACTTGATAATGGTGTATATCATTTATATCACACAATAAAAGTAATAAGTATAGTTATCAAGCCCTACTACAATGATAACTTTTTTATTATAACTCTGTAATTAATTGTAAGCATCAATTTTCTTTTTGATTTCATATAAGAAATTTAGGCAGGATCTGGAGGCTGTTCCTGATGACTATCATCTAAAATATTCGACCCTTCACCTTTCTGTGAACCTCCCAAGACATTTTGTAAAAAATCTTGAACATGTTGTGTTTCCTTCTTGAGTTGTAATTGGGGATTTGACTATCAAAGCTTTAAGGATTTTACAATGATCTAAAATTTATGAAGTCAATAATTTTATCATTCACACTTAGGCTTTTCTAAAATCACTCAAAGTCTCTAAAACTGCTTAAAGCCTCAACTTCTATTCTCCTCCACATTGTTATACTTCAATTTGAATGAATATGTATAACTCAATATACACACGAAGTGAGTAACCGGAATAATCCAATTTCTTATAATCAAAATCAAGGAACTAATTAAAAAATGTACAAAAATAATCTTGTTACAAAGAAAATATTATGAAGAACTAAACAACTACAATAAATAAAACTAATCCAATTTGTTTTAATAAGAAACAAAAACAACTATAATTTAGTTTTGAAATAATATATAACTCAATATATCCACGAAATGTGTAAATGGACTAACGGAAACTTTTATATACAAAATTAGAGGTCTAATTAAAATAAAGCATATTTTTACAATAATATATATATATATATATATATATATAAATATAAATTACGGACTACCTCAAAATACGAATAAATAAAAATAAAACATTAACTAATTCTATAATTGATTTATTTTGTAAAATATATGCATGTGATTTCAAAATTTATTTAATGTTCCTTTCTATAACTTTTGACCGATTAAAACCTTAGTTTATTTTGTCTATTTGATTCTGAAAAAAAATAACAACCAAACTAAATGCATATAGCAAATTAATAAAAATATTAATCTATTTAAAACAAAAGAAAAACCGTGGCTGAATTTAAAGAAGTAAATACAATTTAATATATGATAACTAAACTGACTAGATATTACATTTGCAAAATAAAATATCTAATTAAAATAATAATACTGTTAATATAAATTATACATATAACTTATAAAATTATTTAAATTGAAAAAAAAAGTTAGTATAAATATTTATATATGTGCATGAGCACGGAAAAATCAACTAGTAACATTTAAAGAAGTCGTAAACAATATATTCTGAGCTATGACTGGGAAACATTAAATAAAATACAATAATGATGATCAAGCCATTTTGGTGTAATTTGACACCCCTTTAGTGTAGATAGATCTGCTACGGATTGCACATCATTTTAATGGACACAAGATTGCTCAGAAGTTGTAACAGTTTGCTTCACATCCACTTTTATATTGCAGATATTGGCAAGTCTTCCTATATACTTCATACTGTAATAATTAACAACTTTCACTTTTTATGTTTGCAAACGTAACTCAATTATTATTTTTTAATAATATTTCAGCCCTGTTATTATTTAATATAAATGAACATTATTACATAATAAAAGTATAAGATAACATGAATAAACAAATGAAGAATATCATTTTCTATAAAAATAATATATATATATATATATATATATTTATATTATTAAGTGATTAATAAAAGTGTTTTGAAGTAAAAGATGAGTTTATTATCTCTGATTTTTCTTAATAGAGTTAAAGTATCTAGTAAATGAATATTTTAATGTTCTTCGATAGACGTATCTAATTAAATTAAACTAATACTTAAAACTCTGAAACTAATTAGATAATATTAACGTATGTAACTTATTTTGAACAAAAAAATAAGAATGAATATAAGTTTAGAACCGATTTACAATTATAAAAGTTTATCTTTAAAAAATAAAGATGTGAACATTACATCTTCAAAATTGAAGAAGCATTGTTCATTGTTTCATTTTGAAGCAAAAATAAAGTATGATTTGAGCAAAACATATTTCAAAATAAAGAAAAAAAATGAAAAATTAAGTATGATTAGAGATGATTGATTAACAATGGTTGTCATATTTTTAACATTACTTATGCATGATTTATACCACCTAAACATGCAAAAAAATGAAGATTTATAAATACATATACATATATTTTCTTACATGTATAATCAGTTAACAAAACATTTATAATAATTGCATAAACATAATATATATATATATATATATATATATATATATATATATATATATATATATATATATATATATATATATATATATATATATTGAGACTGGTTTTTACATAGTCCATCAAACATAATTCCAAATTCACATAAACACAAATACTCAATAATGTTTTAATCTTTTAAACCGCCTTTCAGCAATATATGATATGCATGGCATATGTCAGACTGTGAAAGCAAAAAAAAGATAGATTTACTTCAAAGAATCTTCTTAGGATAACTTTATTTTCTTCTTGTTGTTAAACAAATTTTATAGAAGAAAAATCAAAAAACATGATGCATGTAGCTCTAATATTCATTTGATCCAGCAACTAGAACAGCCCATCGTGTGTCTTCTGCACAATCTTCGCTAGATTTAGTATCAAATAGTTGGGTTTTGCGAGATTCTGCTGAGGAAAGAAGACTTTTTTTAACACCAGTGTGTAAAGACTTTTCTAAAAGATTTATTTTACAAAATAACTAATTTTGGAATCATAATCTTATCTTATTATATAAAGCTTGGTTTTTCAAAGTTACTAATTAACATGAACTTAACACATGGCAATTATACATTTAGAATTGTGACATGTGTTAAATACTAATTTTTATATAGTTAATTAATAGTATTTTTCTATTTTTATATCTAAGTAAAATAAAATTGTAAAAGTTATACGAAAATAATTTTATTTTTTTTATAAAAAAATATGAACAAATAGATTATAATACTTCCTCTGTTCCTAAATGATTGATGTTCTGGAAAAAAAATTGTTTAAAAAAAGATTGATTTTTTACTTTTCCAATGTATGATTTAATGAAAAAATGTAAGTTTCAAAAACAATTAATGGTGTTTATTTAATTTCTATTGGCTAAAAGTTATGGAAACATGTTATGCACAAAAAAAACAATCAAAATTTAATGAGTTTTTTTAATATATGTGAAAAGTCTAAAACATCAATCTTTAAAAAAACATAGGGAGTAGTTAGTTAATAATATTTTCACTGTTTAAGTTTCAAAGTTACTAATTAACATGATCGTAACACATATCAATTATATATTTAAGATTATGACATGTGTTAAATACTAGTTTTTATATAAATAGTTAATTAATAGTTTTTTTTATATTCAAATAAAAGAAAATTGTAAAAGTTATACGCAAACAATTTTCCTTATTTAAAAAAATATGAAAAATAGAATTATAATAGTCATTTAATAGTATTTCTCTTTTTTAAGTTTTTAAAAAATATTTTTAACGAAAAAAGTTATATACTAATAATTATTTAATAGTAAGCTTCATTTTTTAAAAATAATAAAAAATAAAATTGTATAAGCTATATGAAAACAATTTTCCTTTTTAAGAAATTCTAATTTTGCTTTTTTAAAAATCATGAAAAACAGAATTATGCAACAAAAAAGTAGTTAAAATATTTTTAAACGAATTATTAGAACCTGAGAATACAAAATATTATTTAAAAGTTTTTAAACGAATTATAAATACCTGAGAATACGAATTATAAAAACTTGAGAATACAAAATATTATTTTATAATAAATTTAAATATTTCTCTTATTAAAATTATATACAGAAGAGAGTTGTAAGAAATCTTATTAGTTTCCTATAATTAGCTAAATTTCTGTGGTAGTTCCAATAGTCCATGTTTGACTAGGGATTAATGTTATTACACTATGTGGTCTAGATTTCGAGTTTCAGAGTTGGAAAATTAATTTATTGGCAAAAATATTTATAAGATATGTTCAGCATTATATTAAATCACATGAACAAATAGAAGGATAATAGTTATATAATGGTATTTTCTGTTTTAAGTTTTAAACAAAATATTGTAAATGAAAAAGAATTATATACTAATAATTATTTAATAGTAAATTTCATTTTTAAATAGTAAACAAATAAACTTGTATAAGTTGTATGAGTATAGTTTTTTAAAAATAAATTCTAATTTCCTTTTTTAAAATCAGGAGAAAACAAAATTATGAAAGAAAATAGTATTTTAATAAACATATTACTCCCTCTGTTTTTAAATATAGGTAGTTTTAGACAAAAACTTTTGTTTCACTATATAAGTTGTTTTCACATTTCAATGCACTTTTGGTACTTATTGAATATTGTGTATTCAGTAAAATAATACATGCATTTTTGTGGTTGGTTAGATTTATATATTAAATATTATTTTTTAAAAGGTAACAAGTTTCTTAATATTGGTGCTTTTATGTAAAACACCTTACATTAAAAAACAGAGGGAGTAATAAACATAATTGCCCAGGTCCATGTTAAGCATGTGGTTTTCCCAGTTTTGCTTGCACAATTAATAAGCAAAACAGAATATGATGACATAAGGGGGAAGGAATTAATCTTTTGGTTCCATGGAGTAATCGCTGATCAGATACACCATTGAAAAAAAAAAATAACACTGATAAATTGATGACGAAAATAGAAACAAACAGATGTAGGTATTAATTGCGGACATCTGAGAAGAGAACAAAGAAGAAAAAAGAAGAGGTAAAGCAGTTGTTTTCAAAGGTAATTTGGTATATATTTTAGAAAATATGTTGAATATCATGGTCAAACCTCACAAAAATCAGTCTCTACAAGATTCTTGAAATCTCAGCCAGCAACAAGAAGAAGATGGGTTTGGTAACAAGAAGAGAATCCCTCACATCTCGCATGATGTTATTTCACATATATAGATTCATGTACTGTATTATGTATAGGATGCAGTCTTGTAACATGTTATAATAAGCAATATGGAGAAATGAGTAAACTTTATGAAACTATGCAAATTAATGTACACGAACAGAGAGTGATTTTTATAAAGCTGGAGAAGTTAACAAATTGTTTTCTTACATCAACATAACAAATTGTTTTTTTTTTCAAACTCTCCCATCGATCACGAGACTCTGACCAAACTCATCATCGATTCACCGCAAAACCAACGTCATCATCTTCTATCAACCGAGAAGCAAAGACATTGGTAGAAGCTTCGAAGTCAGTATCAGAAGACTCTCTTAACCTCTCTATCTTCTCCACTGCATCTTTCATCTCCATCCTCCTCTCTTCATCTTCTTCGCAACAGCTCAACCCTATTTTCAACAGGCTTAGCATCTCTGCTTTACAGTTCTTCTTCCCAATCATTTCCTTGTCAAACACGTCACTTGTTTTCTTCTCCTTCACCATGTCACTCACCCAAGTCACAAGGCTCATATTAGCATCGTACCCTTTACTTAGATAATTCTCAGGGAACCTACCAGTTATAAGCTCCAAGATCAGGACACCGAGGCACCAAACATCGGTCTTCTTAGTTATATGTCCCTTCAAGCTGTACTCTGGAGATTTATAAGAGATCATCAGGTTATGTGACTGCTCTGAGTTCATCACTGGTCTTAGCGCATAGTCTGTTAAGAGAGGCTCAAATGCTTTGTTAAGAACGACGTTGGATGACTTGAGATGACCGTGAGGGATGGTCAGTGTCGGTAGCTCCTTGAACAAGTAACCTAAACCCTTAGCCACTCCTTTTATGATATTTAGCCTTGTTGGCCAATCCAATCCAGGTTGATCCACAGAATGATTCGCTGAAACAACAGAACATTTTTGTCATGTCAAAACCTAGTAAAAAGTAGCTATTATGAAAGAAAAAATAACTTGCTTGTCACACACGTTAACACTCTATGCACTCGTAATCTAAGAATTTCTATTAGCGTAAAACTGTTTTTAAGTAGAGACAAAATGAAATAAACTTAACATTCATTCAAAATATATATATATATATATGATGATTGATAAAAGTTATTGAATCCTTGGTACCGTGAAGATGGCTTGCCAAGCTACGGTTAGGCATGAACTCAGCGATCAAAAGCTTCTCTTCTCTACGGTAATAGTAAGCCACAAGAGGCAACAGGTTCGGATGACTCAGCTTCCCTAACCTTCTTATATGCTCATGAAACTCATCTCTTCCGACATTGTTCATATGTTTATACCTCTTAACGACCAGAGTCTTTCCGCTACTTATCCCGGCTTTATAAGAAGCACCAAAGCATCCACTCCCAAGAACTTCAGCGGAGGCTCTTAGAAGATCTTGAAGGTCGAATCTCTGAATGTCTTCTTGCAGGAACAAGAGCTTGTCCTGCTCTGGTGCTGTTACTCTCCTAGTGGTGTAGCTAGTAACAGACTCCGCAGCTCTCTCCATGTCCGCGGGTTGATCATAACTGTATTTATATGTCCTGTCTTGTCCCGCGGATGGATAAGCCGACAAGCAGTTCTGTTTTCTGGTGTGAAAGACACAAACCACAAGGGAGATGATCACTAGTATTATACCAATAACAATCAATACGATTGCAATTGTGTAGAAAGAGTTGCTCTTGTTCTTGTTCTTCTCAGTGGAAGTAGATGGAGGATTTAGAAAAAACCATGAATCCCCTGAGCATGAGCTTAGTGGAGGATCACACAAGTCCTTGTTCCCTGCAATGTTCAAAAAAAAACAAGACAAATTTCAAATTCAAGAACTCATGTGTAGATCTTGAAAAGTTTGTTTAGTTTACCTGCGAAAGAGCCAGGGTCCATGTTTCGCAGGCTTTCAGGTATAGGTCCTTCGAGGTCATTGTTCTCAAAGCTAGCTAACTTGAGATCTTTCTGTTTAAAATCAGGTATTGCCCCTTGGAACTGGTTCCCATTAAGCCTCACCTCTAGAAGCAATGGCAAAGAAGCTAAAGAAGAAGGGACATTCCCACGAAAGGCGTTGTTCGCTAGCAAAAGCTTTTTCAAATGATGCATACCATCAAACGCATCGGCGGGTATCTCCCCTGTAAATCTGTTGTTAGACAAGTACAATGACTTCAACGAGACGAGTTTCTTGACAGATGGCATTGCACCGTCGAAATCGTTGTTCATGAAGCTTAAGGTTCTTAGGTCCTTAATAGGAGTTAGTGGTTCAAGGTCTAGTTTCCCGGTTAAACCCATTCCTTCGAGTTGTAGACCCCAAACATGTCCGGCAAAACAGAGAACACCGAACCAGTTTGATGACTTTTTCTTACATGGCGCGGTAGAAGGGTCCCAACTGCTAATGACAGAAGCATTTACTAAAGTGTCTTTGAATCTCAAGAGGGAATCTGCGTCTGAGCCTGGCACAACCTTGTGCTCTTGAGACATGACCATTGTGGCTGGCCATAACACAATGATGATGAATGTAATGAAGGCTAGCTTCTTCGTCAAGGCGGTGTTGCTTGCAAGCCTAACCTGGCTCTCCCAAGTTAGCATTGCAGCTAACACACGCTATTGATCGGTTCTTCAAGAAGAAAATTCTTCTTTTCCGATC
The DNA here is from genome assembly GCA_026261945.1 of Hirschfeldia incana. Lineage (NCBI taxonomy): Eukaryota > Viridiplantae > Streptophyta > Magnoliopsida > Brassicales > Brassicaceae > Hirschfeldia > Hirschfeldia incana. The sequence continues at coordinate 489,697 of JABCMI010000083.1, read as the reverse complement.
AGCAATAATATTTTTCTCTCTTTTCTTATCTGGAAGAGAAAGAGAGAAAAAGTGTATGAACAGAAGAGAGAGAGGACAAAACCTCACCAAGAATAGACAAAACCCAACTATGTCAAAATACAAAACTTGTTTTTGATCGCCTTTGTGTTTTGTCTAAAGATTGTTTCGATTTTAGAGATATCTTAGGGTAACCATAGGATTCTTCTTGTTTTTAGTTATACAATCCTTGTTAATGTGATTTGTCATTTGTTTGTTGTAACCAACTATTGGTATGCGTCTATAAATATATTGGAGGGTTTATATGATTGTGATAATCATCAAATGTAATACTACTGAGCTATTTTCAAACAACCAGAAAGAGGAAAGATTCTCTCCTCTTGACAACAATATTATTATCATAAAATAATTATAACATGATCATATACTTATAGTCGTCAAATGTAATTTCATGTTTCTAATGTTAGCAGTAACAACCATACAACATATGGTGATATGATCAAAGTCCTAGAAAATTTGCTTTTTCAGGCACAAATAAAATATTCATCATCATCAAGCACGCAAATGTTCATATAGGCTAATCGTCAAACCAGCGGTAGATACTTTGTATACTCCGGAAAGACATCTACATATGGTTGTTCGACTTATTTTGAGCATTTGCTTGCCAGATAGAACTGAATGTTTTAATCCTTTAATAGATGTGGTTGTGGGTTCTCTTGGTGAGCCGAGCTCTATTATATCTAAAACAAAATTAGGAGATTGGTTCCACACATTAAAGTTTTGCTAACCCAATGATACATTATGATTTTGGTTTTGCTTAGCCGATGACAACTTTCATAGTTCCCACCACCATCATCAATGTGAAGTGCATCTCTTTCAACCCTGCGACCCGAGAAAACACAAGTGTTTCTTACATCCAAGGCGCCGGTTCATATTGTTAAATGCCCTAGTCAAAACTAAAATATATACACATTTGTCAGCATGGATAATTTTTATTTTTCTAAAATGAACAAATTTAGCTTTGAAAAAAATTGGATAAATATTTTGTTCCCAATTGACCGAATAAAATAAATAAGTAAATAACCTGATCAGCATTAAGAATATTAACAAACTTATATCCTATTGAAGTCAGCAAAGATTGAGAGAAAATCTTTGCGAATACTCACTACGGTCCAAGAAAATTAAATACTACAACATATAACACAAAATGTATCATGAAGCTGCCTTATTAAACAGACTCATACGTCCATGAAACATCAAAGCATAAGGAACTCATATACTACTAATCTCTTTCAAAGAAATTCTCACTTAAACCTGGTGTCGAACCTCTTATTCAACTGTTTCAACTTCTACCCGAAGCTCAGAAAGCTTAGTCTAATTGATTGTCTATTGCATCCAGCTTTATAAGCAAACCGTTCAGCTTAATTTGCGTCCAGCTCTTTTTTTTTTCTGATAATTAAGTAGAAACGTATAAGTTGCAGTGTAGAGAGAAATAACTCCGTTCAATATATACACAGCGGAATTTGCTACTGTATATATCCTTTCAAAATAAATTTCATAATACTCTTTTTAAATCTTATGCTATAAAGAAAGAGTTTATTTTATTGCAGGTCACTTTTCATCTATTTACTACACAGGAGATCACAATATGCTACTGAGGTACTTTAAAGTGGTTGAAGACCTATTTGTCTTCTATTGAAACCAAGTATGAGTATTTGGGTAATTATGTATTGTCTTTCCAGTTGGGCTAGTTAGGGGATTTGAATTTTGAAAATTTTAGGTTTAGGATAGTGGACGTGAAATATAAGGAAAATTAGGATTTTAGTTTTGCACACCCACTAAAAATTAAAACGACCTCCATATTTTTTTTCCGACAGTATTTGTAAAACGCAAAAGCTCTGCGTAGGAGAAAGCGGCGACTGCGATTCTTAAGAGAGCGACGAACGATACTTCTGACAGATAGAGAAGATGATGTCCTCACGAAAGAGGAGAGTTTCAAAGGACAAAGCGAAAGGTAAGATTAGTTTGGGGATTAGGGTTTCGATTCAGGGGTTTTGATTTTAGGATTATGAATTCAGATTAGGGATTTCAGTTTAGAAATTACGGTTTCGATTTTGGGATTTTGATTTTGGGATTAGGGATTCAGATTTGGAATTTCGGTTTGGGGTTTAGGGGTGTAATTTTAGATTTTACCCAAGACCGTCGATGTGAGGTTATACATTTCAAAGTTTAAGGATTATGGTTTGAATCAAGGATTTTGATTTTGGAATAATGGTTTCGGATTTGAGTTTTAAGAGTCGTGTACACACGTTTGTAGTTAAGAGAAGTGTCCACGTGGACGTGTGTATGAAGGTTGTACATGTGGACATGATTTTTGATGTCCGTCCGATGTACATGTGGACAAGAACTGACTTGTTTGTCTTTGTGTACAGCTGGCGGTGCAACACTGCACCATGGACAGAGGAAAAGCTGTCCACATGATATATACATCAGGAGTTCATCAGATTTTCTTGGTGGAAACTAGAATCAATCCTAGATTCTTTTTTATGGTCAGGAGAAAGCTGGATTGAGGGTGATTTTCTCATTTGATTAATTTTTTTATCTCTTTTCTTTATCATATTGTGTTGGTATTTTGGGATTCTGTTCAAGCAATTGTTCTCTCAGCAACAGTTAATGATAGTGTTTTTTCTTAGTTGGAATCAAATTCATGCTTGAAATCTCTGCTTCTTAAAGTGTGAGTTTTTTTTTGATAAACCAACCTCCATAAGAACAAAGCAAAGACAAACATCAAAGTCTTAACTACAAGACATAAAGAAGAAACACAACTTTGACTCAAAAACAAGTCTATATAAGTATCTCTGACCTTTTTAACTTTTCTAATTTAGTATATGTTGCAGAGGAAATCAATTTTGAGTTGGGATTTTGAATTTATGCGGCTTATGTAATATGAAAGTGATGGAAGCGTGGTTCGGTGGCGTGTACATGTGTACGATAAAGCATAGTTGTACGCATTGACAAGAAACAGTTTGGTACATATTAATTACACAAGTTTGACTTAATTTGAAACAGGCATGACATAATTTGTGGACAGAAGAACAAATCGCTAAAGCTGTAAAATTTGAAGTTGTGATGCCATAAAATCACAAATAGCTCAATAATGAACATATCAACGTGTACATTTTTTACCCATATCCACATGTACACTTAACCATGGTGTAAATTTCAATTAGATCTTTATAAATTGATAACATGTATTTACAACATTCAAGGATCAAAGTAAGCATCTTGTATATAAATATAGTATGAATATAGATAAGTGCTTTAAGAACAGAAGACATAAAACCACAAGCATAAATCTCAGCTCTTTGTTGTAACATATAAATTCACAAGTAATGATGGACTCGTATATAGTATTAACATCATAAAAATTGTTGAAACAATGAGATGTGAAACAACTGTAAAATAAAAAAAAAACTATAATAATGAAGAAGATGAATCACAGTCATCATCTTTCCACACACAAACAAGAAAAAAAGAAAACATGAAAGAGGAATTGTTTCCAGAAACATCATCTTTCCCCCTAATTCCTCACATTATTATCGTCATCTCCTCCATGGCTTTTCTTTTTCTTCACAAGGTCTCTGAAAAACCCTAAGTTTAAAGAAGATGAAGAATAGATCTGAGATTCATGTAACCATACAAAGCACTCATGCGAGATCTTGACGGTACAAATCAGCCGAACCTTTTCACATAAACTTTTCTTCTCATCTCTTTCCTTCTGTTATGAATCTCAATGGTGGCAAGACAAGAATGAAGCTGATAGTATTCACGCGTGATGGAAAATCGTGAATTATGATATGAGGAAATTAAAATCAATGACAAGAGAGAGAAATGGATTTTAACAATTGTTCTTATTGTTAGAGAGAAAAAATTAAAAGAGAGAAAGAAACAAAGATCCAGATCTGGCTTGTTAAATCTGGACCGTCGAAATATCAGAAAAATCAATGGCTAGAAAGAAAGACCCGCCAATATTAATTTTAATTAGCCAATATCTAAGTTAGAGTTGAACTGAAAATGTTAAAACTCAAGTACTCATTAAGAAAAGTGCTCTGGTAGGTAAAAATAACCTAAAATGAAATAAAAAAAGTCTAAAAGTGACATTCAATGTAATCTTTATATATAAAAGACAGTTTAAATCACTCTTAGAGAGTACACATCATAAACGCACCGTATCCCTTAAAATTCAGCGTGATGGGCTTTGATCTTATGCTTATATTTGTTCATGGTGTTATGTGTTTACTGGGCTTTCGTTATCCAATCCGATAGAGAGCGACATCTTCTCCATTCGCGTCTTCTCAGTTTAAGGTTTCATCATCTCCTTCGATCCCCTCCAAAACGAGACGTTACGGGATCTATATTGATTCATTGTCTTTAATAACATCTTTAATTAGTCGACGCAGATCAAGGAAGACGATTCATTCAATGATAACAATCACAGTTCTAGGCATTTTTTAATGTATAAATACGTAATCCTGCATCCATTGAGTATCATCCTCACATTTGGTGATAATCCAAAGAAGCTATTTGAAGAGATCTTTTTTTGGTGGTAATGGCTAACACACATGGTGATTTGAAGTCTTGAGGCTGCCGTTTCACCGTGGAAGTGGCAGCTGCCGTGATTCTGTAAAGCTAGGAATGCCAGATGCGTCGGTGAATTGATGACAGTGGACATGCTTCTTTTTGATGCAAGGTTATTCCGATTTTTAATTTCATAATTATTGTTTCTTTTCACTATTTTAGCGTTTGTCTCATAAGTATGAAAATCTGTTTGAATGGTGTATATGAAACGGTAAAACATTTAAAATCAGATTCTAATTCGAGGGTGTTTTTCTCCGATTTGAAATCAGTTTTCTAGGTTTGTGGGAGTCTGATTGACGATGTGTTCGATCGAATAAATAATATTGTTTCCTCAATGGATGTGTCTGATGAACCCAAGTTGTGTCCTTTTGTTCTGGAAGACACACAAAGTCTCGGCTCTTCTTTAAAAATTTGTGTCTTCTCAGGGAATGCTCCAGATGATGATGTGGATATGTGAAACCAGATTCTTGCTTCAAAATCTCTGTGGAGTCTCTGATGCGAAAATCAAAGAGTGTGTGAATTCAGATTATGTACAACATTTATCTTTTTTAGGGTAAGTGTTTAATAATGAGTTTATTCTAATACGCTGAACACTTCGAACTCTTCTTCAGGTGGTTATATTTATATATGTATGTAGACAATACTATGCAGTGGCGGATCCAAGAATGCATTAAAGAGGTGTCAAAATTAATCAAAAGTGTCATTGGTGGGGTTTGAACCAGGGTTAAGGGATGTCAAGAGGGGACTTTTCCCATTAGAGCTACTGAATTTCCAATGTTTTTAGGAACAAACTATTATTTATACTGATTTAAGGGGTGTCAGCTGACACCCTATTGATTAAAATGGATCCGCCCCTGATACTATGGATCCTCAATTCGTGTCTTTATCTTTGGAAATATGAGGATAAAATTGTCTCAAAGGATGGATCACAAAGGCTCATTAGGTTCTTTGGTATCTTTGAAGAAATTCCGGTATTCTGCTGATGAGCACACAAGTCGATGCCTCTGGTTTGGAAAATCAACATGGGGAATTCCCTGAGTATGAGTTGTTTCCGAGTTTCAAGACTCTTACGCCTGGTCAAACTTGAAAGAGAGGCTTTGGATGCTTCTGTTGTGTTCATTGTTAGAAATATCAAGAACCTTGAAATAGATTAACTACGACACATCTTGATGTTGATGATTTAAGAAACTGGCTTTTGTTTCAGTCTGTAACAAATAACTGTTTAGATGAAGAATATTTGCAGATTAAAAAATGTTATAATTGTAAACTTGAGTAGTACACTGGCAAGCTAAGCAGCCCCGGAACGGGGACGGGGACCGGAAACTGGAATGGGAGCGGGGACGGGAAATGTCAAACTTAAAATTTGTAGATACGGGTACGGGCATGGGTACGGGCATAGTAACGGCTATATAAATACATAATGTAAAACTACATATAAATCACAATATTAAAATCTCTCACATGTAATCTTACAGTTTTAAAAACACTAAGAAAACAACAGAATAAGCTAAACATCTACTAGTTATACCATCAATATTAAAATAAACAATTATACAAACGATAATATTTAAAACTAAAAATACATCAACACAAACAAACCACAAAACAAAACACCATTAAAGATAAGAAATTAAGAAGATACAAGAAGTTGTATATAGAATACATGAAATCACATATTCGTATAAAGAAACACATGGAGAAAAAAAATCAGAAAGTTGTATATGAAATATAGTTCAAACGAAAACAACAAAAACATTAAAAAAAAACAGGAGACAAGAAGAACAAACATGCTTACGTGAGATGTAGTTGAGAGTCAAAAGACAAAGACATAAAAGTAGGAGAGTGAAAGAGAATAATGTGGAAGTGGAAGAGACCATTAATATTTGATAAACAATTTTTTTTCAGAACTACTAGAATAAACAAACTAAAATGAAATACGCCATGCCGTCTCGGGACGTCAAAAAACAACGGATACGTCTCCGAGACGTCTCCCATCTCTGACCAATCCCGTCCCCCTTGAGCCATGCCGTCCCGGGTTCACCTTACTTGTGTCGGGGACGTTTCCTAGCCGTACCCGAGACGTACCCGTCCCCCTGCCGAACCCGGTACGCGAGACGTCACCTAAGTGGCGTATCCGTGCAACTCAGGCAAGTTATGATGGGAACAAATATTTGTTTATAGTATGAGGATGTACTAAAAAAAACTCTATGGAGCCATTAACAAATCGTGTCATGTCTCTGTGTTTAAGTTCTGTTTTTTTTGTGATGAAAATCTTGGCACCAAAATTTATTTTTATAGCACTAATGTTCTCTTTTTTATTCTACGGTAATGCAAGCATGGTAAGACGGGCCAGTTGTAAAATTCAATGCTTGGCTAACAACTTCTTTGGTTATTTTAAGATAATCAAAACTGTTATCCAGAAAAAAAAAGAAATCTAAAATATATGTAACAACTAAATTGATGATATATGTATTGTTAAATAAACTTGCATGTTTAATGAATAAAATAAATGGATAACTTGCAAAATATCCTATTTAGGATTTGAAATTTGATAAATGCATTTTCTATTTTATTTTTTTGAAAAATACATTTTCTTAATTATGAATTGACTTTTTTACCCAAAATATTTTAATAATTAAGATTTAATTCAAAACTAATATATAAATTCGTAATTAATAAAAATACCCTATTTAAGATTTGAAATTTGAAAAATACACTGTTTTTTATTTTTTCTTGAAAAATACACTTTCTTTAATGTGAGTTTACTCTATTACCCCAAATTGATATTTCAATAGTTAATTATAAATTCGAAATTAATAAGAATATTATAATTATTTATGTTTAAGATAAATATGTGTTTAAAGATAAGTATGTTACAATAAAAAAATAATTAAGATAATTAAATTACGATCAGTGTACACTTTATCATGAAGTTTGTATAGATTATAATTTATTTTGTTAACTTTATATAAATACAAATCACGTTGCATTATATTCAAAATTTTCATTCTTCAAGTCATCATCTACCGAGAGTCCAAGGCCAAGTATAGCTCTAGCCCTCCACTTGTAGCTTATATCTGCATATTTGACAATGAACAACTTCTTGTCTGACTTGCTGACAACAATTCTGAATTTTCGTTCAATCGAAACTTTTGCATCATGAAAATTAAAAACTTTCAGTTTCTGGTTCTTGATTACCATCCTGTCTATCTATGTTCTTATTATTCTTTCCATGGCCTTTCCATAAACGGCATTATCTTCAAGATTGAAACCTTGATCATGGTTCATTGCGTTTCCATTCTTCACTCAGATGCAAAGACGCAGAGACATGGATTTAGACATCACATAGAATCAAATTGCCTATCATTGTTCATAAATGAGAAGCAGAGTTAGAAACTGAAATATGATTCATAAATCAACAAACCTTTTGAGATGAGAAGAACAATCTGTAAAACTAGAGAGACAGGACAAATAATCTCAGAAATGGAGAGGATACGGAAAGGAGACGAGAAGACGAGAGGCTTCTTGTGTTATTTTATTTTTTCAAAATAATAAAAATTAAAAATACATTTTAAATATATGTGAAATATATTTTGTAGTATATCAAAAAGATACTATGCATATTCTCTAACTATTTTTGCTTTTCTAAAACAGTTTTTTAAATATAATAAGAATTAAGAAATATTAAGGTTGGACAATTTGGTAAATTTATTTATAAATAAGTTTATTTTTCCAAAAGTTTAAACAAGGGTGCATTTCTCAAATAATAATCTTTATGAAGTGCATTTATCCAAAATTTCCCTAACTTGCAAAATACCCTATTTAGGACTTGAAATTTGATAAATGCATTTTCTATTTTATTTTTTTGAAAAATACACTTTCTTAATTATGAATTGACTTTTTTACCCAAAATATTTTAATGATTAAGATTTAATTCAAAACTAATATATAAATTCGTAATTAATAAAAATCCCTAAAAATAATATTAATAAAATTATTTTGGTTAGGATAGATATGCATGTTGAGATAAATATGTTATTTTATCATTTAAGTTTTATAATAACAATGATAAATCTGTGAATTATGATTTGTTTTAACTTTATCATGAAGTTTATACAAAAAATTTATCAGCATAAAATAGAATCACAATTAGAAACTGTTATTTAATTTATGAATCAACAAACTTCTCTTAATGAGATGAGAGGAAGAATCTGTGAAAAGAGAAAAAAATTTGAGGAATGGAGAAGAAGAAACGAGAGGAAAGACACATTATTTTAATTTTTTGTTTTTTTTTTCAAATTAATAAATAATTTAAGATATTATTTAAAAAAAAATATTATGCAGATATTAGTGATATAAAATCAAAAAAAAAATTGTCCAGATATTCTTATCGTCTCACGATTTTTAAGTCATTTTGAAAAAATATATATTAGAAATAGAGAAATATTAAGAATGAGCAATTATGTAAATTTATGTTTATATAAGTGTATTTTTCAAAAAATTGAAATGAAGGTGTAGTTTTCAAATTTTATTCTTATTGGAGTGTATATCTCCAAATTTTCCCTAAAATAAAACATAATAAATAAAGACTTATACAAAATAGTATAGTTAAGAAAATTTGAAGATATGAAGTCAATGTAAAACCACGCGAAAGAATATAACAAGGTTTCGAGATAAATCAAATCTAAAAACACATTACTAAATTTTTAATAAATATTTTTTGAAATTTACAATTTATCAATAAATTACATATTAAGATAACAATATAACATAATTTGACAAGTATAATAAAAGTAAAATAAAATATAAAAATCAAACGATTTATACCGTCAAAATGCAACAGTTTAATAAAAAAAAATTTAATAGCCCTATTCTTAATTTTATTTATCACAATGAAATTTGGAATTGGATATCAAACAATTCAACCGAAATGATGATAAAACGAAGAAAATATATAACACTTTACACATAAAATTCATATTATAGTTCTATATATGATTTATGCATAATATATAGCTAAATTTTTTCAAAACAAAAAATAAATATAAAAGAAATAATTTGTATATAATATTAAAGTTTTATATATTACAAGTAAATTATATTCCGCCCGTAGGGCGGATCGACTCTAGTTCTTTCTTAAAGAAAAGAGTGTCCCTCTTTTTAGAGATACACGTCATTAAATAGAGAAGCAAGAGGGTGACGCGTGTCATTCTCTCACGTAATCTCCTATTCTTTTTGTTTCTAATGGGCTTTTAAATACATGCATAATTATTAGGCTTCAAAATATTATATTAACTGAATATTGGCCTAATAATCACCCGTGAGTCCCTTCTCTTTCTTTACGGTATTGTTAGGGCTCTTCATATTCTGCAAATCTTCAACATCTATGGCGTTTTTGAGCTTCTCTGAGAAAGCTACTTCGTTGGTATAAGTTGTGTGTCTGTATCTGTTGGCGGCGTTTCGTTTTGGTTATCCACCCCACTGCTGTTACAAGTTCATTGATTCAACATCATTAAGTCTGGCGTTTCTCTCACGACCCACTACACCACGATTCTGCATTCAATGTATAATCATCCTCTTCCGAGTGATGAATCTTCACCTATAAAAAAGTTAGTTCTTCTCCTGCACTAAGAATCTTCCTCACAATTCCCAAAGCAATTGATATTTGTTTTCTCATTATAATGCTAAGATGTCTGTTCTACTTGCTGATTTGAAGGCCGGCATGTGTTTCTCCACCGTTGAGGTTAGATTGCTCAGATTCTGGGAAGCCATAAAGATCGTGGCGAGTTGATGGGCATTGACATGATCTTCATCATTGCTAAGGTTCTCCGTTCTTGAAACTCATGAACATATTTTTTGTTAATTATTTATGGATTTTATCTCATAGTTATTCAAACCTCTGGGTTCACATGCTTCCTTGCTATCTACGTTGTTAACTTGGTGTTTGAACCCCTTCGCAATGCTCTGATCTCTCTGTGATGGCGAGTCCGTGGATCGAAGACAGATCAAATGATGAAACATGAATTATGGAAGGTTTGTTCCAGCAGGGAATTCAGACACACTGCTTTCCCGTTTCAATGTGATCAAATCCAGTTTCGTTTCGTTTGCTTTTGAGATTTTATGATTCCTAGCTCACTGTCTAGAGAAGATCTATTGACGTATTCAATTTATTGTTCGGTTTAGCCTGGCCATCGATCCGACCTAAGTTCATATCGCCAGTACAACGTTAAGATAAGTACTCAATTAATCTGACATTTAATATGTGTTCGCAGGGCTTGGTATGTGTCTAAAGCAAATTAGGATGGTTGCTAGATCTCTAGAAGATAACAAAACAATCGTAGTTAAAACTGATTAGCTGATCAAAGGATCGGTCTACCTAGGCATAAGAAATCTAAAGCACGCAAGTAGTACCAATTTCTGTTTTATATTTCCTCTAAAATATGCACTTACCTAACAAGAGCAAGAAAAACGGTTGTTTTGTCAGGAAGTTATTTGGCAAGTCTTTCTCTTTGCCCAGGGAGATCAGAGCTACCATTTCTACATTCAAATGCATAGGTTGGTTGAGGATTGAGTGTTATTATACTTCATAGGTTGTGGAATTAATGCCACTTTGTGAACTGTGTGACAAGATATATTAGTTTTATCTCTCTCTGCTAGGTGGTGATTTTGCAGCCCTTGGTGATTTTTTTTGTGTACACTCGGCCGCTTGGTCATTAAGGAATCACATTATTGGTGGAGACACGATTAGATGCTTCAAGTCTTCAGACCAGGTTATGAACTTGTTGTACTTCTTTATATTGTTTGTAGCTAAGAAAAACTAATAGGACAGGTAAAAGAGTTTGCTTGCTCATTGTGTCTAGGCTTGCATGTCGTCAGTTAAGAGAAGCTAGATGTAAAACTGGGAAGTGTTTTATTTTAGTTTTTTTTTTGCTAAGAAGGGGAAATGTTTTATTGTTTCAGCTTTTATTTGCCAAGAAACAGATAGCAGTAAGTAACCAGGTCCGTAAAGCGAAGAAAATTCTTTACAAGCATCGATCAGTTCAAAGAACTTATCAATGCGTGATCATGTGGTTACATGAAGTGGAAATGTAAAAATAGCTTTAAGAAGTCATCAACTAGACACTTATACCTCGGTGTAGAGTTCATATTTTTTCAAGATAAACCAGTAATTTTCTTCACAGGATAAACTTCAAAGTGTTGCATCCTGCTCACATAATCTTTGACTCACAGTTTTAGAAAAGCTTATGTTGTGTGGTTATTATGATTTAAACTTATCAAAAAAAGGAAGAGAGAGAAATCAGTGACTTTCGTCTTCATCGGCGGCTCCGCCTACGAGCTGGCACCGCTCCTCCGTCTTGGAGCCATCCTTCACGCAGTCACGCTTCCTCTGCTCATCATCATCTCATCCCCCCCCCCCCCTCCCCTTCATCATGGATCCCGATGAGAACATCTCCCACATCTCCACCACCATCAACGCTACCAACAAGGATCCTGTTCAATCAGAATCCGGTGATGTCTCTCCAATCAAAGATGCTATATCTTCTGATCTACCTTCTCTTCCAGTACAAGCCGTAAGTGAAGGCGCAGAAGAAAACTCCAAGTCTCCTGATCCGTCTGCTCATGTTGAATCATCGCTAGCTGATTCTGATTTGGGAGCTGGATCGGACAAAGTCGAGGACCACATCAAAACTCCAATCTCATTGTCTCCTGTGACTCCGGTAACATCTACTGCTATCACCCCAGAACAGTTAGAGGAATACTATCGTTCTGTCCCACCACTCCAAATGAAGCAACCTAGCCAATTAGGAGCTTAGGCAAAGCCTCTGCATTTCACTCCTCCCGCAACACCTCCGGATCCATCTACGCCAAGAGTGGAATTTTCTCGGCTTGGTATTAACCAATCGAGTTGGCCTTCTCTTAAGGAAGGTTTACAAGAAAAGCCAAAGAGGAAGCAGTTGTTAATTGGAAAGACGTTACCTCCAACCAACATTTTACCACCACCTCTGTTGAAACCGGATGGAAGCCTTCGGTTTCCTTGGGCTGCTAAAATGGATCCATCAAAAAGAAATCTATTTCGTGCTGCCAATCCTACCTTCCGTATTGATGGAACGCCGGAGGTAACCATCCCTTCCAAAGTTCTCTTACTAGGGCCGGAAAATCATGATGAATACATCATAGGACAGTTTCATCGTTGTGCTTTACCTCCTCGTGGCTTAGTTCACACTGTAGTGAATAAGCTTTGGGGTAGGCGTTGTAGGATATCCATTAAGAAGCATGGAGAATCTTCGTTTATGTTCCACATCCCTCATGAAGCAACTAGGAAGTGGGTCATTGAAAGAGGTGTATGGCACATAGATGATTGCCTGTTATTTGTAGCACCTTGGTCTCCTTCTGCGACTCTCAAAACCCAAGAGATTTCAACTTTACCAGTCTGGGTAAACCTCAAGAATATTCCTGATAGATGTTACTCTTGCTTAGGTATTAGTCACATTGCTTCAGGTCTTGGAGAACCAAGTTTAACTCATAAGCCTCGTCTTGATCCAACAGAAATGGGGGAAGCAAAAATTTTGGTTGAAATGGAGTTAGATAAATCGTTTCCTAAGCTAATTGCGTGTGATGACAAGCAAGGGAACATATACTTGGTTGGGGTTGAATACACTTGGATCCCTTCTACATGTGTACGATGTGGAAATTTGGGACATAAGGAGAAACAATGTCTTCTCCCACCCAGCGTCTCAAATGCTATCAAGCAGAAAGATAGGAAAGCTCGAGAAGAAAGTTCAAATGTACCTATAGTTAATATAGATCAGATTGGGCAATCATCTCTTCAGCCAACTTCGTCTCAGGAAAAGTGTACATCCACTGCTGTTATCCCTAATACTCACGAGGCAGTGAGCAATGTCCAAAAAGAAATGGAGCAAGATATACAAGCAGAAACAATGATCTTACAAGGGATTGATCATTCACAAATTAAAGAGTCAGATTTGGTAGCAGATTCTCAGGTACAAAATGATTCTCCACTCCCTCCTTTGGAATGCCAGGTTATCTGAGAGGGGCAAGAGGAATACCAAACTTTAAAGAACAACACTTGTTACTCTATCCCAAAGGTTCAAGAGGACAACCACATAGAACAAACAACTTTGGACAAGACTTTATCACCATTAGTAGATGTTGTATCTACTCCCACTTCAGCACTTATTATGGAAACAAATCCATCAAACACTATCAACAATGAGGTCCAAAAAGCTTCAGCTGTTGATCTCTTCAATGCATCAGTTCAGGTTAGCGGATTTCAGAGTCCTTCTCGATTTGCTGTCCTAGGTGATGTTGACATGCCCCCTGATGATCCACCGACGTTTGGGTTTACAAGGGGTGGAAGGGAGACAAGACCACCATTAAAGTTTCAAGATCTAGAATGGAAGACAGTACAAGAGAGAGGTAAGCATGGCCGTCGTGGCCGTGGTAACTCTCGCTAGTTGCTTGATCTCATTCTTCTCTTGGGTTTCAATTCTCTTTAAGCTTGAGTGTTTCAAAGCTTTGAGATGTTATTAATCATGAAATGTTTCATGCACACTTTTTCTCGCTATAAGGTTTCATACCTTATCATGTAAACGTTTTTATTTATAATTGAAAACCCTTTTTCAAAAAAAAAAAAAAAGGAAGAGAGTCTCATCATACCTTACTACTATTGGTAGACATGTTTCTCTCTCGATAGGTTTGCAAGTATTTCGTAGGGATTTCACAAAGTTGTTCGCATGTTACTCTCTTTTGGCAATATCTATTTGGGTCACTTGACCAAATGTCTTCTCTTTTTGTTTGAAGGATCTTGAGAAGAGTCAGAGAAGCCTAAGCTTCGAAGCTAATTGATGAGACATAACAATGCACGTGCAATGACTAGGAGGAGAAGAGTTCACAAAAGTTTTTTTTGCAACAAAAGAGAGAGAGGGAGCTAGAGAGAATTCACCTCATGACGTTTGTAATGCACTCTGCGAGGTCCACAAAGAGACCTTAAAATAGAGAGTAGGTTTGAGAAGCAAGCAACAACATCAATGGATATGAAAAACAGAAGAAGAATCGTTTCATATAGTATATTTTTCTTTTGTTTAAGGATCTCATTGTTTTAGAATTACCAGAATATTTCTTATATCATCTTTCTTTGTTCACATAATATTTTTTATTTGTTTTTGCAATTTATTTTAGTTCATTTCCACTTTTGTTTTGAAGCTTAACAAGTAATTTTATATACCTTATGTACTGTACTTTTTGTTTCATTGAATTTGATTTCTCCTAGAAATTAAAAACTTTTCTAATTTTTAGTTGTTTATATTTCAAATATTTTGATTATTATTAAAAAATTCTATTTGAAAATAAAATTTAAATTTAATTAATTTAAAAATCTACCCGGTACAAATATTTTCCGTCCCCGCTACTGCCTACATTTATCTCGGTAAGACCTCCTCCGGAGGTGTATCACAGACCACAACACCACAGGAACCCGCATCTAAAATCTTCCAAGAGCTGACTATGGAAATTATGTGGTCCCCATAACCATCCCGGAAAAAAAAAAAACCTCACTCAAAGGGTTACTCGCAGTTGTCCCCCACACACCAACGTAAAGTATGTTGTGGTCTATAATGCAGTGGTTGAAGTTTTAAGCAGATCAGTCGAAACTATATTTTCTGTGATGATCAAAAGTGTAAAATGAGATATTTACATAGTGTGATTAATAAACATTTAGTATTATTCAATTCAGATACAGCGAGCTTTAAAACATATATGTTCTGATGAAACCATCGAATAAAAATGATTGATCATTTGTGTATTTGTGTATCTGGTTTGTTGGTGCGTTTCTAGAGGTTGCTTTGTTAACCAAGAGAACACAAAACACCCTTGGCAACTTTGAACTCAGGCATTGCAGATTGACATCAGTAGAATATGGCAAGCATACATGGTTACATGCTTCCTAGCAACTTATCTGAGAATAGAAAAACCGTCAAAACCGCTCCTGTTTTTTATTTTTGTATATCCCAAAAACAACATGAGACTTTGCTTTGCACTCTCAGTTTACAGTACCAAACCTTGATGAAGTCAATAAAAGAGCTAGCTTATTCGTAAAAAAATTCATATAAAATATAATAGTTATAAATATATTTATAAACAATAAACATGGATTCAAATGTTAAGTACACCCAACATAGTGAACAAAATGTAAAATAAATATATAGTAGCTTAAGCAATAACTAACTCAGTAACTACAACCTATAAAAAGAAAATAAGAGTAACTAAACATTAAAACAACACAGATATTTGGCTACAGTTTCTTCGCCAAGCATTATAATTTTTGTATAACGTTTATAATTTTTGTATAAAGTTGACATTTATCTATACGGTATAATAATAGAAAAAAACTTTGGTTCTTTTATTAAAATGGAAGCAATATTTTTTTTAATAATAGTGTAGTTTGGATGAACTCGATCGGTAAAATACAACAAACAAACAAAAATATATAGATGTAACATGATTGTATATAACTTAAAGTAAAAGAAACAAATAAAAATAAATTTTCTTATACAAAAAACAAAATAAAATTAGCTTTTCCAGCATAAATCAAAAACACTGCTCTCTTTCGAACAATTCTAAGTATTGTATTATAAATTTAAAATCCAATCCTTACATTCAACAAAAGCAATTTCTTGAAATTTATCATTCACACACATAAACAAACAATAGAACTAAAAAATAAAAACAAATACATTGATATAACTAACAAATGTAACAAAATTTTGTTTAAATTACCAATATAACCTCAGAATTCTATTTATTAATTGCTTTCTTTATAATATCATTTTAATCTAAATTAGTTATTCAAATGTTTTATAAATTAATATATATATATATATGACATATAAATATTTATAAAAAAGTAAAGTTAAATTATGTTATCTCATATATTAAAAGAGAAGTTATGACTTCTTATTCATATGTTACTTTTAACTAAATTGACTCTTATTAGAAATCATAACTTTAAATATGTGTATTATTTATTCAACTCTACATTTTATTTTAAGCTAACAATAACAATAATTAGTTAAAATCAGTAACTTACCATTATTTGAGAGATTTCATAAATAAGAATAACAATATATTGAATATTTTGAACTATTTTAATTATATTTAATATACATATATATTAAAATTTTCGAACATCTTTTTAAAATATGTTAACAAGAACTTAATTTTCAAAAATTATATGTAAATATTTTAACTAATTTCGTAATTAGTTTTAAATTATTATTATACCCTAATATATTCAATTATTGATTATCAAATCAAAAATAAATATTCTATTTTATTTTTATCAATTATATAATTAAAATCAAGCATATTAAAATAAGATTATTATGTTGATCTAAATGTTTTTTACAATTGATATCATTCAAATTATCCTAAGGAGTGAATTACTCTCATCAAAAGAGATCCAATCGTAGTACTTAGGGATCAAATCCACAAGGCGCTAGGGAACCAAATAGATCTAATAGTTATATGACTAAGCTAGGCTAATAGGTTTATAATGCAGTAAATAAATAAGCTAAGCAGTAAACAAGATGAACAAGATGATTGTTCAGCTTGGCAATGAGTTGGTTGATGAAAGGATGGTTGTTAGATCTAGGGTTTCTATTCAGGTAATCAAGATTATAATGCTACAGATGCCTTAACAAGTTGCATGCATGATATTAAAAAGCTTCAACCCTTAGATAAATCTAATAACTCTCGTGTATTAAACTCGTCCACTGATCTGATGCCGACAAAATCGATCGATGTTATGACAGCGATATCGATCGATATATGTTTGCCGTCGATCGATTACTCTATAGGAGTATCGATTGATATAGCTCAGATCGAGTTGAATATGTGCCCACCAAGATCATAGACCGGCTCTCGCTTATCCCTAGAGGATCTTAGCTTATACAAGATGATATCAAGATGATGATTAATGAATTAATGCCATAATGTTCAAGGTTCTAGTTCATGACTCTAGAATCAAGCATTAGGGTTATCATGATAATGAATATCATAACTTAGCAATCTATAGTTGGGGCTAATCCCACAACCTATCTGAACCCTAAATCCAACAGGTGGATCTATTCAGACATGAAGATTGTCATAGAAATCATAGATGAATAGATGAAGAACATAAATATAATATAATAAAACAAAAACCAGTGGAGTTCTAGGAGAATTATGATAGGAGTTCCTCCTTTCTCTCCTAACAAAACTATGAATCAAAGAAAGCTTAGATAGGTCTAGCCGTCAACAATGACTTATAAATATCATAAAATAGGGTTTCTGGTCGTCCAAGAGTATTCTGGTAATTTGGGTTGCTTCTGGGCTTCAATCGGTCATGAAATATAGTCATCCCACGTCCTGACATTCATATCGATCGATATGAGTGATCTCCCATCGATCGATATACATTCCTCTTCTCGACAGACTTCTCTCGCGAGGCAGACTGACCACTCTTCAGTAAAACGGGCATAACTTATGATCTAACCGATGGATTGACCTAAAACCGGTGGCATTGGAAAGATAACTCAAAGATATATCTTGTGTCAAAAGATCAGCTCAATCTCACCGTGGAAAGGTCTCCATCCATATCTAAACATCTGACGCGTCTGCGCAATTATGCACTTAAAGGCTCCAAAAGAAACCAAAACACCATATTTCTCCAAGTCGTACCTGAACCTGTAAATACTCTAAATAGACCCTATTTCGTAGTAAATATATGTAAAACCGTCTATATACCATGGGTAAAAGTCGGTCAAAATCATGGTATATCAACTCCCCCAGACTTACCCTTTTGCTTGTCCTCAAGCAAAACCAACAGACAGTCTCTCTGAAAGAGGTTTGAAAACAGCAGGGACTCAAAATATCTTTAACACTTAGTCACCATCTCTCTAGTAGTGCAAACCAAATCATAGACATCCTAACATTAGAAGCACATTATACAATATCCTAGTATAGCAACCAAATTCATCTAGTCAACAACTTAACAGATCTTGTCTGACAATCCCCTCTACTGATCTCATTTCTTAACATAAAAAGTGTAGGCTTTACCTTGGGAATATCGATCAAGAAACACATGGACTCAACTCAAGCAAGTTTATGAACACACATGCAGTCTTCTCTGATTCCCTTCTTCCCCCTTTTTCTCTCTTCTCTGGTTCCTCATTGTTTCAAATTTAATGAATATTGATTGCCACAAAGGCTATCTTTGTATCATCTCATTGACTTAGTAACACATATATATATTTTGAATAAGCGAATAATGGGGTCGCAGGAATCACTCCTACCCCTTGCTTTGATCATTCTTTTAAAGTAGAATAATGAGATCACATGAATCACTCATACCCCCTACTTCTCAAGAAATCATATCACATCTTTTATACAAATCTTTTCTTTCTTTCTTTAGGATGCCGAAAAGAGAGAAGGAAGGAAATCAGAAGCACACAGACTATTACCTTCCAGACTTGCAGGAGGATTCCGATCCCTTGTATACCAAGCCCCAAGACAAGCAAAGTTGAGCTCAATTAGGTTGGAAATCAGCTTTGGTTCCTTTAAACATTTTCAGCAAGTGTAAACATAGTTGACAGGTTGATCCACTTTAGTATCTCTGCAGTCAGTAAATCTAAGATTGGTCTGAAGAGTGATTAGATGACAAGTAATAAATCGAATTAGATCATCATCCCCTTCTTGACTCAATAAAAAAAATTTTGAAAACATTTTAAATAAGACTCATAAATTAGACAAACGTTAGTAATCCCCCCATACTTAAATTACACTGTCCCCAGTGTAACACATTCAATGGTAAGGTAGAAATAATAAAACAGAAGTACGAAATTTAACAAGTAAGAACGATAACCTGCTCAGTGTCGATCGATACAATGAAGTTACAATCGATCGATGTTGATGAAGTGTTGTCGAGTGATATCGACGTGGTCGCATTGGTCGATGGCTAAAGCATTCATTCAACACAATGAAGAGACAAACGATATGTGGATACAGTACAAGAAAACACGATTTTAACGACTGCATAATTGGTAGTAAGTTGGTCGTAAAAGGGGTATTACGACCAACTAACAACCAATAGCGTTTGGTCGTTATTGACTAGTCGTAATAAACAATTAGTCGTACATTGGTCGTAACGTTACGACTAGAAGATTTAGTCGTAAAGTAGTTGTAATAGTACGACTTTATATGTTAGTCGTAATGTAGTATTAAAATGTCTGGTCGTAAATAGGACGTAAAAGATTGGTAGTAAAGCAGAAGTAAAGATACAACTTCCTGTAGTTGTACATTAGTCGTAAACTTACGACTAATTAACATCCACGGTAGAGGTAATTTAGTCGTTAATATACAACTAATTTACATCTACGGTAGAGGTAAATTAGTCGTAAATTTACAACCCATTTACACCCAATTTATAATTTTAATTAATTATTTTTAATAATATTTAAATGAAAAAAAATTTATAAATTGTAAAAAATTCAAATTTTTGTTTTTGAAAATTGAAAGCATTCATAAACAAAAATAATATATAACATCCATAAGTTTTCAATATTTAAAATACAAAATAATAAAAACCGAAATAAACTAAGTGTTTAGATTGATCTCATTTAAGAGATCAGAACTCCTCTGCTCTGCTTGTCGAGCTAATCCTGCTTGCTCTTCTGGATTAGGGGTGGGGAGGAAGGTCGGACGAAAAGACTGCCACTGAGTCTGAACCGAAGGGTTGACATTTGGTGTTGTCTCGATAATCATATCGATCACATTCGCCATTGACTTAAACATGTCCTTGTGGGCGGATATGGTCTGGTTCGCAGATGACAAATCCCTCCGGATCGAGGAGTCTTCTTCGATCCTAACAGCGTATTCCGCTCTCGCCCTCGGAACATCGTTCACACTCCCGACCCCGACCATACGTCCTCTTTTCTTTGGAACAACCTTCAATTATAAAAAATAATTAGTGTATGAAAAAATAAAAAATAAATTTTTAAATATAAACGTATAGTTAAAAAGATCAAAAATTTTACCTCCTCAAAAATTCGGTATTGTTCGATGGTGGAAAGCTGTACCGGAGCACCATCAGGATTCTCTTGTGTTAGCTAAGTCTGGCGCTCCTGAATCCGACTTTCTACACTGTTGACGATTTGCTCTCCTCGAGGATGGCAGAAAGTGCCGTCGGAATGCTGGTGGGTTTCCTTGTAAATTCGGGCCAGAGATGGTGGTGCTCCTTCTCTGGCAGCATATATTAAAAAAAGTCAAATGTGTATATATATTAAAAATAAAAATGTTAAAAAAATTAAGAAACATCAAAAACTTACAATTTGGAGAGCCCTTTTGGCAAGTGGAATCTGTCCGGAAGTATGGGGTATTGGGGGGTTACCCTCAGCATCACGGGTCAACCGAGACGTAGAGCAAGTCATCGACCTTTTGGCAACCTTGGGGTCCTGCCAATAAGCCTTCAAGCCATTCCAAACGTCATTGCTGAGGTATGTTTCCTTGGCATCATCCCCCATAAACCTCCACTTATCCTTCCAGTCGCCAACAATGTTCTTGAGACGAAGCATGGCTTTGTGGTCGAACTCTTTCTTCACCGTCTCATTAATGATTAGATATTAAAAACAAATCAAATTTTAAATATTAAAATATAAAAACAAAAACTCTAAATTAATTCCAAACCTAAACTAATTCCAAACCTAAACTAATTTCAAACCTAACTAATCACCTAACTAATCACCTAACTAACCACCTAACTAACCACCTAAAACTAAAAAAAAACACCTAGAGAGAGAATCGAATTGGTTGTTAGAGAGAAGGGAGAGGGCAACCATATGACCTCGATGGCTCGCTATATATAGAGATTAGGGGCGGGTCGTACACGCGTCGTACATGCACGACCATTGTGGGAATTTTGGTCGTAAATACGTTGTACATTTACGACCAATGTGTGACCAAACACATTTTACGACCAATTAAAGACCAATTTTTTTTTTATCTTTTACGACCAATTAGGGACTCCAAGTCGTAACGTAGAGGTAAATTTACAACCAATTAGGATCTAAATATTGAACGACCAATTAGTGACTGAAATTGTAATTGGAAAAAAATAAAATGAGATTTACCAAAGAAGATGAATTAGATGCTGCAGTTACTCCACAGGAACTGAATTCAGTTACTGCAGAGGAAACTGAAGTGTCTAAATGATCTCAATGGAAGATATTTTTAACAATCTTCACATCTTATTAAGTTTATAAAAAAAAATTTGTTTTGAGAAGTAAAAAAAAAAAGAGGAGAAAATATACAGCAAACAGAAATGGAAAGAGACAAAGCGAGACCTACTTACGTTGAAACGTAAGAAGGTCTAGCAATGCCTGTTTCCCCTTGTGATTGCATATATTTCTTCCATTTTTTTTACAAGATTTCTCACAATCCACTAAATACTCTTTCTAATCAACTTCTATATATGATTTGTGAAGAACTTTGGTGGTATTTATAAGAAGATTGTACGACCAAATAGGGACTAAAAGAACAATTAGTAGTAAACCAGTGACTAATAGAGCCATTGGTAGTACATGAGTCGTACTTTACGACCAATGTAGCACTAATATGGCGTTTGGTAGTAAAGAAGTCGTAAAAATACAACTAATCTGGGGCTGGTGTTGCAAATGGAAGTAATATAGTCGTACATGTACGACTTCTTAGCTTCTTCATACCCTAAATCTCAAACCCTAAACCCCAAAACAAGTAAAATTGTAGTATTGTAGTCGTACATTTACGACTAATTAAGGACTAAAAGGGTATTTGGTTGTAGTCTAGTCGTACATTTACGACCAATTAATGACTTTCTTGGCTATTGGTTGTAGTTTAGTCGTACATTTACGACTAATTAGCTTCTACAAACCCTTTATAGAAATCCCTAAACCCCAAAACCCTTAACCCCAACCTCAAATCCCAAACATCGAAAGATTTATTAAACACTTCCATACTCAAAAATACAATTGAACGAAAATGAGTTTCATATATTATTTGTAGTGCATTACAAATTAAAAGTTTAAGTATTAATAGTCTAAAACACAAATCACTCGTCATCAGAAACCTCTTCACTTCATCATTTTCTTCAAATTCATCTTCGTTGCCTTCGTCTGTTGCATCGTCTGGAATTTCTTCATAAACCGGATTATGCGGATCAGCAATAAGTAAGAGCTCATCAATAGCTTGGTCGGGTACTTCAACTCCAGTTACGGCATCTTCTTGTAAAGGTGGTTCTTCATCAGTTAATACTCGGCCCCTAGGTGTAACTTTTATAGCGGCTAACCAAGCGATTCCAGATTGTCTAATCCTCGGATATGGAATAAAACAAATTTGGTCTGCTTGGGAAGCCAATATGAAGAGTTCAAATTTGTTGTACCTCCTTGTAGAATTTATGTCAGCAACACCAAACTTGCCATACCGGACACCTCTATTGACGGTGGGATCAAACCAGTCACATTTGAAGAGAACACATTTCAGTTTTGCAACGCCAGGGAACTCAACTTCGATGATCTCTTTAAAGATTCCATAAAATTCTGTCTCACCTTTCACACATACACCATAATTCATTGTTGCTCGTCGGCTTCTATATTCGTAAATGTGAAAAGTGTAGCCTCATGTGAAATACATAGATGTTGTGGTGATTTTGGCGAGGAGACCTTGTATCAAATCGTGAAACCACTGAGGATAAAATTGATCATCATAATCGACCTGAAAAGACAAATACATATATAAATATATATATTAATATATATATTTAAATTAAAAAACTATATATATACTGTGTCATCTATATAATACCTGCGTTTTTAACCATCTGATAAAATGTTTGTCTTTCCTTTTGTTGAGATCATTAGTTGATATTTCTGGTATAGCTTCTTCGACTTGGACAACAAAATTGCTGTTTTAAAATGAAATGATCATTAAAGTATTGTGTTAACAAGTAAAATAATTATATTTCGTCGTACCTTTCAAATAATTCAAGCTCCTCGCAGTTTAGGAGTATATATGTGTGGGCACTGTGAACGTCTTCTGAACTCGACCACCAGACTTCTTTAAGTTTTCCACCAAGACGTCCAATCTGACAGAATATATCTGGAACACCTTCAACAACATATGTCGGCATCACACCACCGTCATCATATCGGGTCGTAGTCCTTTTCCATGTCCGGACTTGTGATCCAAAGTAATAGGACATAAAGTGAGATGTTTCCTCATTCAAACTCCCAGCAACTATTGAACCTTCCACCCTTGCCAGATTTTTTGCTTATCCTTTCAAATATTTCATAGCTCGCTCGTAAGGATACATCCATCCATTATGAACTGGTCCACGAAGTAGTGCTTCATACAGAAGGTGGATAACAAGATGTTTCATGACGTCAAAAAATGATGGAGGAAAGATTTTCTCCAGATTGCACATCAAAATCCGGATATTGGCATCAAGTTGTGCGATGATATCTTCAGTTAAGGTGCGTGCGCTAAGATCTCTGAAAAAAGCTCTGATTCCTACAAATAATTTACAAGTTTCAGTTATTTCCCAAAAATAATCAATAATAACTTTAATTTTTTTTACCTGCAAGTGCTTCGTGAACATTTTTGGGAAGCAACTCCGCAAATGCAAATGGTTGAAGTTGTTGCATAAAAACATGACAGTCATGACTCTTCATCCCCGAAAACTTTTGTCCTTGCTGATCAACACATCTTGATAGATTTGAAACATATCCATCAGAAAACTTCACATCTGATGCCACCCACTTGAACAATGCCGCTTTTGCTTCTGCTGACAATCTGAATATGAGAACCGGAATTTTCTCATCGCTTTTAATATGCAGCTCAATCCTAGAACATAATACAGGCAAATCCAACCTTGACTTCATGTTATCTTTTGTCTTCCCCTGAACGTTCAACAAAGTATTGATGATGTTGTCAAAGAAGTTCTTCTCTATATGCATCACATCAAGACTATGGCGCAAAAGTAGATCTTTCCAATATGGAAGTTGCCAAAATACACTTTTTTTGTGCCAATTATGTCGCGTCCCATAACCATCAGGAATATTTCCAGGAGTATGCCAATTGCCCCCTTTCCCAACTGTCTCAACTGCACCATAGTAATCAATTTCCTTCTCGATTTCTACTCCAGATAAATACGGTGGAGCCGTGTCTCGAACAACTCTTTTCGCCCGAAACAATGTCTTGTTCCTGTGGTACGGATGGTTAATGGGAAGAAATATTCGATGACAATCAAACCAGGACGTCTTCCTACCATTCTTCAGCTGAAATGCGTCTGTGCTTCCCATACAATAAGGACAAGACAGCCTTCCATGCGTCGTCCAACCCGACAACATCCCATATGCTGGAAAGTCACTGATAGTCCACAATAAAACTGCTCGCATTGTAAAGTTTGTTTTTGTTGAACAATCATATGTCTCCACGCCTGTTGACCATAATTCCTTCAATTCTTCTATCAACGGTTGTAGAAAAATATCGAGGGACCTCTTTGGATGCTTTGGCCCAGGTATCAATATACTCATGAATATCAATTTCTTCTCCATACACATCTCTGGTGGAAGGTTGTATGGCGTCAAGAAGACTGGCCAAAGCGAGTATTGTCTTCCGGACATCCCAAATGGTCTAAAGCCATCTGTGCATAGCCCAAGATAAACATTGCGGGGGTTGCTAGCAAAATCAGGGTACACCGAATTCAAGTGTTTCCACGCCTTTGCATCAGAGGGATGATTGATCTCTCCTTCCTTCTGAACATGTTCTGCATGCCATCTCATCGATGCCGCCGTCTTCTCAGATTGATACAATCTCTTTACTCTATCCTTAATAGGTAAGTACCACATCCGCTGGTACGGCACCCGATTCTGCCCACGTCCTTGCGGTTTATATCGGGGTTTCTTGCAAAATTTACACTCTACCAATTCGGCATTGTTTCCCCAGTATATCATACAGTTGTCTATACACACATCAATCATCTCCGAAGGTAAGCCAAGACTATGAACAAGTTTCTGAATCTCATAATAAGATTCAGCACACAAGTTATCTTCAGGCAAATACTCTTTAAACAACTCAGCCCATGCATCCATACAAACTTCATGTAAGTTATGATCAGTTTTGATATTCATCATCCTAGCTGCCAATGATAATTTAGAAAGACCTTCTCTACAACCTTGATAAATTGGCTGATTAGCTGCTGCTAACATTTCATAAAATCTTTTCGCATCCAAGTTAGGCCCCTCTACGTTTTCGACCTCCTGATCAATTACTGATGTTGTTTCACGAAATCCATTGATAACCATATCATGCATCCTATCATGATGTACCAAATTATTTTCTTGAATGACGTATTCAGAAGGCAAATATGGCTCAACTCGGTTACCAACATTTTCAACCTGATTACTACAACTACCTTCATTCTTATTCTCACCCTCCCCGTGGTTAAACCAGATATAGTAATGCGGGGTAAATCCTCTATTTACTATATATTTCCAAACAGTTTCAATAGTAGCAAACTTTGTATTGTTGCACTTACGACAGAGACAAAACATTTTACCCGTTTCCTGTGTGAGAGGCGTCTGTCCGGCTTGGTTCATGAATATCTCTGCTCCGTTGAGAAATTCGCCTGTTACTCTTCCTCTTGAATCTTTATGAGCATACATCCAACTCCGAATCTCATAACTCATTTCGTTTTTTTTCTTTCGTTTTTTTATGCTTCTTAAGATTTGAGGAGAATGTTGTATTTATAGAGAAATTTCAATTTTGGTAGGTAGCAATGTTCCAACGAATGTACGTTGGATTTCAAATTTACTACTAAAGAACAATTATTTTACTCATAATAGTCGTAATGGAGATTCAATATATTGATGTAAAATAGTCGTAAATTTACATCTCATTTACGATTAAAGCATGTAGTCGTAAATGAGATGTAATTTTATGACTAGTGTACTACTAACTGAATTAGTAGCAATATTACATCTACTTTACGACCAAGGAATTATGTAGTCGTAAAGGAGATGTAATATTACGACTAGTGTACTACCAATCATTTTAGTAGCAATATTACATCTACTTTACGACCAAATAAATTTTAGTCGTAAAGTAGTTGTAAACTGGATGTAAATTTACGACCTATATATCCTGGTCGTTAATGTTGGTCGCTAAAACCATATTCTCTTGTAGTGATATGAAGTGATGTCGATCGATATCGACATGGTCTCATCGGTCGATGTGCTGAGCAATCGTCAACTTGGATCTGTTTTTTTTTTTTTCAAAACTAAAACACAATATCAGTAGAACCTCCCCCAGACTTAAATAACACTGTGACAAGTGTATATCTAGTCGGAGTTATGGTGTAAATAAATCATAAGTATTCATTTAACAAGTTAGAACGATATACCTGACCGGATTAAGTGTACATCGATGAAGAATAGTTACCATCGGTCGATGCAAGTGATGTACTGTCGATCGATACCCGACATGCTATAATCGGTCGATTATCATGGCAATCGTCTACTCGGGTCCCTATTCTAAATAGCTAACTAAATCATAATATTAGTACGACCTTCCCCAGACTTGAATAATACTATTACTAGTGTTAGACAGTCTAAGATTGGTGGGAGAATAAATCATAAGGACATTATTCAACAAGGAGAAACGTTATACCTGATGTTGATATGAAAGTCGACCAACACAATTAAGTGGCGATCGATACTCTTAATGCTCTGTCGATAAACACAGTTAAGTAGCGATCGACCGATGCTAATGATGCTCTGTCGACCGATGCTTGCAAGCCATCGGTCCATATCGGTATATCAACTCTTCTTCCTTGGCACGTTGTAGTCTCTAAGTGCCCTCTGACGCCCACTCTCTGAATTCACAGTAATAGCATCAGGACTTTCGAGAGGTATCGATCGATGTGAAGATTCAATATCGATCGTTTCTGATGTGCCGATATCGATCGATTCAGAGATACCACTATCGATCGATGTTGATGTCAGATCATTTTTATCAGCTTCTTCTACTATGCCCGTCTCTCTAAATCCATGATGTTTATCACTTTCAACCGTACCATGGTTGACCAGTTGTTCTCTGATCAGTTTGTTCCTCTGTGTACCCTCATCTGCCTGTTGAACCTGAATGTCCGGCTGCTTGACACTAGCTGTTGGAGTTTCAAAATCTTCATTCTGGTTGCTGTAGATAAAATAAACAATCTGATCTACGCTAGTTGTTATTCCTCTCTTCTCATCGTCAGACACCTTTTTTAATATGTAATCATGCCTCCTTCGTAGAGTTGCAAAATCTTCGCTGAAAAATTACCTACAAAGGCATCTTTTATGTCCTCCCAACTGGTTAGAGATTTTGGTTGCAGCTGACTGAACCACTTAAAAGCATATCCAGATAGTGAATAGGGAAATATCTTGCAGAGCATCATGTTGTAATCATACACTTCATTCGGCTTGCTTCTTGATACTAGATCTTCAAGCTCTGCGATGTGATTTCTTGGATCTTTGTGAGGAAGACCATAGAAGGGATAGTCATTTATTACTTCATCATACCATTCTCGGCAAAGATGATAGTTATTCATCTTAGCAATAGTGATCACATCAGGGATAAAATAACCTTCTGCATTAAATAATAGTTATGTACTGGTGCGAGGACGACCTTCTTCATCTCGTAACATTCCATTCTCATCAGCTTTAAGAATAATAACATCGACCTTCTCTGACTCTCCACAAGTGGTGTCGGCCGTCGGGTGAACAGTATGATGAACAGTGCCGCGATGAACAGCGCGATGAACAGTGTCTTGATGAACAATATCGATTGATATGGGATGAACAGTATCGGTCGACGGGTGATGAACAGTATCGATCGATATAGGATAAACAGTGTCGATCGACATCGGATGAACAGTACCTTGGTGAACAGTACTCGGATGAATAGTGTTCCGCTGAATAGTACCGTGATGAACAGAGGTTACCTCGATGAACAGTGTCGATCGATTCTGGATGAACAGTATCGATCGATTTCGGGTGAATAGTAGCCAGATGAACAGTGTGATGAACAGATGCCGGATGAACAGTGTTCGGGTGAACAATGTTTTTCTTCGGTTGGTTGGCTCTATCGATCACCGCTTCTTGTAGCTTATTGGTCAATTGATGGTGTACCTTATCGATCGATTTCTGGTGTATGCTATCGATCGATGCTGCTTGGAGGGTGTCGAACGATACATCCATCTTAGACTTACGGATCGTGCATAAACCAGCAGGGTCCTTCCTTGAAGGACCTAGAAATCCTCTCTTCATAGCTTTCTGGTACTGAGATGTATGTAGCTGAAATAGAATAATTTTTTTTTCAGTATTTTTAAAGTAGCAAAACCTAGACTAAATCTAACTAAATAAGATCTATTGGCGATCAAAGCTCCCCGGCAACGGCGCCATATTTGATATCACTCAAATTACCCTAAGGAGTGAATTACTCTCATCAAAAGAAGTCCAATCGTAGTACTTAGGGATCGAATTCACAAGGAGCTAGGGAACCAAATAGATCTAATAGTTATATGATTAAGCTAGGCTAATAGGTTTATAATGCAGTAAATAAATAAGTAAAGCAGTAAACAAGATGAACAAGATGATTGTTCAGCTTGGCAATGAGTTGGTTGATGGAAGGATGGTTCTTAGATCTAGGGTTTCTATTCAGATTATCAGGATTATAATGCTACGGATGCCTTAACAAGTTGCATGCATGATATTAACAAGTTGCATGCATGCACTGATCTGATGCCGACAATATCGATCGATGTTTTGACAGCGATATCGATCGATATATGTTTGTCGTCGATCGATTGATCTATAGGGGTATCGATCGATATAGCTCAGATCGAGTTGAATATGTGCCCACCAAGATCATAGACCGGCTCTCGCTTATCCCTAGAGGGTTTTAGCTTATACAAGATGATATCAAGATGATGATTAATGAATTAATGCCATCATGTTCAAGGTTCTAGTTCATGACTCTAGAATCAATCATTAGGGTTCATCATGATAATGAATATCACAACTTAGCAATCTATAGTTGGGGCTAATCTCACAACCTATCTGAACCCAAAATCCAACATGTGGATATATTCAGACATGAAGATTGTTACAAAAATCATAGATGAATAGATTAAGACCATAAATATAATATAATAAAACCAAAACCATTGGAGTTCCAGGAGAACTCTGATAGGAGTTCCTCCTTTCTCTCTTAACAAAACTATGAATCAAAGAAAGCTTAGATAGGTCTAGCCGTCAACAATGGCTTATAAATTTCATAAAATAGGGTTTCTGGTCATTCAAGGGTATTCTGGTAATTTGGATTGCTTCTGGGCTTCGATCGGTCATGAAATATAGTCATCCCACGTCCTGACATTCATATCGATCGATATGAGTGATCTCCCATCGATCGATATACATTCCTCTTCTCGACAGCCTTCTCTCGCGAGGCAGACTGACCACTCTTCAGTAAAACTGGCATAACTTATGATCTAACCGATGGATTGACCTCAAACCGGTGGCATTCGAAAGATAACTCAAATATCTATCTTGTGTCAAAAGATCAGCTCAATCGCACCGAGGGAAGATCTCCATCCATATCTAAACATCTGAAGCATCTGTGCAATTCTGCACTTAAAGGCTCCAAAAGATACCAAAACACCATATTTCTCCAAGTCGTACCTGAACCTGTAAATATTCTAAATAGACCCTATTTCGTAGTAAATATATGTAAAACCGTATATATACCATGGATAAAAGTCGGTCAAAATCATGGTATATCAACAATATATTAATTTTCAAAAAAATAATTTCAATAATTTCTTAATTATAAATGAAATATAATTATGCATTAATATATATATATAGTTATTATTTATATAATTTAAAATTTAAATTCTAACATACTTTCATCTATTTTGTATTCGTAATCAATCATGTTAAAATAAATTATTATATTGAACTACATATGATAAAATTGTATTAATTGATAGCTAATAAATTTTATTTTCATACATATAAAATATTTATGTTAAAATAATATTCAAAGGCAGACTACAATACATTTATAAAAATTAACATATCTTAGATTTTTGTATATAAAATAATATATAATCTAAAATGAATAAACGAAAAATGTTACAAAAATGAAATCTCGTTTTTAAAGGGCAGGTAAAAATTTAATATAAATTAAATACAAAATAATTATTAAATTTATGTTTTTTCATGCACATTAACTTGTTTAATAATTAAATATAAATACAATAAGATAAATATATAATAAGAAGAAACAAATACATGTGATGATTTTAACAAATTGACTATTTAGAATATGTAACTATAAATTATTATATTTGAAATATAAACATTTAAATATATGATTAATATTAAATAATAGTCTACAACAAATATACACACATATAAAATTAAAAATAATATCCGCGCGGTCGAAATATAGTAATATTCTTAATTATCGTTTGGTATGCATATCTTTATTACGATATTTCAAGTAAGTCTTATTTTGGATAAAATATTCAAGTAAATATTATAGTGAGACAACTATATACTGGTCTCCATTTTTTTGACTATATACATTATATTTATTCATTTGCTCAATCTATAATCTAGACATGTGTTCAATATATGGTAAAAATATGGACAATTTACCAAATATGACTTAAAATTTGATTTTAACCTCAAATATATACTCCAATTTGAATCAAATAGAAAAATAACCTAAAAGTCTTGTGAAATTACAGCCAACCCTTGTGACCAAACAAAAAACAGAAATCATTTTTACAAATATAACCCCAGTAAATCGTCTGTGACTATGGAAGTCGTCCAGACGACTTCCATGTAAATCATCTGAGACTCTGGATCCATGGAAGTCGTCTGAGACTCTGGAAGTCGACCAGACGACTTTCATAGAAGTCGTCTGACGTAGTTGATCTTAAAAATAAATTACAAAAATTAAAAAATATTTTGACAAGTGAAAAATTAAAATCATGTAATTATAAACAATATTAAGTGATGTAAATTAAAATATAATAAAATAGAATAGTTTTCAACATTGATGAGTGAAAATGGTTAATCATTATATTCTTTGGTTTTAGGGTTTGACAGCATATGTTGTAGCATTGTTTGTATTGTTAGGGTTAAATTTGGAAAGCTTGAATGATTTTTTGAAAAAAGTAAATTATTACCTATATGTGTTTGTTTTAGTGTATGTAAACACTTTTTAAGTTTAATTTGATTTTTCGAAGTGTTTAGATAGTTAATTTAGATTAGGGGTTGTGTTTAGGGTCTAGATGACTTAATTTTAAGTCGTCTGTTGAATTATTAAACTGGATGACTTAAATTTAAGTCGTCCAAATATTTCCGCCTAATTTTTTTTAAAACAAAATCGATTCCATGAAGTGTTTAGTTACTTAATTTCGGTTAGGAATTATGTTTAGGGTCCAGACGACTTACTTGTAAGTCGTCTGGTGAATAATTTAAGCCAGAAGACTTTAGACGACTTGCTTTTAAGAAGTCTTTCTATCTTAGTTTCCCGCTAAAGTTATTTTAATTTCCCGCTAAATATATTAAAGTCTTCTGGACGACTTAAAATTAAGTCGTCTGAATAGAAAACGTTTAACTTAATTTGATTTTTGTGTCTCCCTATATAAATTTTTTTTACACAGTCTCTCTCCTCTTCTCAAATGGCTATAACAAAAATATAATGTTCACTTCCAACCTCTCTCTAATCTTTTTGATCTTATAAACACCAAGGTTTATATCAATTTATTTTTTTTTGTTTCATGTCTTTCTCACTAATTTATCTTGTTTTTGCAGATTTTTCATCACATATTTTTCATATTCCACTCATTTAAAGGTAAATCTATTAATTTTAGAAATGTTTTTTTTGTGTGTTTAATAAAGGTAGATTTATCTAATCTTCCACTTATTTTCTCTGTTCTAAGCCATTTGAACGTTTATGGATATGCAGATTTTTTCAGATCTAGATTTGGATATGCTTGTTTTTCAGATCTGAAATTGGAAGACTTCTAGGACGACTTTCTAGAAGTCGTCTGGATTTTCGGGAAGTCGTCTGAGAGAGTCTTATCTCATGTCTCTCCTTTTTATAACAGATCTGAATGTTTTGGTAAGTTTCTATGTCTGATTTTTCTTTATTTGGTCATCTCATGTTGTATAAAGTTCTTACGTTTTTTTCAAACTAAAACTCTTCAAACCCACTTTAATCTCTTTGACTTGAAAACACCAAACTTTATATGAATTTTTCAGTTTTGTCTTATGTCTTTCTCACTAATTTATCTTTTTTCAGATTTTTCATCACTTGGTTCTCATCTTCCACTCGTGTAAAGGTAGATCTATTAATTTAAATATATATTTTTGTATGTTTTAAAGGTAGATTTGTCTAATCTTCCACTCATTTTCTCTATTTTTAAGTCATTTGAACGTTTTTGGATATGCATGTTTTTCAGATCTGGATTTGGAAGGCTTCTGAGAAAACTTACCTGGAAGTCGCCTGGACTTCCTGGAAGTCTTCTGGACTTCCTGAAAGTCGTCTGGACTTCTTGAAAGTCGTCTAAGCTTCATGGAAATCTTCTGATTAAGTATTCTTCTATAATAGTTTTGTTTGTGGTATGTTTTGTGATTTGCATGTGTACTCATTTAGTTGTGAATTTTTGTATAATCAATAATAATGTTTACCAAGATGTAATACATGTGCTACCAATATTTTTACACATTTACAAATCAACGAAATAATTGACTTCAATAGCTTTTTTTCTTTGGATCTCCCATATGCAATAATAAATTTCAAATATCTTCTTCTCATCTTAATAAAGAATGTTGGTAGCCTTATATTAATACAACATTTTAAGAAGCTTTTTAACATTTCTTCCAACTGATAACAATAATACTTAAGAGATGGAACCAAACAATAGTAACTAGTCAAAGCATATCACATTTTTTAACTTACACCAGAATTGACCAACCACAAAATAATTGATCTTAAAAATAATGTTTAAAATTTTTTAAAAATATTTAGACAGGTGAAAAATTAAAATCATGTAATTATAAACAATATAAAGTGATGTAAATTAAAATATAATAAAATAAAATAGTTTTCAAAATAGATGAGTGAAAATGGTTAATCATGATAGCCATTGGTTTTAGGGTTTGACAACATATGTTGTAGCATTGTATGTATTGTTACGGTTAGATTTTGGAAAGCTTAAATGATTTTTTGAAAAAGTAAATTTTTACCTATATGTGTTTGCTTCAGTGTATAGTAAACATTTTTTAAGTTTAATTTGATTTTTCGAAGTGTTTAGCTAGTTAATTTAGATTAGGGATTGTGTTTAGGGTCTAGACGACTTAAGTTTAAGTCGTCTGTTGAATTATCAAACCAGGCGACTTTAGATGACCTTGGACGACTTCCCTAGAAGTCTTCTACATTAGCTAGAAACTTCAATTAACATGAATATTGGTAACCTCATAATTATCATCAATAAAGTTATAAATTTCATTCATTAGCCCAAATATAGTCCAATATTTATGAATTAACAAGAAAATGTTAAAAAGTCTTAATAGTTTTAGAGAAAATACAAGTTTATTAAACATTCGCTCAGACGACTTCTACGAAAGCCGTCTGGACGACGTTCAGAGAGGTCGTCATTTAGGTCATTTTTGTTATTATTTTTTTATGAAGGACTACTTCCAAAGAAGTCGTATGTCCAGACGACTTCCCTGGAAGTCGTCCTTTGTTAAAAATAAAATTCCAGACGACCTTCGACGACTTCCGTGGAAGTCGTCTGAGATAAACATGTTAGTTTTGCGTTTGATCAAAATATTTTTGAAATTTGACTTTTCTCAGGCGACTTATGTGGAAATCGTTTACGAAAAATTTAAAAATCAATATTTTTATTATAATGAGACGACTTCCGTGGAAGTCGTCTCATGATAGTTTTGTAGTTAAAATATCAAAACAAAATCTTTTTTTTGGAAGCCGTCCAAAGTCGTCCATGATAACCAAGGTTTGACCAGAATCTTAGAAAAAAAAAATTTGGACGAGTCGTCCATAAAAATGGAAGTTGTCCAGAAAAAAAAAATTGTTTTGATATTCCAACCACAAAACTAACTTGAGACGACTTACACGGAAGTCGTCTAGTTATAATAAAATATTATTTTAAAAAATTTTAGTAGACGACTTTCGTGAAAGTCGTCCGGGAAAAGTCAAATTTCAAAAATATTTTGATCAAACACAAAACTAAACTGTTTATCTCAGACGATTTCCACGGAAGTCGTCGAAGGTCGTCTGGAATTTTATTTTTAACAAAGAAAGTTGGACGACTTCCTGGAAGTCGTCCAACAAAACACATTTTGAATGTCAATTGCAAAACTAACCTCTGCTTTGACCAGACGACTTGCGTAGAAGTCGTGTAGATCCAGACGACTTCTGTAGAAGTCATCTAGATCCAGACGACTTTCGTGGAAGTCGTCTGGACGAAAAAATCAGGAAAAAAATTGATTTTATAGTTTCAACTAGTGAGATTACTTTCTTAGCTCTCAAAAGTCTTATTCAAGCACCCAGAATCTCAAATAAAAGTGACCCACCGAGAATCGTAAGCTTCAATGGCTTAATTAACCATATAAATTTTAGAATCAAAATCTTTGGTTTTTATGGATGAATATGGAGATAAATTGAAACAAAAGTTGTTCTTAGTTGTTAGGAATGGAGAAAGAAGAAGTGATTTAACGATTTTGGAGCATTAAGAGCTTCAAATTAGTTGTTCATGGTGGTTGATGTATTGATGACAAATGACAATCTTGTAAATATATGAAGATGATGAGGTTGTGAGAGTAAAAATGTATTTTTTCAAAAAAACAAAAAAAAACTAGTGGCATTTTCGTGAATATTGTGAATTTGTGGGGTGAATGGGTCAAATTTAATTTTCAAAAAAAATGAAGAATTAATTTTGTGTTTGACTTCAAGTTTTGACCTCCATTTGCAAAAAACCCATAAAAATAACCTTTTACCTTTTGGGTTAAGTTAGAACATAATTAGCCCAAAGAAACCAACATGGTTTTTAATTTTTTAAAAAAAATTTCTTTACTTTTTCCAGATTTTAATAAAAAATAATAAGAAAAGTGCATTAATCGAGGGCCGCTATGTGTCGGCGAAGCCCGCAAACAGTGCAAAAAACTCACCTCAAACGATTCTGAACTGACACCTTTTGTTATGGGTTTTGTTAAGTTAGTGGAGCCCATATGCTACTTTTTCTTACAGAAACTCCCTAGAGAAACCGGGATAATTATGCTCTTATGTCTTTCAAATGACGTGTCTATGAGTCCATATATGGGTTGTATATGTAGACTGAACAAGTTGTTGATCTTTAACTAAATATTGTCATACAGTTTTCGTAACGGTGGTTTAGTAAGAAAGTATATATTCTTTGACAAAAAGTGTATATATATACACTTTTTTTGTTCAGTTTAAAAAAGTGTATATATATGTGCATAAATGTATATCTGTGTGCATGTATTTCACATGATCCAATGCGTTACATAATAGACAAAGCCTTCTCTCTTCCTTAATAAAATGTCTCAAGTCGTAGTTAATTAGCTAGGCCTCAGGAATTAGTGATCCCTGATCATATGTAGTAGCTTCTTGATTAATGTCTACAAAGTTGTTTTCTAAGTTAATCCATACCATTGATTGAGATGGCAAATTAATTTTCTTTGTTCGCAACAACCACGTTGTTTTTTTGCTAAACTGTAAATATCGTATAATGAATGTAGAACTTACAAAAGACTTAAGTCTGAAACATCTTGACAAAAAAAAAATAAAAAACAAGATGGATCAAAGTTTGAAACTAAGAGCTAGAAACTATCGCAGCCACGAGATCATAAGGGAACTGAAAGATTTCCTGTTTCTCCTTGCAGAGATGATGTTTTTCATCTCTTTATCAATTCCATTGGACACCATTGCAGCAAAAAGAGAAATCTGATTGTGAACCACGTTGTTGTACACTTATGTCTAAGCATCATTTTTAATATATATAATCTTTTCCGATTGCAGTAAACGTAAAGGTGCTTTGATGTATATACTTGCTCGAATAATAAATATATATACACGCATGCAACTGCCTTCTATAAATTGATGTTAGTGAATGATATTTTCAATGTCACAAGCAAGTGTTTTACTTATATCTAAAAGTAAAATGTGTGTTTCTAGTATGAATATAGGATTGTTTAATTACCCGTAATTTATCTAAATCGGTGGTCTTGATTGATCGACTCGCCCTGTCGTGTGTTTTGGGCATAGGTGAATCAGCATTTTCTAGAATTCGGAAAATCTTGTAATAATTAATTATTGTTGGAAATATTATTATTGAGATTGTTATATCTCTTTACTATAATTTTGTTACTATTATCAACTTTTAAGCATAACTACATTTGTATGAATTCGTTAAAAATAACAGGTGGTTAGTCTGCAAACTGAGCTTTCATATGTACAAGCACACTTAGCAACTTTAGAGTTGCCTTAACCACCGCCGGCCCGGGTGACTTCTTCCGGATCTCCGCCCCCTCTTTCCATATCAGACCTTCTCACAATAACACCGTCCTTGTACGAGCTCTCTCCCATATTCGAACCGATGTCTTCCACTTGGACCATGCAGCAACAATCTCGACCTTTTGATCATCTCTTCGGGGTCCCGTCATCGTCCACTATCGGAGGAAGCGGCGAGCTGCAAGCTCTGGCACGTGATTTTCTTCACGGTGGGCAAATTCCAGCTGATCAGCCACCGCCGGGGACCGGTGGTTCTGCCCCAACTGTGGTAAAACGAGAATGATACTACATTTATGTGTTGGTTAATTTGGACCTATACTTAGCCATATGTTTCTCCTTGTTATATGTATCCATACTTGGTCGGATTCGTATTTTAATTGTTGTCTGGACTGTTAATATAAGAACTATGATTCTCGACTTAGAGATCACACAAACTCTACAATACCCACACAATCACACGAACTACCCAGTGCAGTTTTGCATTCCTCCTGTTAGCGTAAATATTGCAATTAACTATCCATTCATCAGCTAAGTCTGTGAAATCGCAATACTGCAGATAATTTTCTTGGGCTCCATGTTTATCTCCGGCCACAGACTTGCTTCTTTTATTGCATGTTGAACATGTATCAATAATGATTCTTGAACTCTAAGCATGCTGAATCGAGTTCCTATTTACACAGATTATTCATAAAATCTAAGGTATGACTTTCAGTTCATATAATAGCTAGCCTAAATTAATGGATCAAATTTAGAATTTTAAAATATTGTTTAAAATAGAAAATTCATTGAATAAAAATATGGGATTGGGCAACTTTAAGTTTCAAATTTGCTAGTTGGGCAAGTCTAAGTTTAAATTAGGCAATTGGGCAACCTAGTAGGAGAGAGAAAATATTGATTCCGTTTTTAGCCTTTTTGCCCAATAAACTTGAGAGTGTTTTCGCGGGACCACCCATGTTTTTTGCCCAACGAAATCGGTGCCCCCGCTTCCGACATACGCGCTTTGTCGAGTGTGTGATCATCACGCGCCAAATTTGGGCCTTTTTTATGGGCCAATTTATCCAAAAAAGGCATACATGCCCACTATATTTTACCCGCGAAACAACGGTTCCCTAAATCCTAGAGCCAAGTCGAAATCAAGCATTAACTGCGGTTGAATATTTAAATAAAATCAGGGTAATTGTCCAGATAAAAGGGTGTAACCCTATCTCTTAAGAGAAGTAGCAGCGACTGGCCGTCGGTTGCAGACATTGTTCGACTAGGTTTGTAAATTGGAAATCTTGGTATGGTGAACCTCAAAAGAGATGACGAAAAAGGCAAGGCGAAGGACAATACACCACATCATGAAGGTATTTTGCGGTGGATTTCATTTGTTGACCGCACACCACATCACACATCATTTATTACAGTATATTAATGGCGAAGAACATTTATTGCTTATTTTTTTGTGGTTTGTTTTGTTTTGTCTGTTTTATGAATCTGAATTTATTAATTGTTTGAGGAACGTGTGTTAAGTAAGTGTTTTTGCATGTATTTTGTAGGATTTCGCCAGCCTTCTTATGTTGTGGTTATGGCTGGTTGCTGGATTCAGTACTGCAATGGTGACTGGGATTTCAAGATTGACAAGGACAGAATTGGGAGGGCAATTGAAGTTGAGTTTATAACCTGTGTTGATAAACTTAAAGAAAGAGTCTTAGAGGAGTACGGGCTGTTACGAGCTGCTGTTACCGTGGATCTCTCATATTGGATTCCTGACGGTGTCTCTGGTGTGACGGGTGAAAGAGAGTATCCACTTCAAATATCCACCATTGATGACTTGAACATATTCAAGTCCTTCCGAGTTGTGAGCAAGCTAGCGAGTATTTTTGTCACATTTACGAACAAAAATGAAGAAAGAACATCCGCACTTGTGGATGTCGTTTCTGGTAAGGAGAAGAGAGGGGGTGGAGAGGATGTTCTTGATGATGCAACACTTTTGGAGTATGTAGAACAAATAGAAGCTGTTTATTCAGCGAAGGCTTTGGAATTTGCGGCGGTGGATGGAACCGCAACCGAATATCATAAAACGGTGGATAACAATGATGGGGAGGTTGGTGAAGACGATGAGGAGGAAGAGGAAGAATATGATTACAATCGATGGCATGATTTTGTTGGACGAAACTGTGAATGGGACGATGGAAAAGATGAGGAAGGAGGGGCTGCTGGGGGTCAATCCGGAGGTCGCTCCTCGAGTGGTGTACGCGGTGAGGTGATGCCTGGAGAGGCCGTGGGAGGAAAGACAGCCGATCAATCTCGTTACAAAGGCGGTGGATCATCCGGGAAGAAGCATGGTATAGAAGAACTGAAAGAAAAATCATCATTTGAAGCGTATCAAGACAGTGGTAGAGAGTACATAGTCACGTCGAGAAGTTGTGTAGGCGTTATTGATGAGGATGATTTTGTAGAACCAAGTGAAGCAGAAGTTGTTCTCGTTACACCCCCAAAAGAAACCAACCAGCACAGGCGGGAAGTTGATGATGACGATGATGTTGATGATGATGTGCGTGATGAGGATGATGGTGATGTTGATGATGATGATGATGATGATGATGATGTTGATGATGATGATGATGAGGATGAGGATGATGAAGATGATGTGCCTGAGGATGATGTTGTAGAAGATGAGCGTGGGACTTATTCTGGTTCGTCTGACCCTTGTAAAAATTCAGACGCTATACCGCATCTGGTGGATGTTGATGATGATGATGATGACGATTTCGTAGAAGATGTGCCGCACGTGGATGTTGAAGAAGGTGTACGGCATGATGATGACGATTTTGTAGAAGATGTGCCTCAGTTTGGTTGTGGAGCTGAAGGAAAGAGGAAGGAGAAGAAGATATGGAACGACCCCTTGTTCATGAAGTCTGTTAAACAGGTTGAGCTATATGGTTTTGAGGATGTTGAACCTCTACTTCATGATGTTCCAGTCAACGACTACTCGGTAGATGATATAGACTTCAGTCTTGCGGATTGTGATATATACGCAGGACGGCTGTTCAGCAGCAAACAGGAATTCAAGATTAATTTGGCTATATTTGCCATTAAACATGTGTTCAGGTTTAGGTTTCACAAGCATGCCCGAAACTACGTGACAGCTAAATGCTTTGATAAAACATGCAAATTTTATGTGATGGCCAAGCAAATGGGTGAAGCGTCAACATATCAGGTTAGGAAGGCGTCGCTGGCTCACACATGCAGATCCGATGTGAAAGCTCAGTATAAGAAACATGCAACGTCGAAGGTAATTGCGTACTTAATGAGACACAAATATGAAAGACTCCAGGCTGGACCGCGTGCAGCAGAACTACCAGAGGCACTTCGGACAGAGTTTTTGTTTACAGCAACATATTGGAAATGTTGGAAAGCAAAAGAATTGGCAACAGCGGCTGCTCAAGGAACCGAAGAGAACTCCTACAAGCTTCTGCCCAAATATTTTCATGTCGTGGAGCATGCAAATCCCGGGTCAATAACTGATATAAAAACGGAAAAAGATGATAAGGGAAAAACAAGGTTTAAGTACGCATTCATGGCATTAAAAGCTTGCATTGACGGTTGGAAGCATCTACGTCAGGTGCTAGTGGTGGATGGGACGCACATGTTTGGCAAGTACAAAGGCTGCCTTCTAACTGCTAGTGGGCAAGATGCGAATTACCAGGTGTTTCCAATTGCGTTTGCTGTTGTAGACAACGAAACCAACGAGTCATGGAGTTGGTTTTTTGAGAAGCTACAACAAATCGTGGAGGATGGTCCTCATTTATCGATTGTGTCCGACAGAGCTAGCCAAATATATGTTGCTAAAAAGGCATGGTATCCGCGTGCACACCATGGATGTTGCCTCATACACTTACAGAGGAATGTCGACGGGAAATTTAAGAAAAGGAATCAAAAGCAGTTGGTAGGAAGGGCAGCCGAGGCATTCAAGCAATCCCACTTTCGAAAATTGTATAAGGAAATCAAGCTGACGGATATTCGCTGCTGGAATTATTTGGAGTTAATTGATCTGAAACATTGGACACGGTCATATTTTGAGGGGGAGAGATACGATTTGATGTCTTCCAACATAGCGGAGTCACTAAACAAAGCATTGGTTCCTGCGCGGGACTCCCCGATAATGGCCCTTTTTGAATTCATCAGGCGGATGATTAGTCGTTGGTTTGTGAGTAGACAACGAAAGATTTCAAGAATGAACGGTGAAATTCCTCCCGCCGTTGATGTCCGCTTGTCAGAGAATCTACTAGCATCAAGAGCTTATGCTGTGCTGCCTCTATCTACTTGGGAATTTGAGGTAACGGTGAAAACGACAGGTTATGGGAGCACTGTTAATCTGGAAAAAAGAACATGCTCATGTCTTGAATTCCAAAAATTGGAATACCATGCCGTCATGCAATCGCGGCAACACAGTATCGGGATTTGCAACACTCAGAATTTGTTTCAGACATCTACTTGAAATCCACCTGGGATAAGGCAACGAAGGGGGTTACACTCCCGGTTCCTGATCCTAAAGATGTATTCATACCGCCAGAAGTAAGTGAGCTTGTGATGTTACCCCCAAAGACGAAGAGACCGCCTGGACGACCACCAACAAAACGTAAACGTGGAGCAGGAGAGATTCCGGTAAGACTTTTGTTTTTTTAAAGTGAAGAACACTGTTTTAGAACACTGTTTTTGTTGTCACCAGATTTTAAGTAAAGATGGGTAACAAGGGTATAAAATATTGTAGGAGGGGCCGAAGAAGAAGAAAGCCAACAAGTGTAGTCGGTGTGGTACAACAGGACACAACAAAAAGACATGCAAAGAACCGCTACCTTGATGGGGGATGGAGTGAACAACAGTGCACACCACTTATTTTCGTTGTATACCACTTATTATCGTTGTAAACCACTTATTATCGTTCTAAATAACTTATTATCTTCGTACACCAGTTATTATCCTCGAACACCACTTATTATCCTCGTACACCAATTATTATCCTCGTACACCAATTAATATCTTTCAAGATAACTTAGTTTCCTCGTACACCCATTGATATTTTTAGTACACCACTTATTATCCTCGTACACCACTTAAATCAAAGGGAGTCATTAAGGTTTGCAATCAAATTATTTGTTCAAACTAAATTATGAAGAATTGTCACAAATTAAGAAATAATTATCAATATAAATAATTAAATAAATAAAATAAATAGATTATAGCCGTTGGGAGAGCTTTGAAAAGTAATCTAGCCGTTGGGAGAACATTAAAAATGAAGCTAGCCGTTACGTTTTTTTGCCTATATAAGATTCAATGGCTCAGTCGTAGTCTATCCGCAACACTTCCGAGTCTTTCTTCAAAATAATCACAAAACTCTTTCACTGTTCTAAAAATGACGGATCCTTATTATGCGGATATGAAGCAACACAGAAGAGACAATGACTGGCTCCATGCAGTTGCAGCTGCCCACTACTGCATACCCAAAAGTTGTCCTTGTGGTGAACGTATCACGGTGAAAGCTGACGACAAAGGAACAGACTACTACGTCTGTTCGGTTTATGAGGTTAGATTCGACTCTCTCGGGATATATTTCACGATTTTGGCAAATAAAACTAACATGTAAAATTAATGTTTCGTAGGACGATGGTTTACACATCCGTCATAGATGCGTTTTTGCAATCGAGGAAGAGTTGAAGGAGTTAAAAAAACAATACGAGGAAGAGGTGTCCGTCCGATGCAAGCTGCAATATGAGCTTGCGGTGATGTCTGAGGAGATCAAACAGCTGAAGAAACTAATTATGGGGGGTCGCTGATCTGATTTATCTTATGTTGGTATTTTGCTAATTTAAATAATGTATGGGATAATGTTAAGGATTTCGAATTTCAAATATGTAGCCGTTGTTGTACTGAATCCATTTATGATGCAATATAAGTTCAAGTTATTATGGGCCAGTATCTTTATTGGGCCTTAGCGAAATGGTGTACAGAAATTCTCGAAACTTGTTGCTTTAGTGAAAGGTGTACGCAAAGTCACCTTTTCCCTATATTTATTTGTATAGCTTTATATTAGTAATTGTTGGACAGTTATTGATTTCATCCAACCAAACTATTCTCTTAACTTAAATGTTTTGAAAAGACTGGATCTTTATCATCTTGTTTGTCTAAACGTAGTTGAGTAGTTGAGTACAAACTGACAATGAAAAGACTGGATCTTTATCATCTTGTTTGTCTAAACGTGGCAACTTAAGTTCATTCAAGCCCTCTCTCTCTTATTAGGTGTACGCGGAGAAGTTAATTTATTGACCCTCTTCCCTTTCCAAGTTAATGACGTCATTTATATAACACTTATCTTGACAGTAAAAAATCAAACAATCAATTTACTCTTTCCCCTTCCCATCATTTTTTCTTCTGAAGATCCCTCTCCATCAATTTAGCTTCTGAAAATGGTCGCAAATATTAACCAGGGAACAATGACCGTGGCTGAATACGAAGACTTCTTCTACTCCCATGAGTTCGTTCGACAACAAAACGACGAGCAGTACTTGATCAGTATAGCCAAGGCCGGATTCAAAGAAGAGATCATAGATGGTTTGGAAACCCAAGACTATCCAACTCTGGAGGCCCTTTTTGAAGATGCAAAGGAAGTCGAAGAGATTCTGGAGATGGACAAAACACCTCCCCCAAGCCCCATCAAACGCCCTCGGAACAGCCGTGACTACCTCCCTCGCAAACGCCCTCGATACAGCCCTGACACCGAAGATGAGGAAGAGGAGGACGACGGAGACATGAGTGACGATACGCTTTCATCAGGGGAGTTCAGGATTTACGAGTACCCGGATGCGGTGTCTTCCTCCGACGACGATTTGTCTTCCTCCGACGACGATTCCGACTCCGACTAGTATCTTTAATTTTTAGTTTATTAAGAACTTAAGTATCTTTAATTTCTACTTTATTATGTTTAATTTCTACTTTATTATGTTTAATTCCTTCACCTTCTCGTTTATTATGTTTAATTATGTTTAATTTCAACTTTTATTATGTTTAGTTATGTTCAATTTCAACATTTTTTATGTTTACTATGTTTAATATCTATACTTTAGACTGCTTAGTATGATACTGGAAAAAGGTGTACATGATATTATCCACCTTGGTGTACAGAGAAATTTGTACACCGGAATTATAATCATTTTTAGTAGTTCCCATAAACTGAACAGAATAAATATATATGGCAAGATATGACTTCCATTTACAAATTTGTATGCAAATAAAAATATATAAATTAAGGTGTACATAAGGTTATCCACTTTGGTGTACGAGTCACTATGTACACCGTGATTTTGTTTCTTTTTTAATAATTTGAATTGTAAAC
This sequence comes from Hirschfeldia incana, assembly GCA_026261945.1. Lineage (NCBI taxonomy): Eukaryota > Viridiplantae > Streptophyta > Magnoliopsida > Brassicales > Brassicaceae > Hirschfeldia > Hirschfeldia incana. Next base: position 444,984 of record JABCMI010000083.1, on the reverse strand, counting down.
GTAGCAAAAAGAAGATGAAATACTTGAAAATTTTACATAATTCAAAGCTTAAAAAACATTAGACACTAAAGGGTAAACAATAATATGAAATCTATGACAACATAAAATTAAAGCACGTGCGAAATGTTACAGCAGACCCAAAATAGTCTACATTTTTTGCACTCACCTTCAAAATCTACTGTGTAATCATGGCCATAAAGGCATGGGGGTGAAGATATGATCCCATCGTCAGGAAACTTGAAGGATTCACCATATCTGTTGAGGTATGGGGATCCAAACGATACCAATCGCCACTCAATGTCAGTTCCCATTTCAAATGTCGCGTCTGACGCAAGGTCATGGTGATACGCAGCGAACTGCTGAAACACTTTGCTGGCTTCCTTCACGTTGCCAATACAAACGTTGAATATGCCCACAGCTAAGGTTGATAGTCCATGGATAGGCACATTTGGTTCCATTATTTCAATACTCTCCGCAAGTCCAATTCTGGAGGCTGCGTGAATACCTTCATAGTAGATTGCGGTTTTGTTCCCAGCATCCACGCACTTGAGCAAGAAAGAGCGAAACTTACCACCTTGGCTAATTTGACAGGTAGCATACGTTACCATATCAGTAACATCGCACATCTTTAAGACCGACGGCTCATGGACAAGGGCGTAACCGCGTTTGCCAGCACGCAAGATAGCAGCGAGGTAGTAAAATGATTCCTTGCCAAGCAACTCAATAATTTTCAGGAGCATTTCGTCGGGAAGATTTGGGAGTGTTTGAGCTGACATAATTTGTTAGAGAAGTTGCTTCTCGGTGACTTGATAGCGCAGTTATAATGGCACCTAATATAGAAGATGTTACTAAAGAAGGTGTTTATTGCTGAAGTTATTATTCCACCAAACAATTTGAACCTAACAACCTCAGTGTAGGAGTTAATGCAAAGTTTATGTAATAGAATAAGTTATAATGGCACCTCAGACGCCATCAATGTTTCCATCTTTATTGTTACTTTTAAATTTTATGACATAAATGTTTTTCTCCTATCTTCAATAATTCAGTAACCCTAAACCCTAAACCCTAAACCCTAAACCCTAAACCCTAAACCCTAAACCCTAAACCCTAAACCCTAAAGAATATAAGAAAACTGAAATTATGTGTAACTTCTCAACGAATATAAGAAGATTGTAGTCAAATTGTATAACCTTGTAGACAAATTAAATAAGAAGTTATCCAATTGTTGAACATTGAGGAAAATAATGTGTAACTTCTCAACGAATATAAGAAGATTGTAGTCAAATTGTATAACATTGTAGACAAATAAAATAAGAAGTTATCCAATTGTTGAACATTGAGGAAAATAAATGCGGAGAGTAGTAGAACCTTTTCAGACAACTTTAGTCCGAATCTTCACTAGATTCAGAAGACGATAACTGCTTATTCAGGTGATATTCCTGATAGTCTCTAAGATCCACAACACTGTCTGACTCCGACTCAGACTCAGTAAGCGTATTAGGAGTAGAGCAATCACCATCGTCAGTCTCATCTTTATCATCATATGGCTGTTCGTCCGGTTGCTCATCTTCCGGGTCCATCTTTGTGCGAGGCTTCTTCTTCGGTCGTTCTTCTGATTCATCCGTTCCACTCGAAGAATCTGAATCAGACGTACTAGAACCTTCTTCTATGTATAATGCTGCCTGCATTATGTCCTCAATGGTATCGAACTCTTTTGAACCGAGCGCCAACCGTATGTCCTCCTTCAATCCATCTCGATAAATTTTCACCAATGTTCCCTGATCATGCTTGTCAAGAAGGCCCGCTGCCAGAAACGATGTATTGTATTCTCTAACAGAAGAATCACCTTGCTTCATTTTGGATGAATAGGAATGATGACTCCGCATTTTGTTCTGTGGTCTCATGATACTTTTATAGTGCCATTTAGTAACTGTTTTAAACTGCCGACGTAATCTGGTAACTGTTGGAAAATGACGGTTGGAAAATGACGGTTGTAAAATGACAGTTGGAATTTAGCGGTGGTGTACAGCTCAACTTGTCCACCTAAGTCTGTACACTACAAAATTTTTGTACACCGCTAATCTTGTTTTGACTTAAGGAAACATCATTCAACTAGATCAAGTTCACAAACATTTTTAACTAAAACAACAAATAAACTTTAAAGTTCAGTCACGGTTGAAAACTTCTGCAGAGCCAATGAATTCTTCATATGTGTCCATTGCGTACTTCTCACGGAATCTATTCACCATTTCGTCAGTGATCTGCGCCATGTCATGGTAAGTACAACCCGCTGCATGCATTTCCAGGAATTTCACCGCACAAGGGCCACAGTCACCGGATCTTTCATTAAAATAGATATTTCTAGGGCGAACCCAAGTAAATGAACTACCCTCTTCGGGTGGAGGACATAAGGAAGGAGGAAGATACGCAGCTAAAACATACGGCATTGATCGAAGTAGAGGAGTCATGTGCTCCACAACAGCTTCGTCACTCGAGTTATGCGGTATGTTGCAGTCAAGGATCTCGACACGTCTGGAATGCAGCTCGATTACAAGTCCCACCCAGTGATCGTTTCCCCAGAGCATTGGGACGTATACCCTGTCTATATGACGCAGTAACTCCGTCTTCAAATTCCTACGCTTGGTTCTCCCGGTAACAAAGCATCTCGTCGGACCTCCCCAATCGAATTTCAGCTTGTCTGTCGCTTCCTCGAACTTTTTGTACCTAGCTATTATGCACGACAGAGGGTAGAAGTCCATAAGTAGGCACCGCTTACCCAGGTAGGTCTCTCCGTGTCGTCGCCACAACATATTCGTAAGAACATGAATGTGCTACATAAGATGTCCAAAGTAATCTAACATTAGATCACCACAAAAAAAAATGTAATAACGAGATAGTTTAGTGATGTATAGGAATACCTCGGTGGTGACCCAATTGGTAGGTTTTGCCAATGACAGGAAGAACTGATTTGAAACTACACTTCCAGTGACAATTGTAAATTCCCTACAATAAAACAATTGGGAGTGGAAGTTAATTAAGACCAAACAAGCGGTTTGAACCGTTTAAACGTCTTCTTTTAATTATACTTACTGTTTAGGGTTCTCTTGAAGAATCTTCTTGAACCGTTTAAACGTCTTCACATCCACGTCACACAATGGCGTATATTCCGGTTTTGTGCAGCTTTGGAATAGCTCTTTCAATCTCGTGTCTGGGGTGTACACTCCTCCAATCTTGGTTGACCTTTTCCGAATACGCTTCCCTCTGCCCTGATCTACTATGTTTAGGCTTGTCATCAGACTTTTTCCTTCACCTTCTCGGATTGCTGACCTTGTCAGATAACGCCGTTTATCGACCTTTACAGCATCTGGTGTTCGATAATCCGACACTAGATCATGCTCTGGTGGGGTCTTGTAGTCTTCCGAATTCGTAGGTGATGGTGCTTCTTTTTTCTCATCGCTTGGTGGATGCGGCACTTGACTATCACAGACCTGTTGATAACAAACACAGACGATTGAAAGTACGCATTCACACATTGTATAAAATTTTTAATCAAACAACTAACCTCGCCTGCCATGACGTAAGCTTTAGGTTTCACATACAAGACCAAGGCCATACTGTTGTCTTCTGATTGCCCAAAGTCCTCTGCCTCCTTATCCAAACCTCCCTCAAACGTTCCCACATCTCCAACCTCGTCTTCATCATAACCACCCATGCTTGCTAGTAATTCTAACCCACCAATCGGAGCCTCCTCAAAATTAGCCCGTCCCTGACACATTACAAATACAGTCGTTAGTTAATAACATAAAAATATGACTTACAAAAAAGAGTCTACATGGTAACTAATTCCGCAACAAAAAACATTACGACTCTACAAACATACAGTGTCAGTCCACCGATCATTAACGTCTGAACACCTATCATAAAAAGTATAATGTCTGTACACCTATCATAAACGCTGTACACTTACCTACATAACCACTATCTATGTTCCTTAATACTAACATTAACCTTCCTGACAATTACAAATTACTCCTCTATAAAGTCTGTACACCTAACATAAAAGTCTGTACACCTAACATAATAGTCTGTACACCTAACATAATAGTCTGTACACCTAACATAATAGTCTGTACACCAAACATCTTTAAGTCTACACAATTATATCTGCTCTTACCTCTTCAACATCTAATGTCATTGGCACCTGTCGGTAGCTGTCATTATTAGTCGTTTCTTCCTCATCCCCACCAGAATCGTTCCTCTGTTTCTTCCTCTCACTTGCTTCAGCCTCGTCATCCCCACCAGACCCAACGCGTTTCCGCTTTTGGCTCTCATACCCCGCAGCGTCGTTCCCACAACCTTCAGGCCGCTTTTGGCTCTCATACCCCGCAGCGTCGTTCCCACAACCTTCAGGTTCTCCAGCAGGCTCTGTTCCTCTTCCACCATTGGGGTGTGTCCAAGCATAGATTTCTTGGCGCAATATACCTAGTTGTCTAGTCAGCTCCACACGGAACCAAGTTTTTACCTCTTCACTGATACCCCCACTATGGGACAATTCAGGCTCTTTGCCAACATCTCGACGGGGACGAGATGGGCGAGCATGAGGTTTACTTGAACACCCAGCTTCTGCACTTCGTTTCCCAAATCGCCGTTTAGGCTCTGGACGCATTTCGGGATCAATACCACCTGTCACTTTTGGACTACCCGTGAGAGGTGGGAGGGAAGAATCACCGCCTTTAAAATCAGTCCCTTTAATTTTGCTCCCTCTCCGCATAAGGTCAATTAACTTCTCAACTTTGGGGTCTTCCCTCTCATCCTCCCACTTCAAATCATCATCGGGTAATGAAAACGACACAGCAACCTAATCAAAACATTTAATAAAAGAGTCTGATTACATCTTGAGTTTCCGAAAATATTTCATATAAGATATATATGTTTAATGTACCTCCGCAGCGGCTTCAACTTCAATGATATCTTCGAATGCTAGCAGTGTATTTCGTGAGTTGCATCCGTCAGGTTCTTCAAGGAAATTTACCATCTTATCAGGCTCAGGGATTCTATCAACAAGCGCCGGAATTGCTTTGAATGCCAGGAGTTGCAGAGCTAAAGGGAAACCATAACAAGCTGCAGTTTTCTGTTGCAGCCGAAAACGCATGATCTTAAGGGACTCTTTTTGAGTTGGAGCAGTAGGCGGTATCAATCTAGACATTGTAGCAAGAAATGCTTCTCTCCCCCAACTATATTGAAGAAACGCTCCGGTGTCTTCAAGCATTTCTACATATGACGCCGTTAAACGTAGATGTTTGTGGCCACAAACTACAAGTCCATCTACAAGAGCAATCAGAGCCAGGGGCAAACGCTTCCAAACAGGTAATGTTTCATCTGCGAGCATTCCAAGAACTTCAGGTACCCTCACGTCAGGATCATCTTTTCCAAAAAGTTTTCTCCACATTCGCCCAACCACTGCTTCATCCTCAGAACCGGTTGGGGTTAAATGTTCGCTTCTCGCCGTTTGGGGACCAAAAGGGTCGCACTTTAGCCCTGTGATGCTAAAATATCGGAGGGGGTTATCTGCAAACAAGAACCAAAGTTCATATTTCTTCAAAGTGACTAGTTGACGGCTGAGGAGAGAATGCACGAGTTTCGCAGAGTTTAAACACCGGGCCACTGGTAACCGGAATAAGCCCCCAAACTGACTATCAATCAAACACTGGAGTTCAGTGGTTCCTGCAAGGGACTTCGCTATAGTCCCAATTATCTTTGCTTTTGAATAGATGTTCAAGCGAGGTTTATCTGGGTAGCGGTTAGGTGCGAACAGTCTTTCCGGCAGCAGAGACGGAGGTGCATGCGTCGTTTCAACAAACTCTGCATCTGAATTGGAGTTTCCTTCACCGGAGTTTTGAAGACTGCTGCTCGATTCTGTTTTCAAATAATTAAAATCGTTAGAAACAAATGTACCCTACTTTTAAAAACAGGGATTCTCAATCGGAATCGACGGCTATACCTGCATATCTCGGAGGCGGTTTGTTTGTATTTCTCCTGCTTTCCGGCGGTTTCGCCGATTTAGATTTACTCCTAGTCACCCTTCCTCCCTCGGCAGATTCCGAGTGAGAATCCATGTATTTGAAGTTTAATGCGTAGAACCCAGAAACCCAGAAATCGCCGACGAGTTGGAGTTCGGTTTCCGATTAAAGTTTCTCTTTTCTTCGAACTGTGTTCGATTCAATTTTGAAATTGTTAGTTTTAATTTCGATTTATTTTTTTAAAATTTTTTCCAACTTAAAAATGGGAAAAATTTACCACTTAAATTTTTAAATCGAAATGGCAGAGGTGTAAATAAAAAAGTTTTCAATGACCATAAGGGACATTTGAACTCAAGTTTGAAAGGGCAAATCGCAAAAGTTGCCCAATCCTCCAATTTAAACTTAGAGTTGCCCATTTAGCAAATTAGAAACTTAAAAGTTGCCCAATTTGCTAATTTAAAATATTAAGGTCTAAATAACTAGTAAATTAACGGGCTGGCGCCGCCGCAGAAGCTCTCTCGATCTCTCTACATATAAATAGAAAAATTGAAAAGTTTGTATGCTTAAGAGATTGTATGAGTAAATAAAAGATGAAACCTGAAAGCAAAAAGAAGAGGATTGCTATCAAACAGATGGAAGACGAAGACGGTTTTATAGAAGACTGCACCAAAAAAAATAATAAGACTAGTTCCACCAAAAATCGGTTGGATATGTCGTCGTTATCGCAGGCTCTGTCCCTGGTGAAGCGTAAGATAAATCAGAAGGAGAGAATGAGAAAAAGAGCCGTCTTTAACCTAGTGACTAAAGCAGACCCTGACGCATTGATACAACTCTCTGATATTGTGAAAATTCAACCCGTAGAAGAAAAATTGAAAGACTTGAACTTACGTTCAAAAGAACCCACGCGAACCTGTACGGAACCAGGGCTTTGTACTCTTAACAAAGAGATGGATATTCTCGATCTTTTAGATTAGACTTTATTACGTATATATCTCATTAAATTTTTGGTTACTTTTTAAAAGAACCCCTATATTGAGATTTTGTTTTTAATATATCACTGCTCTTTCCTATTAAATATTCAATGAGAAACTAAAAATGTTTTGATTTGTAGTTTTTAATTTACCAAAATACAAAACCACAAACAATCTATACTGCACAAAGTGGTAGGGGTCAATAAGAGTACTTAGATGCCGGCTAGATTGGAGAATCAGAGTCCTTGTGCCTCACCATGATGAATGAAGGAAGGAGGAAATTCACCTTCGTCCTCTTCCGCTGGCTTATAGTCTTTACCTCTCCAAATAACGACCTGCTCCTTGTCAAATGTCACCAGGATGCAAGGCACCAAATCCTTCACACAATACACTTTCGGACGTTAGTGTGTTTTGTTCAATCAAACAGTAACATGAAACAACAAACAAAGTGACAGAAAGAGAAACATCATCATATCTCTGTAAGCTCAAGAACTTGGAGCTTGATGTGTTGCTGCAGTGGTGAAGCTTTGGTTCGTGTACATGTGTTATACACGGAAGATGGTATGTGACACACGCTTCAAAGAGTAAAAAGGAAATATTAAGATGCAATGATGTGAAATATTTTCATATACTTGGTTGACGAAATATTCATTAAAGGAATGTGATTAGATCACAAATTGAAAGATTTGGTGATGCTAAAATATAGGAAATATTATATTAGATAATAGGAAAATATTATTTAATATATATTTTGGCGTTTTCCTAGAATTAGGGTTAGAGCTTTTGATGTTGTAATTCTCACATAAACATAGCAGCAGCTTTGGGGTTTCAGACGGTGAGTGATTTGTAGAGGTGATCAACAGGGGTTGGTTACTCATAAGGATATATTAAGAATTGATCCGTGTCAAGCCGTGTGTGGCGTTGAGTAATTCAGATTTGACAAGTCTTTGTAAAAGATTGTTTGAGTGATTCTTAATAAAGAGATAATTGTTCTTGGAATTATTTTGTGCTGTCTGTTCTCGATGTATCTCGAACTTACAATTGGTATCAGAGCAGGACACCTAAACGAAGAAGAGATCTTCGAACCAAGGTGAGATTCTGAGAAGAGATTATGGCGATTTTGGCACAAAATATGTTGCTGCTGAATGATGTGAATTATGGGTATTAGAAAGTGAGAATGAGAGCAAACTTACGTGGAGCTGGTGAAGATATATGGACAACTGTTCAATCTGGATGGAAAGAACTATATGTGCTGCAAGAAGATGGTTTGAAGATTCCTAAACTGAAGACAAAGTGGACAGCAACAGAGAAAAAACTTTCAAGGTTTGATGCAAGAGCACTGGATAAAATCTTCAATTTTGTAGATGGAAAGCAATTTGAGCTTATACAGGGCTGCGAATCAGCTAAGGAGGCTTGGGATATTCTACAAAATGCGTTTGAGGGTACTGCGAATGTTATGAGGATAAGATTGGACCTGCTTGCATCACAATTTAAAAACATAAGGATGAGTGATGATGAGAAGATAGGAGATTTCAGTGCGAAGCTCAACTCCATAGCCAATGAAGCACAAGTTTTAGGTAAAAAATATGAAGATGCAAAATTGGTGAAGAAGTTCTTGAGAAGTTTGCCTACTAAGTTTGAAGCACATGAAGCAGCGATAACATTGACAATGAACACTGATGAACTGAAGTTCGCTGAGGTAGTAGGGATATTAAAGGCTGAGGATATGGAATTAGAATCTAAGTGTTCAAAGCCTGCTCAAGAATCTCGAGTTACTGTTGATGAAGACATCCAGAGAGCTAAGAAGCTTGAAGAATCTATTCATTTGATGACTCAGAAACTTGAAGAAACCATGAATCTTTTGAATAAGATGTCCAGCGACGGACTGCCTAGAGAAGAAGAAAGACATAAATGACAGGCAGTGGTGTGTTTTAACTGTCATGGCATTGGGCATGTCAAAACAAAATGCCCATCATTCAAGAGAAAAGAAATCAAGTGTAATGGATGTAATGGTTATGGGCATATAAAATCAGATTGTGTGACCACCAAGAAGATGAAGATGAAGAGAAATTGCAGTGATAAAAATCCAGAAAGAAAAGACGATTCTCTCAATTTCGTGGCTCTTCATGGAGTAATAGGATCTAGAAAAGATATCACCAAGGATGAAATTTGTATGTCAGGTGTGTCGCACACCAATTCAGATGCGTCACACAGTGATACAGAATATGATATAGATGCAGATCTTATAGCCGAGTATACGATTCTCTTTGGTAAATTTGAAGAACTCAGTCACGAAACCTTACAGCTCATCAAGGATAATACTGTCTTAAATGATCAAGTCAACACCTTAGAGATGGAACTGACTGATACGATGGGTGAATCAAAGTGTAGGGTGAGAGAGAATGATAATGAAAATGAGCTTCAGTCACTTCAGAGATTAATTGTAGAGTTGAACCAAGTTCAACAGGAGTCTGAAATAAAGTTTCATCAGATGAAACAACTGCTGAATCAAGAATCTGAGAAGAGTCAGCTTCTGGAAAAACAACTTGCTGAGAACTACAATAAATTGAGAATGTTGAACACTGGATCAACAAGTTTGGATCATATCTTGTCAGTTGGGCAGTCTCCAAAAATCAATTGGGGTTTGGGTTATCAAGGGACAACTTCACAGAAGGTTGACAAGAATGAAGGATCAAGTTTGTAAAACCCTCAATCCTAGTTGTTTCAGCTAAACGAAAGGATGAAACTCAAGCAAAGATTTTGGTTCCAAAGATACAAGACAGAAGAGTTGTTGCTAAGAGAATGAATGGTTGTCACTTTTGTGGTAAGATTGGACATATAGTTACTTTCTGTTATTCTTGGAGAAACCAAATTGAGCGAGCTTGGAGGATGAACCTTTGTTATGTTGAACCCAGAAGGTATGGACATGTTTGGATAGCTAAGAAGGATCTGTATCCTAAGTTTACGAAAGGTGTGTCACACGAACATACTAGTGTGTCATATAATCGAATGGGGGATCAATATACTGAGCCTGAAGAACCAGTTCGATGGCTTATAAGGTACTGAGAGTTTTTTCACAGAGTTTTTCACTCAAGCAGGGGGAGATGATACTTGATTCAGGGAGAGTTTAAGTTAGTACTTCGGTGGTATGTATGATGCATATTGGTCTTAGAAGTGAGTGAGCTTGATTTGTAAAACTCAGTGAAAAAAAGGGAGAATGTAAGCTCAAGAACTTGGAGCTTGATGTGTTGCTGCAGTGATGAAGCTTTGGTTCGTGCATATGTGTTACACACGGAGGACGGTGTGTGACACACGCTTCAGAGAGTAAAAAGGAAACATCAAGATGCAATGATATGAAATATTTCCATATACTTGGTTGACGAAATATTCATTAAAGAAACGTGATTAGATCACAAATTGGAAGATTTGGTGATGCTAAAATATAGGAAATATTATATTCGATAATAGAAAAATATTATTTAATATATATTTTGGATTTTTCCTAGAATTAAGGTTAGAGTTTTTGACGTTGTAATTCTCACAGAAACATAGCAGCAGCTTTGGGATTTCAGACGATGTGTGATTTGTAGAGGTGATCAACAGGGGTTGGTTCCTCATAAGGATAGATTAAGAATTGATCTGTGTCAAGCCGTGTGTGGCGTTGAGTAATTCAGATTTGACAAGTCTTTGTAAAAGATTGTTTGAGTGATTCTTAATAAAGAGATAATTATTCTTGGAATTATTCTGTGCCGTCTGTTCTCGCTGTATCTCGAACTTACAGTCTCACCCTAAGCTTAGCTCCAATTTTCTTGTAATCCTTTTTCTCTAGCCCCAAGCAATCAATCCGTACTAACTCACTTACGAGGAACACGTCTCTCACCATTGAAACAAGACTACCGTAATACCCATTCTTGGCTGAAACCCAAAAACAATAAAGCGTTCAGGCAAGTACACACCACCATCACAAAAGGCATGGAAAGGGTCGTGTACCGAGTTTTGTGAGAGCAGGAACAGCAAGCCCTTTCTTTCTCATAGCTTTAGCATCTTCGATACTTAAACCATCGATAGTTGTTTTAATAAGCCTAGGGTAGATGGGTTCTGGGTTCATGAGGTTTTCACAACATCAAAGGAATCTTGGGCCTTTTCTTAGGATCGTAGTTTCGCCCCTTATATAACACGAGGGTGCCACAGTTCTTAGAAACCACCTGCCCATACGTTTTATCCTGTAACAGAGAGCATGTTAAAAGATACATTAGGATAAATCATAAAACCACAAAAAAAAAGAGTTGGTGATGAAGATTACTTCAAGGTGAAAGATAACGTTCTTCATATCGAGAGTTGGGACACCAAGACATTTGACACGAACAGCTTCAGCGTGTTTCCAGTGGTTATAGATATCATTCAGCATGTTGTGAGTCAAACCATCTCTCCCTACCCAAATCAAACCAAACCGAACCAAACCAAACCAAACTTAAAGCATAATACACACAAATAGCAATGAAATGAAAGAAACTTATTGGAGTATGATTCATATATGATTTAGGAATCATATGATATAGTTTTAGATAAGGCTTTCATTTGTTTTTCCTATTCTAGTTTGTACTTTCTAAACTTTCCTTTTTAACTTTCTCTTGACTTGGTATATAAACCAAGCTTAATATTCAATAAACAACATCTTACTTTTGATATCAAACTAGATTTGTCATGGTATCAGAGCAAGAACAAACCTAAAAATCATCATTTCAGATCACAACCATTCATCTATTCTCAACAAATTAAAGAAGAAGAGCGATGTCGATTACTCCCGTAGCCGACCGCAAATAAAAAACTATTTCACCATACGACCTATCATCTAATGATAATCCAGGAGCAGTGATTTCACAACCACTTCTTAATGGATTAAATTACGATGAATAGGCGATTAACTTTCGTATGGCCATAAGCTCACGAAAGAAATTTGGTTTCCTCGACGGCAGTCTTCCTAAACCGGCAGCCGATTCATCTAACTTTGAAGATTGGATTGCAATCAATCATGTTCTCGTGGAATGGATAAAACAAACGATTGAACCAAAGATCAAATCATCTATTTCAGCCAGAGAAAACGCAAAGGACCTATGGGATATGATCAGAAAACGTTACTCCTTGAAGAGTGGAGCTCGTCTTCAGCAATTACGAACTTCTTTATCTAACTGCAAACAGAATGGTTCCTCAGTCGATGAGTACTTTGGGCGTCTAACCAAACTATGGGATGGTATCGCCGACTGTATGAACTCCAAACAATGCAGCTGTGGTAAGTGTGAATGTGATCTTAACACAGCAAGAGAACAAGAGATCGAGACCCTACGAGTTCATGATTTCTTATCTGGCTTAGACGACGCTACACATGGAGTTATACGATCTCAAATCTGCAATATCTCCTCTTCCTGACCTAGATAGTGTTTATCAGACGGTCTCGCAGAATGAGGTCATCCACTCAAATATAAAATCTGAACTACCTGTTATGAGTTTTGCTTCTCAAACCAGACCTCCTTCTAACCCTACAAGATCAAATTCAACATCTCGACCTGGTAATCGAGATCCTACCCGACAGTGTACGGCTTGTGGACGAGCAGGTCATGAGGCTCTGGCTGTTTCACCATTATTGGGTATCCAAAGTGGTGGGAAGAACGTCCAAGATACAGAAACAACAGTCGCTCAACTCCTTCCAAACCTGCTGAGCAAGCAACATGCGTTCAACCAAAAGCCAACACAGCCACAGTTACCAAAGCTAATACAAATACAGTACAAGCAAACGTCACTATTACTGATAAAGATTGTCAAGGTCTATGTGGTATAACCGACGAGCAGTGGAGCATAGTTCAAAAGCCAATCAACAAAGGTACCACCAATGATCATCTTAAGGGTATGACAACCGAGAATATATGGATCTTAGATACTGGAGCAACACACCACATGACTGGACAACTTAGCGTGATGGAGAATATACGCAACATTGAACCTATTCCCATATTATTACCGGTGCGTTCTGAAGCTGTGGCTTCCAAACAAGGAACCGTCAAGCTTACATCCGCATTACACATACAGAATGTGTTTTATGTGGAGGGCTTCCATATTAACCTCATATCTTTTGGCCAGCTTGTTACCGATAACTTCCTTGTAGGACAAGTTACTGATAAACTTATGATTTTACAGGACTGTACCTCGAGGATGCTGATTAGAGCGGGTGAAAGAGAGGGAGAGGGATTGTATCGGTTTCGTGGGATTAAGTATGTGGCATCATTTCAGACAACTGTGTTGGAAGATTCAGTTTTATGGCATCGACGTCTTGGGCATCCGTCATCTCGTATCACCGGCATAATCTCAGAAACGTCTTCTAATAATCTTATCAAATCTTGTGATATTTGTTTTCGAGCTAAACAAATTCGGAAAAGTTTTCCAGATAGCTTTAATAATGCAAAAGAGATTTTTGATTTAGTACATTGTGATCTTTGGGGACCATATCGGACAACGGCTCTTTGTGGTTCTCGTTACTTTCTAACAATTATTGATGATCATTCAAGAGATTTATGGCTGTATCTCTTACCGGACAAGACGTTAGTGGCACAGCAGCTCAAAGATTTCTTGGCATTAGTCGAAAGACAATTTTCTAAGAAAGTAAAAAAAACATTACGTAGTGACAACGGGACAGAGTTCATGTGTCTCACACAATTCTTTAAAGAAAACGGTGTCCTTCATGAGACTTCTTGTGTTTACACACCACAGCAAAACGGACGAGCTGAACGCAAACACTGTCATATCCTGAATGCTGCACGAGCTTTAAAGTTTCAGGCTGATTTCCCGATTGAGTTTTGGGGTGAATGCATCTTAGCTGCAGGACATCTCATCAACCGTACGCCATCAGCTCTACTTAAACAAAAGACTCCTTACGAAGTCTTACATGGCGAGCCTCCAAGCTTATCTCATCTACGAACAATTGGATGTCTTGCCTATGCACATAATAAAAACACGAGAGGAGACAAGTTCGCATCACAGAGTCGACGATGCATGCTTCTTGGGTATCTTTCCGGAACAAAGGGATGGAAACTCTTTGATTTAGAAAACGAAAGAGTTTTTATATCACGAGATGTTGAGTTTCAAGAAGAAGTCTTCCTGTATCCTGAGAAACAGTCATCATCAACAGTCGACGATCCGGTGTTGCTTACTTTTCCATCGACATCTACTAATGAAGACAGTATAGAGACAACTCCTATTCCTGATACATCACTGTCATCAGCATCTGAAAACCCTTTGGAACCTGAAACAAAGCACACTGAAAGTTCCTCTGCAACAGAGCATCATGAAACAGAGCAAGAACAGGTTGGTCGAGGTCATAGGACATGAACACCAAATATACGCTATCGAGACTTCGTTATTAACTCAGTCACTGCAATCCCCTCTACTCTCTCTCTCCCGTCTTCAACTCCATTACCATCCTCAGGTTCATGTTATCCTTTATCTAATTATTTATCATATGATCGCATCTCTACTAAGCATCGCAGCTATATCATTGCTCTGTCAACCAACATTGAACCACAACACTTCAAACAAACGATGAAAGACAAAGTTTGGCGAGATTCCATGAAAGCTGAAATCAAAGCTCTTGAACGGAATCATACGTGGGATCTTCAAGCCCTACCACCAGACAAGAAAGCTCTCGGTTGCAAGTGGGTATATACAATTAAACTTCGTTCTGATGGAACTATTGAGCGGTACAAAGCTCGCCTGGTGGTTTTGGGAAACAATCAGACCGAAGGTTTGGATTACACAGAAACTTTCTCACCTGTGGCAAAGATGACAACAGTTCGGATGTTTCTGGATATTTCGGCTAAACTAAATCATGAGATCCATCAAATGGATGTGCATAACGCGTTTCTTCATGGAGATCTTGAAGAAGAGGTTTATATGAAACTACCTCTTGTTTTTTCAGATAAGAATGAAAATCGTGTTTGCCATCTTCGCAAATCATTATATGGTCTCAAGCAAGCCCTTCGATGTTGGTTTGCAAAGTTGGTTGAGGCGCTCCTGAAGTATGGGTTCACACAAACATATTCTGATCATTCCTTGTTTGTATACTCCAAGGATGGTCTCACTCTCCGGATTCTTGTATATGTCGATGATCTAATCATCTCAGGCAACTCAAACTCCGCCATCAATTCATTCAAAGCTTATCTTTCTACATGTTTTCATATGAAAGATCTCGGTCCTCTGAAGTACTTCCTCGGCTTGGAAGTGGCACGGAGTTCTCAGGGGATTTATCTCTGCCAACGTAAATATACGTTGGATATTATCACGGAATGTGGACTACTTGGATGTAAACCGGCTGGTTCACCAATGGACCAGAATCACACTTTGGGTCGTCCTCAAGGAGAGCTTCTTCCTGATCCTGAGCGCTATAGACGACTTGTTGGTCGTCTTATCTAACTTCTAGCCACACGACCCGATCTTGCCTACTCTGTTCATATCTTATCTCAATTTATGCAGCAACCAAGAGAGGAACACTGGGCTGCAGCAATAAAAGTCATTCGTTATCTAAAGAGTACTGTTGGACAAGGGGTCCTTTTTCGGGCTAACACTACGTTCCATCTAACTGGCTGGTGTGATGCGGATTGGGGAGCTTGTAAAGTTACTCGGCGATCACTGACCGGTTGGATTGTACAATTTGGGACCTCTCCTATTTGCTGGAAAACAAAGAAACATAATGCTGTTTCACTCTCCTCAACTGAAGCAGAATTTCGAGCCATGAAAGCTATTACTAAGGAACTTATATGTATCAAGGGACTTCTTTCCGAGCTTGGTATTACTCATGACTCACCGATGACCATTTGTTGTGATAGCAAATCTGCGTTACATATTGGAGCCAATCCGGTTCTCCATGAGCAAACAAAACACATGGGTATCATTTGTCAATTTGTACGCAAAGAGATCACAAAGGGAGTAATCGCCACGACCTATGTATCGACTCATGATCAACTGGCAGATATTTTATCTAAAGCTCTTGGACGAAGGGAGTTCGATGCATTTCTTCTCAAGTTAGGCATCAATAATATTCATATTCCAACTTGAGGGGGTATTGGAGTATGATTCATATATGATTTAGGAATCATACGATCTAGTTTTAGATAAGGCGTTCATGTGTTTTTCCTATTCTAGTTTGTACTTTCTAAACTTTCCTTTTTAGCTTTCTCTTGATTTGGTATATAAACCAAGCTTAATATTCAATAAACGACATCTTACTTTTGATATTAAACTAGATTTGTCAAAACTTCCTCTCAGCTTCAGTGAGGGATGGGCCCTGTATATTCTCCCTCTCTTTCCTCCTCTTCTCTTCCAGATTGGGATCCTCCACTCCATCCACCGTCTCCACCTTCGGGTCCACCGCCGGCGCGCACACGCCCGTCCACTCTCGGTTCAACCGATCCAGACCGAACGGAGAGTATTCCGGTTCTCTCAATCTGATCGGCCTGACGCTGGAGCTGCTCTCCGTGTAGCTGAACCTGAAATCGAACGGGAGACTGGAGTGCATCTTCTTCACCTCTTCCAGAGACGATGGTGGACGGTACTGCGGCTTCGGCGACTTCTTCTTCTTCTTCAGGGGATCTTCGGAGGATGGCGACAGAGGCGGTGGTGGTGGCTGGAAGTTGTAATGGTCTCGCAGTCGTGATGAAGAGGAGGAGGAGACTGTTTCGTCGGAAGGAGCGCCGTGAAGGCGGCGCATGAGGAGCGCGAAGGATGATGAATTGTGGCGGGAGAGACGAGTCAGTGACAGGGTTTTTGGTCAGAAGTAAGGCTCCGGAGAGTTTTTCAAAATGCTACTGGCGACTGATCAAAATCAGCCTTCTTATCTTTCACCAATTTATTATAATGGGCCGTAAATGGATACATCCTACAGCCCACTTTTTGGTGCTTATTATCTAGCAATATAACGCTATACTAGATTTTGATCCGCGCTTCCGAAGCGCGGATATTATTTTTCACTTTTATGAAATATATTATTTGTTTGTAATTAATGAATGTATTTATCTTAGTAAAACTTTCTTTATAATAAATTCGATACACAGAGTGTTTCTGGTAAACTATGTATTTCTCTGACTTTGTGTTATTCTCTCTTTAATCAATATATTTATTTAGCTTGTTGTTAAAATAAATGATAATAGGTTTTGATTTATGCAGCTGCACATATGTATATTTTGAAAAATATGATGATATTTGTTTTTCATGTAATTATTAAATTTGGAAAAATGAATCTGAGGAACATAACCAATATCGATCCGAAAATATAGTACCAAAGTCGAACATAAATTGATTAAATATTTGAATTATTCAAAATTTTGTTATTTAGAGAACCGAATCTGATCCGAACCAAAGTATTCAGGTACCTGAATTTATCTAAAAATAGATTTATATACTTATATATATATATATATATATATATATATATATTAATTATTTTTAGATTTAACGCATATAAAACATTCAGAATGATACTTTTAAATTGTTTTAAAATACTTGAAAATATATATAGATAGTCAAAAATAAATATCTGAAATAGTTAAAGTATACTCAAATCACCAAAAATATTTAAAATAATTATTGATTCCATATCCAAGATTTTAAATCAAGCCAATTGATATTTTAAGCTTAGGTATTCTGATATATGTTATTTAAATCTATAGGTAATATATTATTTTATTTAAATAGTTTGAGAAATTTAAAATATATAACGATTTAAAATTTTAAAAATAATATAAATGGATTATACAAACTCGAACCAAACCCGCAAAGATCCGAATCAAACTCAAATAAAATTTGGAAACATCCTAATAGGCCTGAAACCTTTGACCTCAAAAACTCGAAATGCAAACCGATCAGAACCAAACCCGTATGGATACCCGAAAACCCATGCTTGGTCATTATTATATATCGTATATTTTCATCATATAATTAATCGTATTTTATATGTACCATCATATAAGTAATCATATAATTAATAGTATTTTTAAACTTAATATGAAATATAAAACCATAATTTGAATTGTAAATTCAAATTGAGCTTTGTATTATATTTTTCTTATATATATTGACAACATTTTTTTTATAATAGACTTAATAACTTAAGTCTACTAGTTTTTTTGTCTAATAGCTTAAGTCTATTAGTTTTTTAAATGAATACAATCCATGTTTTCAAACACTCTAAATTTTTTTAATACTCCTATCCAAGTTTCTAAACATTTCCAAAATGTACTTGAACTTTAATAATATAGATGTTTCGTGTATCCAAAGAAGGAAACTTATAAGTTTTGCAACATATTCTTCATGTATATTTTGATCAAATAAAAAATCATTCATGTATATAACAAAAGGGAACGTCATTGTTAGAAATCAGTGAATGACATTAAGAGTTGTTGAGTTAAGCAAACATATAGCTGACGATGATGACATAAAAATAAAATACGAGCCAAATGTGACATAATTTACCAGAGAAACACTCGAGAGTAGACAGCCTTAAAAGACACAACATTCCAACTTTGGAAAACTTTAAAGCTATCACTAGCTATAGAGAGTTTGTTTTTCTAGTTAATTTCTTGAATTCGAATTCAAGTAAGCAAGAGGTCATTTTTTGTTCTTACTACTATACGGATATAAGCAAATACACATACACAATTTTGCATGTCTGGTCTAACTCAAATTAATTTAAATAAAACTATTGTATTAACTTTCTCACTAGATTTCGATCTGTGCGGATGTTGGTTTTGTGTCATATATGTGTCGAAATTTTATTTTTATATCATTAGTGGTATAAGCAATAAACATTAACCATATTTTGAAATGAATATATCATTTTCAGAATGTTATAGTTTACATACTTATCACTTAAAGCTCAAATTTATACCATCATTTCTATTTGTAGCTTTTTATTATATATTTATTCCTTTAGATTTGTGTTTGAATATTAGATGGATAAAAATATATTTAATTCAACAGATATCTGAATTATTTTGTATTTAAACCATATGTTATTGAATAGTTACGGATTAAATGTAATAATGATAAATAATTATAATTTTAGTAACATAATTGTATTTTAATGCAATGATTTTATAAATATGTCAACTAAACTATTGAGTTTTGTTTTCATTTTTTTTGTAACACAAACTAAACTATTGAATATTAAATAAATACTATTGATATATGTTTTTTTTAAAAATCACACATATTATTACCAACATATTATATTTTTAACATAAATACTTCTGAAAATAATATATAAATTTAATTATTCAATATAATTTATCATATTTAGTTAATTTTTTTATTTTACATTTTATAAAATATATTAATGTATAATAAACTTTTTAAACTAATTACGAATTATTAAAATATTTACACAGAATTTTTGAAAATAAAAGATCTTGTTAAATCTTTTAAACAGATTTGTTAGATTTTTTTTAAAAACATTATATATACATTAGTATTTAAACACTTAATATTATTTATTTATAAATATGTAAACTAAACTATTGAATTTTGTTTTCATTTTTTTGTAACACAAACTAAACTATTGAATATTAAACAAATACTATTAATATCTGTTTTTTTTTTAAAAATCACACATATTATTACCAACATATTATATTTTGATCATAAAAACTTCTGAAAATAATATATATATTTAATTATTCAATATAATTTATCATATTTAGTTAATTTTTTTTTATTTTACATTTTATAAAATATATTAATGTATAATAAACTTTTTAAACTAATTACGAATTATTAAAATATTTACACAGAATTTTTGAAAAATAAAAGATCTTGTTAAAATCTTTTAAACAAATTTGTTAGATTTTAAAAAAAAATATATCATGTGTTTACTAAGGAATAAAATATGTGTTTGTTAACCAATCCGATTTTATAGGACTATATTAGGAATAAAATATTATGAAACCATATCATTATAAATAAATGAATCATAATTGATGTCTAGTGAATGTCCATTTTCTAAAATATCACACATGAATTAAGGTTATGACTTATGTTTTAATATATAAGATATATAAGATTTGTCCATAGGGTCTTCTTATTTCTTATAGTATATTAATAGAGGAGAGAATGTGTCATCTTCTCATAATCCAATAACCAAACTTATTATATACACAAATATAAAATATGGGAAGGTCAAACTGTTCATCTCATCTTCATCAGTATCTTCTTGTTCCTGCTGCTTTTCTTCTTCTTCTTCATGTTCTTTGGATTTCACCAGGATATGCTTCAGTTGAAGACAAACATGCAAAGGTATTACTATAGACTACGTTGTCAATGATAGTTGAGCAAATTAAAGGTTATGTTGCAAAGGAGAATGATGTAGTTGAACTCTTTTGAAGGATTTTTATATCGTTTACCTGGGAGATCGACTGGGAAATGGAGATGAAGCTATCAAGACACACGTAAATCTCCTCTCCTCTTTAGATATAAGGTATGACATGCATTTTTGCATCATTTACATGCATAACATATATCCTAGTAAATCAAAGCGGTCCTGATATATAACCTATCTTGAAAATTAAACAGCCTAGAAGAAGCACAAGAAAGAATGGTATATAGTTACACTAAAGTCTTCAACGCTTTTGCTGCTAAGCTTTCTCCACATGAAGCTAAGAAGATGATGGGTATGTATATTGTACTTGCTTAATACGTAGCCAGCCATCATAGATAGTAACATCTTACTTCCTTATTTATTTGATATTCACAACATAACTTCCACATGCACTAGTGAGAAGCATAAGTTATTATGATATATCGAGTTCGAGTAACAAACTTAATTAAAAAAAAACTGGTGCAGAGATGGAAGAGGTTCTTGGGGTGTTCAAAAATCGGTATCGTCAACTTCACACAACAAAATCATGGGATTTCGTGGGACTTCCTCTGACAGCAAAAAGACATCTTAAAGCAGAGAGAGATGTTATTATCGGTGTTCTTGATACAGGTTTAACTGCTGCAATAATAAGCTTGATTTATATTCATATCTTATATGTATTCTTTATGCTACTAATTATAGTATTCTAATGAATATTATATTCAACGATAATCAGGAATAACTCCAGATTCAGAAAGCTTCCAGGACCATGGTCTAGGCCCCCCACCGGCGAAATGGAAAGGATCGTGTGGACCTTTTAAAAATTTCACCGGATGTAACAAGTATTTAAATTATCTCATCCTATCTAAACAACTTATGAATTCTTTAATCACCGATGATAAAGTTTAAAGGATGTATGTACATCCATGTTACTTAGGAATAAATACCAGGACTTGGCTGATCAATTGAATAGTTCAAGTAGCTTAAGAAAATTGTGTGTTAATAAAAAAGCTAAATATAATTATAATTATAATTGTTTACGTCAACTAATATACATCATATTTTTAAATATATATATTTTTACCAAAATATAAAACTACACCAACATTAATCAAATATTAAATAAATTAAAAATTGAATTAGTTAGGCCAAATAAAAGAATAATACTACAAAAACACTTTTTAATTTGAAAAGCATTGAAGATAAATTTTTTAAAATAATATTTTTCAGATATAAATTAAGGTTTAAAGAAAAAATAAAAAATATTATTTTAAAAATTATTTTTTCTGCTTATGGTACTAGAGAATTCCTAATTGATATTATATTCTAAAGGATGTAGGTATGTACATCACTGTCGGGAATAAAGACAAGGACTTGGCTGATCAATTGAATAGTTTAAGTAACTTATAAAACATGTCCAACTAATATAAGCGTCTTTGTTGATATTAATTTTTGAATCGAACAGCAAAATAATCGGAGCAAAATTCTTCAAGGCCGACGGCGTGCTTCCCAGCCGCGAAGACCGGTCACCTCTCGATATCGACGGCCATGGGACGCACACATCTTCCATAGCAGCCGGCGTTTTAGTCGCAAACGCGAGTCTCTATGGCCTAGCAAGCGGAACCGCCCGCGGCGCGGTTCCGTCGGCGAGGGTGGCCATGTACAAGGTGTGCTGGGCGAAATCCGGGTGCGCTGACATGGACATACTCGCCGGATTCGAAGAGGCGATCCACGACGGCGTAGACATCATCTCCATCTCGATCGGCGGTCCGATCTCGGGTTATTCTTCCGATTCGATATCCGTCGGGTCGTTTCACGCCGCGAGAAAAGGGATCCTCACGGTGGCGTCAGCGGGAAACGACGGACCGTACCCAAGGAGCGTAACGAACCACGAGCCGTGGATACTGACGGTTGCAGCGAGCGGCATTGATCGGACGTTCAAGAGCCAGGTCGATCTCGGTAACGGCAAATCTTTCTCTGTAAGCATTTCCTAATTTTCTTGTGTTTCAGTTCAATTTTATAATAATAATAATAATAATAAAAAAAAATTGGATGATCGAAGGGGATGGGAATAAGCATGTTCAAGCCAAAAGCCAAATCTTACCCGCTTGTAAGTGCCGTTGATGCTGCTAAGACCAAAGACGACAAGCCCTTCGCCAGGTACTTACTTTTTTGAATAATGCTTTAAGAAGACAGGAACCTAATACATGTTTTTGTTGTTGATGATGATGCAAAAAAGGTACTGTTTCTCTGATTACTTGGACCCGAAGAAAGTTAAGGGAAATATGTTGGTTTGTAAAATGGGAGGAGCTGGAGTGGAGTCCGATATTAAAAAATATGGTGGTGCTGGTGTCATCCTTGTTAGCGATCAATATCTTGATAACGCTCAGATCTACATGGCTCCAACCACCTCTGTTAATTCCTCCGTTGGCGATGTTATTTACCGTTATGCCAACTCTTCAAGGTTCAATTTCGTTGATATATTACCATACAAAAAGAAAGAATGAACCCTTAGAGAACATTTGTTTTTTTTATTGTCTGTGTTTGGTTCAGATCACCATCTGCTGTGATTCAGAAAACCAGAGAAGTGACAATCCCTGCTCCTTTTGTTGCTTCTTTTTCATCAAGAGGTCCTAACCCTGGATCCATACGCCTTCTCAAGGTATATATATAACTTGTCTCCTCAATCACTGTCATCTGATATTCTGATCATTATGAGAAATGGCTCATCTTTTTTTTGCGGATTGTTATTGTAGCCTGACATTGCTGCACCCGGTATTGATATACTGGCGGCCTTCACTCTCAAGAGATCACTCACAGGGTTAGACGGTGACACCCAATTCTCAAAGTTCACCATCCTCTCTGGTACCTCCATGTCCTGCCCTCATGCTGCTGGTGTTGCCGCTTATGTCAAGTCTTTCCATCCCGATTGGTCTCCAGCTGCAATCAAGTCCGCCATCATTACCTCAGGCATGCATGCTTGATCCATGTGGTTGTTCTGTTTCTTGTGAAGATGTCAAAATATTAGAAACCCTTAACCTATTTATTTCTTTTGGGCAGCAAAACCCATAAGCCGAAGAGTGAACAAGGAAGCTGAGTTCGCCTATGGAGGAGGCCAAGTAAACCCAAGACGAGCTGCAAGCCCCGGCTTAGTCTACGACATGGAAGATATCTCCTATGTCCAGTTCTTATGCGCGGAAGGCTACAACGCAACCACTCTGGCTCCATTAGTGGGGTCACGCTCCATAAACTGCTCCTCCATTGTCCCTGGAATCGGCCATGATTCTATAAACTACCCAACCATACAACTGACGCTGAGAACTGCCAAAGCGTCGACCATGGCTGTGTTCAGGCGGAGAGTCACCAACGTGGGACCACCAGCTTCGGTGTACAACGCCACCGTTAGAGCACCGAAGGGGGTAGAGATTACGGTGGAGCCAATGAGTTTGTCGTTTACAAAGGCTTCACAGAAGAGGAGCTTCAAAGTGGTGGTGAAGGCCAAGCAGATGAGTCCAGGGAAGATTGTGTCGGGATTGCTCGTGTGGAAGAGCACACGTCACTCTGTTCGAAGCCCCATTGTTATCCATAGTCCTTCTTCGGATTGAGTTGCTTGTCTTGAAAGTATTGATTCTTGATTAGCTGGTTGCTGTGTTTGGTCAAATATGTTCCTTTCGTATAAGTCTAAAAAAATAATACTCCACTCATTATGTTTCTTATTAGCTGAAGTTATAAGATTGGTTATACAAATTAAAAACTACATTTATTTTTGTAAACTTTTACAAATAACGTTATTAGTTATTTAGTTATCTAAATACAATTTAACTAATAACAAAATTGCTTAAATATTTTGTAGTAATTTTTGTTGCTGACAAAAAAAAAATGT
This sequence comes from Hirschfeldia incana, assembly GCA_026261945.1. Taxonomy (NCBI): domain Eukaryota; kingdom Viridiplantae; phylum Streptophyta; class Magnoliopsida; order Brassicales; family Brassicaceae; genus Hirschfeldia; species Hirschfeldia incana. The sequence continues at coordinate 420,717 of JABCMI010000083.1, read as the reverse complement.
AGTAATTTTTAGAAAGAAAAAGATCGTCAGCTCAAGAATGATACACTACCATACTATTACACATCTAGATAAAATAATGTATGAAAACTATATGAATTATATAGTTTACATGACAACATACCTTAACGATTCTCTGTTATTTTGGATATGGGATCCATCAACATCAGATAGAAGTCTATCAACTAAACTCTTTAAAATCCTACTATATACCTATATAAAATATTATAAAAAAGATAAATACATAGATCAAACATACAAATGTAGTGTTATACCGTCGAAAACATTTGAAAATATGTCAAATCATTCATAATAAAGCATATTATTACCTTTTCAAATAATGTTGATGGTGTTGACAGCATAACCATATAGTTCATAGATGTTATCATAAGAATCATATAATTTATATAGATTTTGATACATTATTTTTGTCCATATGTGTAATTATGTAGATATTTTTCGTACAGCTATTTATTAATATTCTCCTTTTAAATATTTGATAAATCTCACATAGAAGCTATGACTTCTAGGATCTCACTTTTTGTTCATTTTTTTTTCTATTCAGCGATATTTTTATACAAAAGTATATATTTTACGACAATAAAATAATATATACTAAATCCTACTAAAATTTTTTATATCTATAATCCAACTAATCATCCTCTAGATAAAGTAAAAGAACAAACAGATATTTGATTGAAATTACTTAATTTGAAACAAAATATTTCGAAAGAGTATATAAAAACATAGTTCCTCATGATCATAGACAGTGTGATAGTGATATCCATAGGATCCATGGTTTCAGGTGGTGTCTGATTTGATTCTTTTGAATGACAGATTCACCACAAATACAAAGAATTTTAAAGGCATAGTGATTTCGATATATCTTTCGGCTGTGATAATATTTATTAAACCATAAACATTTTTTTATTTTTTATCGGAGTGTTCTCTTAGTTTAGATAACCAAAATTTTTATAAATTTCAACTTATTTTATATAATATGCTAATTTTTAGGCCTGCGACTTTTGTCCGAACCGAACGGGCCAAACCGGACCGAACCGGTTTTTGGTTCGGTTCAGTTTTCAATTCGGTTCAATTCAGTATGGTTTTGAAAATTAATTCGGTTTTCGGTTTAATTCGGTTCGGTTTTCGATTTTCAAAAAAAAAATTAAAAAACCAAAAATATCCGAAAATAATCAAAAATAACCGAATAAACCGAAAATAACCAAAAACCGAACCAAAAATAACCGAATAAAGAAAAAATAACCGAATTTAACCAAAAATTGTACCAAAATTAACCGAAAAATGAAAAATTCGGTTATTTTCGATTATTAAATTGAAAACCGAAATAAACTGATAACCGTACCGAACCGAAATTCCATTCGGTTTATTTCAGAATTTAAAAAAAAAATTGGTTAACCAAAAACCAAAAATTTGGTTTGGTTCGGTTTCAGTAAACCGAAGTCGCAGGCCTACTAATTTTTATTGAACATAGATTGTACTGATCATCTCATATTCCTCTAGATTATTACCTAGAGATTAAAGGGGCTAACATAAAAATAAAAAAAATACGTAATCAAACGAATGAGAACAAACATTTTCTCTGCTATGAAATAACTAAGATTCCATAAAGTTCTGGTACCAAATAGAATTTCCTAACTATGAAAAATCTTTTGGAAAAAAATGTAGAAAAAGTATTTACCCTTTCGATTTTTCTTTAATTTTTGTTTGCAATCCATTTAGATTCACTCAATTCATAGCAGATTAAATTATTCTTAGGATGGTTTGGATGATTGAATTTAAGAATTAAAATCAAATCAAAAGTTAGAGATATCTATACTATTATTTGAGAAGTGATTTAGCTTATGTGTCAGTCTCTCCTTATTTTAGGACTTTTTGCATATTTGTCATATTCTCCATGATTTTAGGCTTAATCAATAATCTTCATAAATATTTTATATATATTTTAATAATAAAAATATTTGAAAACATGATAATTACATTTTTTCACTATACCAATATTTAACTCATTACAAATTAATATTATAAAATTACCTTGAAAATAATAAAAACGTGTTTTTAAAAACAAAAGATAATCTCATATATCTATCTTATGTTTATCTACTTATTTATTAATTATTAATTAATTTTATATACGCATATAATAAATAGATTTATTATTATACTAAAATATTAAAAATATTTTTACAAAATACAAAATAAATTCATAAGCTATAACAAAATTTGATTTATAATTGTTTGTTAATGTGACTTTTTGGAGTGTTTTTTTTTAATTATTATAACATTTGCAAAATAACATGTATTATTACATTTGAAAAATAACATGTATTTGTTATTTAAGTTGATCATTAATATTTATTTATTTTATTTTAAAAGTTTTCACGAGAATCATATTTAAAAATATTTTAAAAATATCTGCTCCAAAAGAGAATATTTTCAAAATCTTAATTTTTTATTTACAACATGTAACTTATATTATAAAATCAATTATGTTTACTTTTAATTTCTTTCATGAGTTTCATAGAGTTATGCTTTGTTTTAATAAAATTTCTTTAGAAGACTATTATATAAACAAAAACGTGATTCTATATTTTTTAATCAAATATTTTTCACAATAATTTATTTTAGTTATAATTATTAAATCTTGAAAGTTAAAGACCACTTCAAAAAAATATGATTTAAAAATAAAGAAATATCATTTTATAGAAAGTAGCAATTTCAATTTTAGAGTAAAAAATATAGACTGATTATAGCTTATTTTTCTCTATTATAGCATTTAGAAATTAAAATAACAATATATATCTTATACATTACATATTAATATTTTGTTTGTCAATATGGTATGTTTGTGTGTTTATTCAATTATTATGGAAGATATTTTAAAATATAATTATAATCAATATTTTAATTAACAATGATTCATATAATATGTAAAGTTGAGTCGGTTTAACATTATTGTGTTTTTTATTTATTTTGAGATTTTGATAACTTCAAAATTTTGGCTTAAATTTTTATTAACAATTATGTGTTTTCTTATTTAATTAGATAAATGTTTCACAATTAATTAGTAAATACTGATTAAAGATAAGAATATATTTTTAAATAAATATTTTTTTTTTGATATTTTAACAAATAATATATTTATTAATAAATATTTATAAAAAATTATGCCCGCAAATGCGGGCAAGTCACCTAGTTTTAAAGTATTTTATGAGATTTCAACGAATTCTATCAAAATAACAACTAAAAATTTGAAACTTCTGCCTTCACATTTTTGCTTTTGAATTCTATTAAGTTACGTCGAAATGAAAAATAAAAGACACTTATGATTTAATAATATTTCAATTTATTGGAAAATTTAAATGTGTATATTAAATAATGGTGAAATTTAAAAGAATTTATAAAGTTCACAATAGAATAGTAGTGGGATTGTGTCAAATTCTCTATTCTTTCAAATTATATTAAATTATTCAATTGAATTATCCTTAATTGGAGTTTCAAATTCTTTTTAGTTGTTTTCTTTTTTCTTTTGTTGAATTTGAAAGAGAATGCACAAAATTACATGGCTGCTCTGAAACTTGAATACACAAAATTTAACTAACAAAAAAATAATACCATTTAAAAATTCAATTTAATTTTTTAGAAAGACATGAAAATCATTAAAATTTTTGGTAATTACATCACAATTTGGATTGATAGTGTCTGTATATACAAATATAAACATTTATTATTTTTCATTTCTAGACAACAAAATTATTAGTTATGTATATAAATAATAATTCAACTAATAATAAAATATAATTCCAACAATATAAAACAATCAGCAAATATTTGACTGAAAATCATCTAGTCTGAAACAAACAAAAGAATTATAAACAGTCAAATATTTAAAATAGTGAAAAGAATATAAAAATGGTTGAATTAGACATGCAAAAAATACTTACATTGAACTTTAAGCAAAATGGGGAAAGGAATTTCATGAACACAAACTTTTGTTTTTGTCTTTGAATAAGAAATTGATAGGCCTACTAGCCCATATTTATAATCTAATGGCCCAGCAACACCCAAACTCTTATTTACGGCATTATCCCCTCCACTCCCCTGAGCTGAGAGCATAAGCCCTAAAACTTCAAAAATGGAAGCTTCTATACCCGAACAAGTGATTCAGCCGCTGCTTCTTGCATCGAATCCATCACATTCTCTAGAAGAATGTTTGCAGTTTCTCACAGATGCTTCAAAGACCGATTCTGGACGCTCTGATCTCGCTTCCAAGTCCATACTTCCATCGATCCTCGCTCTTCTCCAGCTCCTTCCCTATCCATCTTCCCGCCATCACCTGAACCTCTCTCTGAAACTTCTCCGAAACCTATGCGCCAGAGAGACGCGTAATCAGGAGGCCTTCGTGGATCACGACGGCTCTCTCGTCATCTCGGAGATCCTCGATTCGGCGATCGGAGATGTGGAGACCATTTATGTTCGGATTGCAGGTTCTGGCGAACGTTGTGGTGATGGGAGAGAATCGCTAGAGGAACGTGTGGCTGCGGTTTTTCCCGGAGAGAGGTTCCGTGTTGTTTCTCAGTTAAGGAGGCGGGAGACGTGTGGTCCTCTGTGTATGATTTTGTATGTTTGCTTTGATGGCTCGAAGGAGATCGCTTCACAGCTTTGCAGCGATGAAGGACTTCATCATCACGTGAGTAACTCTTAACTCTATACATTGCTGATTCAGTTTGATTAAGATTAGGAACGACTATTAGACACAAAGTGTCCCGGGCATCGGATGTTGGAAAGGATCCTTAGTTTTAATATAATATAAGATAGATTAACCGTTCTATTTATCACCAATTGGTTTTAGGTTGAAAGTTCATCTAGATTAACATAGACTAAGTTCCAAATGTTGTTTTATTGGTATGTAGTTGGCTCTGTAGAGGATTACTGGCTGAAGCTTCTGGTTTCGAGGTTCTGTGTGGAAGGAGATTGCTTCCCTAGCCTCTTCTCCAAGTTAGGCCACGAGGACGAGAGGTTTACATTGGAACAAGCTTTTTTTTTAGGATGGTGTCTGACATTGCTAATGAGCGGTTAAAAGAAGTGTCTATCCCCGAGGATACTGCTCGTTTCGTTCTGGGGTTACTCAGGGAATCAGTTGGAGTTATTGATTTTGTTTCGTGTGAGAGATCCGAGCTTCCAACGGGTTCTACTGTTATCGACGTAATGGGTTACTCTCTGGTTATAATAAGGGATTCTTGCGCTGGAGGAAGCCTTGAAGAATTTAAAATCGCCGACAACGATGGTTCAGGAGGTGGTGGTAACCTCGAGATGCTCTTGTCATCTGGACTCGTAGAGCTTCTTCTTGATCTGCTTAGGAAACTTGAGCCTCCAACAACAATAAAGAAGGCTCTGAATCAGAGTCCTTCTTCTTCTTCTGGAAAGCCTTGTCCTTACAGAGGCTTCAGGAGAGATATTGTGGCTGTGATCGGGAACTGCGCATACAGAAGGAAAGAGGTACAAGATGAGATCAGGGAGAGAGATGGGCTGTTCGTGATGCTGCAGCAGTGCGTTACGGACGATGACAACCCTTTCTTGAGAGAGTGGGGCTTGTGGGGAGTGAGAAACCTGCTGGAAGGGAACGAAGAGAACCAGAAGGTGGTGGCAGAGTTGGAGATGCAGGGCTCTGTTGATGTGCCTCAGCTTCGAGAAATTGATCTCAGAGTTGAAATTGATGCCGTAACTTCCAGGCCAAAGCTTGTCAATGATACCACCACCTGAAATTTTAAGTTTAGGTGTTGTCCCTGTTCTAAAACGCGGCCACTGAGTCCGGAAAAGCGGCGAGTAAACGATCGGCGGCCAAGGACCGTCGCGATTTGCTTCTGTTCAGGTGAAAACTCGGGAAACCTGAAAAAACTTAATTTTTGCATGTTTTTAGGTAATAATCAAAGAATCTAAGCAAGATCTATTAATTTGAGTTGAAAACCGAACATAAAATGATGAAAACTAAGGAAAACGGCCGCACTTTCGAGTTGCAGAATTTTGTTTTGACCTAAATGAAGAAGATGAAATGTCAATTACTGGTATACCCTTCATTAAAGAATGACAAGAAAAAAAAATATAACCACAAATAGTCGAACTTTAGTTGCTAAAGGACCTAACAGAGAGCAGTCCAAGTAGCCACTTGGCCAAACGAAATCTTTGTCATTTTAATTAATGTAACGCTAAATAAACGAAAACATGAGTGGAACCTTGAAAAAAAAAAATCCACGATTAATCTCCGCGTAATATCCGAATAGTCGATTCGTCGTTAGGTCCGGAGTTACCGCCCGACTAACGCCTACCGTAGTTTTGAACAGAGGGTGTTGTTTGCCCACCCATGTATTCATGATGCTCTGTTATAGTAATAGCCAGGTTTGGGTTCTGGATCATCAAAACAATACACGATCAGCAGAAATAGCACCCACCTTAATTTGGGAAATTGCACCCTATAGCTACACAAAAAAAAAACCAACTAACCAAAATTTTCTTCTCTCTTCCATCCTCTTCCTATCTCTCTCTACTCTCACTCTATAAATCTAATTTTACTTTTTTGGGCTATTTCACAGATTCTCCATTTTATTATTATACGGAAAATTGAGTATTTTTTTCACAAAGCAAATGTCTTAGCCTGATCAGTAATTGTGTATAAAGGTTTCTATATTCTATTACATCCCAAAAAGATAAATGTGCAAGTCGAGTTGAACATTCAACATAAAATGTATATATATATATATATATATATATGAGATTGTGAGATTGTCCTCGCTCCCTGGAAGGTGGCACTACTTTAAGTTTCCGATCAACTTCCACCAGGATTATCTGAATATACTGTATTTTTATAAGAAAAGTTCCTCTAACAATATTCAGGAAACTCTTTAATTTACTTTTTCTTTTAATATATGATCAAACTTTTTGTTGTTGTGTTGGCGTACTGCTCATCCTTGCCCTTTACACACCTATGATAACTATGTATGAAAATAATTTGCTTTCTGAGAAAAGTGTTGCAAAGATTAGAGAAAAGAGCTTCTTCATTGACAAGCCAAGATCAAATCAAAATTAGAAATAAAATCGAAAAACTTTGATGATAGCTACTTTCAGACACGATTCTGGCTGGAAACCTAAGGATGACTTCTTAGCTTGACTAAAGTGTTAGTAAGTGACGGAATACTGCCAATTAGCTACTATTACTAATCCTGAGATGCGATTATTTATACTACCCTGAGCTAATACGAGACCTTGTTTTTGGTCGAGAAAACTATTCAAGCTTACGTCTACGAAATACCAAGGTCGATGGTTCATCTGCACTTCGACTACGCTTTTCCATAGAAAATATGCCTGATCTAATGCAGAACCGATGACATTACGAATTAGACTATGTTTGTAATAAATTTACTAATTAACAAAAAATACTAATATTATACAAGTGAAACACAACTAAAATGAAATTATGTTTCAGGATTTTGCATTAGCTAAGTATTTTACAAACAACTTCGTATGATGACAATTTATTACAAAACAAATTTTATAAAATATTTATACTTTGATTATTAATGATTTTGATGTCTTAAATGAAGCTTGTTAATGAAGTATTTTAATGATGCCTGCTGATAAAATCTTTAAAAATTAAATAAAATAATAAATATTATATAAAAATAAATCATGAAACAAAAAGTGTAAAATAACATTTTAGTATATTTATTTGAAGTCCACTTAAAAATTATTATTCAATTTCATCAGAAGTTTACTCTACTGAATATTTTCATATCTCAAAAATATGTACATTTAAAAACATGAAAATAGCTTCAAATTTAAAAACTTCAAAATAGAACTTTTATACTAAAGTAGTAGCAACGCAAAAATACTGAGTTTGAATTTATAATTTATTTTGTGTATAAACACAAAATACACATCTAAATCTATATATCTAAATCTTACATTTTGGGAAGGGAATATGAAAGTCATGGAAGAAAATACCTGCAAATAAGATAAAACTCTGAGAAAAACATACAACAAAATTAATTACAATCATATTTTTGATAGATTTTTGATGGAGTCTATTTAAAAGCTAAGGTTAGTACATTTCATTACATAACTAAAATCTTATAATTTTGGCAGAGGAAATGAAAACCATATAAATAAATATCTTAAAAATAAAATATAATAATGAGAAATATATAAAACAAAAAGAATTACTAGAATTCTAATAAAGTATGCTTAAAATTTCTAATTTAGTATATTTCATTTGAAGTTTACTAGTCTTAAATTTTAGACTTGAAAATATGTACATCTAAAAAACATGAAATTTAGAATCAAATCTAAGAAAGCTTGAAAATAGAATTTTAACATAAAATAGTAGTAAAGCAAAAATATAGAGTTCGAACATATACATTTTATTTGATTAAATAACTACACTAATAATATAAGGACACATAACGAACAAAGTGACTAAAGACGAAAGTAGTTCAATTATGCACATGACAAGATAATGCAGAAAATACTTTATCATGTAAATATTAGAGAAAAATGTTTTTCAAAATTTTCAGAAGATACTGACCTGAAAAAAAGTAGATGACAGAACATAGCAACGAAATGGAGTTACTTATTTATTAATTGGGTCGACGATCTATTTCCCTACGAGAACTATCATATAGCATCAGATCCCCACCAAACTATGACCTCGTGCTAGATCTCCACGAAATAAAAGTTCTAGATGTATTTCTCCCCGAATTGATAGTTTAGAACTTAATTACCCATAAACCAATGATTTTAATTGGTTTACTTATTTTAATTGGTTTATTTTAAACCAAATGATTTTAAATCAATTAAACCAAAAAATTAAATTTTTCATATATATATATATATATATATATATATATATGTATATTATTTCCACTTAAACAACATAAAAGTTTATTTTCAATTTTCTAAATATTATAAGAAATTAATTTTATATAGATAAATAAATAATAAAATCATATACTACAAATTAATCTATAAAACTTATTTAAAAATTGAAGTCATTTATTTAGATACTACAGTTTACTTAATATGTAACATATAAAAGAATCAATAACATGTCATTTTAATTATAATAAGTAGACTATTTTCACATCATTTAAATAAGAAATTATATAAATATAAATAAAATAATAATATCAGTAAATTTAATAAGTAAATAGAAAAATAAAAAATTAATTCATGTTTTGCACTTTTAATTTACATTTATTTTATTCTTTTACATGTTACATATTAATTAAACCATATTATCCAAATAAAGAACTTCATTTTTTTTAAATAAGTTTTATTGATTAATTTGTAGTAGATGATTTTATTATTTATTTATCTATATATAGTTAAATTCTTATAATATTTAGAAAATTGAAAATAAACTTTTATTTTGTTTAAGTGGAAATAATATATCTATATATATATATATATATATATATATATATATGAAAATTTTAATTTTTTGGTTTAATTGATTTAAAATCATTTGGTTTAAAATAAACCAATTAAAATAAGTAAACCAATTAAAATCATTGGTTTATGGGTAATTAAATTCTAAACTATCAATTCGGGGAGAAATACATCTAGAACTTTTATTTCGTGGAGATCTAGCACGGGGTCATAGTTTGGTGGGGATCTGATGCTATATGATAGTTCTCGTGGGGAAATAGATCGTCGACCCTTATTAATTTGAGTACATGCATCATTCTTCATTTTCGTTTGAGCAAATATAAAATAGTTCATATCTTTCTCGCACTTTTTAATATCAATTGGGTACTTCACGAGTTTCATAGCAACCCGATCAAATAGCTCATCTAATACACATTCTCCGAAATGTTCTTTTACGATCGTGCTGAGAATAGCTCTAAACATGGAAATCATGTAGTCGTGGGATAATGGAATATCCTCCAATGGATGACGTACATTCTCCATAGTCTCAATTGTAAAGCTTCTATTTTGCTCAATCTCTCTCCTTAATTCGCTAAATTGTGGAAAATAGATAGGAATGTTGAACAGCCCTATCTTCTCCTCTGTCGTTGGTCCCTACAAAAGAAAAACATCTGATTACTAGCAAAAAAAATATGAATTACGAAAAAAACAACGGCGCTTTGAGTTTGAAAACATTAAAAAGGTTTAAAAATTAAATGTCTTACCGATTCGGCCAAATCCATAAGACAATCACCGATCGTATCCACCACAATACCCTGCCATGTCTTAAAAAAGGGATACCATCGGGCAAACATTGTCCTAAAACGATCATCAATCCTCCTGGAACAATCTCTTCTGCTCTAGCTTCAAGAAAAACCTTCATGTCTTTTATGAACTGGACCTTATAGGCATTGGTCACGTCTTCTATTGAATTATTGCAAATAATGTTATTTTTGTTCCAAGCTGGAGATTTCTTGTCACCTACGTGCTCCGGAATTTTGGAAAGCCAGTGAGTCGTGTAAGAAGTGTATCCAATGTGGACGCTATTCCGTGGTAACACCCGGCCATAGAAGGAGCCTGGTACTCCAACCGAGAAATACTCACGTTCAGAGGAAGGAGGTTGGGTTTTAAAGAGTGTGTTGAAGTCGTTGTTGGATAGATCATTGAAAAATACTTGGAACTCAAGAGGCACGAGGCTAGCTTTACTGTTTTCCTTCACTTGTTTGTATTTCATTTTCACCGTATCAATGATAGTGTGAACAACATGAAACGTGTTCGGTCCAATAGAACAACCAAAATCCGCAATTGTAAAAGTACTCAGATCAGGTTTCAGATTAACGAGATCGAGTTTTTCTAAGATGCATTGCCTTGTCTTTTCTTCAGCACCATCTATGGCTGCTTTCTGTCTCACAAATAGAGACAACAATGTCTTAGAAATCAAAAATTAAGAAGTATATTATGTGAGGCCTATTCTTCATAATTTCAATCATATATTAATACGTAGTAAAGAAGAATATTTATAAATTTAGGATAGCATACTTGGTACGAAGAATGATGAATGTAACTGTGTTGACCGTTACCACCGCTCATGGGATAGGATTGAGAAGATTTTGGCATTGATCTATGTATTTGCACGTCCACAAGATTACCTTCCCAACTGTGGGCAATATTAATTTCAATAGATAACCAAAGAGGTGAAGCAGATCACAGACCTTCAAGATAATGGTGGGAAAAAAAAGAAAAAAAAAAGTAGTTTATACTGCTGGAAGATACTTGTGAACTTCCATTATGCTAATGAAGCAAGATCGTCAGGCCACAAAAAAAACTAGAACATTTGAAGCCACCTGTAAGCTGAAGAATCTTTCATAATTCTCAGCTCAATCCCTGTCGTGTGAAGTAACCATCAGGACCTCTCTCTCTCTCTCTAGTTTATACGGCTGTCTGCTAATACTCCAGAAGAAAGAAGTGACTTATGGGTTGATTTACTAAACACTCTCAGGCGCTCTTCCTTAGTCAAGACCCTGGCTATAGGTGGGGATTTTAATCAAATTTTATCTCCTTCAGACCAATTCTCCTTTAGTTACTGCTAGAAGATGCTGGAACGTGCCCTTCCATTATGCTAGGCCCGGTTCATGCTTTAGGTGGACCTTGTGCAAGTTTTGCCTTTTCAAAACCAATACAAATAATTTGTAAATAGGAACCTACATCTATAAAAATGGACCCAAATTATGACAAAATTCTTTTAATTTTGTTATGGACCCTGTGAAAATGTCTCTTGTGCACATGGCAAGATGATCCTGATCAAGCCACACAAAAAAATTATAACATTTGAAGTCATATTTTCAAGGTACAGTAAAAACTCTATAAATTGTTGTGACTATGGTATTTTATTAATTTGCAATTTTTTTAGATTTCTCTATTTAAGAATGTATTTTTATAAAATAAAAATAGTTGATTTCAATGTTTAGATAGTTATTGATTTTATAAATATGAATTTCATATTGCTTTTATTATATTATTTGATGTATATGGGATATGTATCATACAAATTCAATGTGTTTTAAATATAATCTATTGCAAAATATAAAACAAACAATACAACGTATAATTTGTACTTGTAGAAAATTTACATATGTAAACTATAATTTATTTTTTAAGTTATATATTTACAAAGGATTTTGTAGATTATTATTATCTTATCAAATTTTGTCATCTTTTGAAAATGCTCAACATTTTATTAATGTACTGTGTTTATTAACTTATCAATACTATTAACTAGATGATAACCAGCACTCTGTAAGGAATGAATTTTTTTTTAAATATATCGTATTTAAATATTATAAACATAGAGTTCGAACATATAAATTTTATTTGATTAAATAACTACACTAATAATATAAGGACACATAACGAGACAAAGTGACTAAAGACGAAAATAGTTCAGTTATGCACATGACAAGATAATGCAGAAAATACTTTATCATGTAAATATTAGAGAAAAATATTTGAGAAATTTACCAAATATCACTTAAAACTTGATTTTAACCTCAAACATATACCCCAACTTGAATCAAATAGAAAAGTAATCTAAAAATCTTGTGAAATTATAACCAGCCTCTTCTGACCAAACAAAAAAAAACAGAACTCACTTTTATAAATATAACCCCAGTAAATCGTCTGTGATTCTGGAAGTCGTTCAGACGACTTCCATGGAAGTCATCTGAGACTCAGGATCCATGGAAGTCGTCTGAGACTCTAGAAATCGTCCAGAGGACTTCCATAGAAGTCGTATGGCGTAGTTGATCTTAAAAATAAATTATAAAAAAATTAAAAAATATTTTTGACAAGTGAAAAATTAAATCATGTAATTATAAACAGTATTAAGTGATGTAAATTAAAATATAATAAAATAGAATAGTTTTCAACATAGATGAGTGAAAATGGTTTGGTTTTAGGGTTTGACAACATATGTTGTAGCATTGTATGTATTGTTAGAGGTTAAATTTTGGAAAGCTTGAATGATTTATTGAAAAAGTAAATCTTTACATATATGTGATTGTTTTAGTGTATAGTAAACATTTTTTAACTTTAATTTGATTTTTCGAAGTGTTTAGATAGTTAATTTAGATTAGGGGTTGTGTTTAGGGTCTAGACGACTTAATTTTAAGTCGTCTGTTGAATTATTAAACTGGACGACTTAAATTTAAGTCGTCCAAATATTCCGTCTAATTTTGTTTTAAAAATCGATTCCATGAAGTGTTTAGTTACTTAATTTCGGTTATGAATTATGTTTAGGATCCAAACGACTTACTTGTAAGTTATCAGGTGAATAATTTAAGCTAGACGACTTTAGACGACTTACTTCTAGGAAGTCTTCTATTTTAGTTTGAGAAATTAGCATCCATATACAAGGATAACTTGTATATTTGCGGGGATGGAATTTCTACTTTATAAGTGACGTATTTTTTTTTAATGTCCACACTGTCCCTATTCACCTTATACTACAACCCAATGTATAATACAACCAATATAGTATTCTTTCGAAAATATATATTTCATCTCTCTCAAACACTTTGGTTTCTCCGCAGATTTGATCTTTCTTTTTTTTCTCATCTATTTGATTTCTCCGCTGATTACATATTATGGTTTTGTGACCCACCATTTATTTCTATCTTTTCCTGGGTTTTCTTCTTTTTCTCAGCATCTTCCTGAAGTAATGAAGATTGAGTCCAATCTAAGGGAAAAACTATAACTTTGTCATTTTTAATTTAAATGCATATATTTTCTATCGTTTTGATTTTTTTCTTTTTGTTTTCTCTTACTGATAAGGTTTCTAAGTTTATTCATCTGTTTTTCTTTCTGTTCATCTTTAGCCTCATAGGAATCTACATCTTTTGATTAGTTATCCTGTGGAATTTGTTTCAGACAGTTATTTTGTTTCATTTCTTCTAAGGTGTCTGATATTGGAATTGATCGGGGTCTCTGAGGGTGTGTCAAGATCTGGAACCATGAATCAAATTCCCAGTCACCTCCCCAAAGGCACCGCCGTGAAGTACGTCTTATAGGAGAATCCGATGAACATCGTGTGTGATTATGTCGGTGGATTCTTTTTTTTATCAAGATTCTTTCTTTTCTTTTTCCATAGCAAAATATTAAACATGTGATGTGGGTATTGCTTAGTAAATTTTGGAGCAGAGGAGTTCCAACAAGCTTTTTCTTATCATGTTTTTTGTTGTCAAGGATGATTAGCTTCCTGTTTTATATGTGAAGATCTTGTGAAGTAAAACATGCATATCTTGAGTTTTTCCATTTCAAACAAAAGACAATCAATTGTTCAAATAGCCATATAACACAGATTTTAAAACCAGCTAAAACATCGAGTGTCTGGTTATGTCAGAGGATAACCTGGCTAACTTATGATTGATGTTCTCAAAAAGTTTAACCATTCACCGTTTTCATATAGATCGTACGTGGAGTACTATTTCAAATTATATTTTTTATAGAATAAAACATGGTTCTTCAAGGGTTGAAATAGCCGGTAAATATAGCTATTGTTACCAAATCACTGTTTATATATGTTGTTAGCCGGCTAAACTAACAAATATACTGCGTGAAAAGATTGATCTGATACGTAAAAAAATATTTGTTGGTCAGCTAAACAAACGAATGTTAGCTGGCTAAACTCATGTTGGTTCTTCACGTGTTCAAATATCCGGCAAACATGACTATTGTTGGCAAATCATTGTTTTTATATGTTGTTAGCCGGCTAAACTAAACAAATATTTTGCGTGAAAAGATTTGATCTGAATATGTATTTGTTAGCCAGCTAAATAAATAAATGTTAGCCGATTAAACTAACAAATACTGAACATTAGTAACTCATGTTGGCTGGCTAATTATTATATTATCTTTTCGTTGGATCTCCATAAAGATACCGAGATGAACTGCATTGAAAGTATAGAACTGTGATGTAACGTAAGACTATGAATTAATGTGATCTACTGATCATAATCTTTTGATTTCACTCGAAACCCTAAGGTTTGAGGAAAGAACGATTTTGGGGGGTTTTATGGTGAGAGGAGGTGTTGCATCTTCGCCGTCAGAGCTCCGGCGAATCTTTGAATGCAAATGAGCAACAGATGACGAAACCATAAAGAGAGAGAAAAGAAGAATTGAATAAAATAATGAGACTAGAAAGCTAATGAGGAAAAACAGAAAGATAAAGCGAGAGGAGAAGAGAGAACAAAATAATAATATTTCTTGAATAGTAGATATACCATTTATGTACGTACATAAATAATCTGTACATAATACTTTTGTTTATAGATAGGGTTACTATGGTCATTTTGCACCTGATAATATTGGGTCCCACTACCTTTTAGCATTGTTGCAAATTGTATGGTTATTTAGTATTTTTGGTGCAAATGACTCTTTAGTTTTCCGCTAAAAATATTTTAGTTTCCTGCTAAATATATTAAAGTCTTCTAGACGACTTAAAATTAAGTCGTTTATAGTCGTCTGAAAAGAAAATATTTAACCTAATTTGATTTTTGTGTCTCCCTATATAAAGAAAATTTTACACATTCTCTCTCCTCCTCTCAAATGGCTATAACAAAAATTTAATGTTCACCTCCAACTTCTCTCTAATCTTTTTGACCTTATAAACACCAAGGTTTATATCAATTTATTTTTATTGTTTCATGTCTTTCTTACTAATTTATCTTGTTTTTGCAGATTTTCATCACATATTTTTCATATTCCACTCATTTAAAGGTAAATCTATTAATTTTAGTAATGTATTTTTGTGTGTTTTATAAAGGTAGATTTATCTAATCTTCCACTTATTTTCTCTGTTCTAAGCCATTTGAACGTTTATGGATATGCAGATTTTTCAGATCTGGATTTGGATATGCATTTTTTCAGATCTGGATTTGGAAGACTTCTGAGACAACTTACCTGGAAGTTGTCTGGACGACTTACCTGGAAATCGTCTGGACGACTTATCTGGAAGTCGTCTGGACTTTCTGAATCTGGAAGTCGTCTGGACTTTCTGAAAGTCGTCCCATAGAGTATTCTCTCATGTCTCTCCTTCTTATAACAGATCTGAATGTTTTGGTAAGTTTCTATTTCTGATTTTTCTTTATTTGGTCATCTCAAGTTGTATAAAGTTCTTACTTTTTTTCCAAACTAAAACTCTTCAAACCCACTCTAATCTCTTTGACTTTAAAACACCAAACTTTATGTGAATTTTTCAGTTTTGTCTTATGTCTTTCTCACTAGATTATCTTTTTCTTCAGATTTTTCATCACATGGTTCTCATCTTTCACTCATGTAAAGGTTGATATATTAATCTAAATATATATTTTTGTATGTTCTATTAAGGTGGATTTGTCTAATCTTCCACTCATTTTCTCTATTTTTAAGTCGTTTGAACGTTTTTGGATATGCAAGTTTTTCAGATCTGGATTTGGAAGGCTTCTGAGACAACTTGCCGGTAAGTTTTCTGGACTTCCTGAAAGTCGTCTGGACTTCCTGAAAGTTGTCTGAGCTTCATGGAAGTCTTCTGATTAAGTCTTCTTCCATATCAAGTGGAGTTCATGCTTGTTTTTAGTAAAAAAATGATATATTAATAGTTTTGTTTGTTGTATGTTTTGTGATTTGCATGTGTACTCATTTAGTTGTGAATTTTTAGTATAATCAATAATAATGTTTACCAAGATGTAATACATGTGCTACCAATATTTTTACACATTTACAAATCAATTAAATAATTGACTTCAGTAGCTTTTTTTTCTTCTTTGGATCTCCCATATGCAATAATAAATTTCAAACTAGATTTCAACCCGCGCAACCGCGCGGGTGTTTGTTTTCAGTTATATATATTAGATTATTAGTGATATACATTTTTAATGTTAGTCATATATTTAAATTTTTATATAACTATTTTAAATACAATAATTATATAATTTATAAGTTGTAGTTAACCAATTATTTAATTGCATATATATTTATCTTCTTATTATATATTTATCAGACTGTATTTATGCATTAAACAACATATTATATTATTCTGATTTAAATTTATATAAAGTTTTGACCCGCCGACCTTCGCATCCAAATTTTCTATTACCAATATTTTTACGTGTATTCGTTTAAGATCAATATATTATCCATATACAAAAATATAAGATATGTCAACTTTATGACATATAAAATATAGTTTTCGAATTTTAACTCGTTATGTCATCATATTATATTTTAGCATAAATATTTTATATTTATGAATTTTTTTAAAAAAATTTATCAATTTAATATAACGTTACCATATTTAGTTAATATAATAATTTTATTTAATATGACTATTATTATTATAAAATAGATAAAAAGATAAGTTTTTGAAATTAGTATAATATTATTTCATAACTAATATCGAAATTATTGAAAATATTTACATATATTTTTTTGTAAATTAAGGTCTTGTTAAAATCTTTTAAACAGACTTGTTAGAACTTTTTTTAAAAAGAGTTGTTTAATTTTAAAATAAAAAGATATCAAAAGATATTGTGATTAATTTATTTCAAAATTTCTATATATTATTATTCTTAATAAAATACAATTAATAAAAATAATTCCAAATTAGAAAATAATACATGAAAGAATTCATTTCTTATATTTTAATAGATAATATATACTATAATTAGAAAGTTTAAGAAATTATTATGCAAAATTTATTTTTATTTTATAATAAAATCCTAACTAAAATTAATTTATAAAAATATTTGACTACTAATCACGAAATTAATCTAGCTTCATTTTATTAAAATATTTAAAAAAAAATTAATAAGATTTTGTTAGATTAATATGTTTTCATAATTAAAAAAAGGAAGGTAATTTTCTAGGTGAGTTGTTACATATGTATATTATCAAGATATGAAATCTTAATCATGCCATAATGTTAATTAAAAATAAATGAAAAATAATTTCCTAAGGAATGTCCATTTTAAAAAAAATCACACATGAAAAGAAGTCATGACTTCTATTTTAATATAATAGATATCTTCTTCTCATCTTAATAAAGAAAGTTGGTAGCCTTAGATTAATACAACATTTTAAGAATCATTTTAACATTTTTTCCAACTCATAACAATAATACTTAAGAGATGGAACCAAACAATAGTAACTAGTCAAAGCATATCACATTTTTTAACTTACACCAATATTGACCAACCACAAAATAATTGATCTTAAAAATAATTTTTTAAATTTTTTAAAAATATTTTGACAAGTGAAAAATTAAAATCATGTAATTATAAACAGTATAAAGTGATGTAATTTAAAATATAATAAAATAAAATAGTTTTCAACATAGATGAGTGAAAATGGTTAATCATGATAGTCATTGGTTTTTGGGTTTGACAACATATGTTGTAGCATTGTATGTATTGTTAGGGTTAGATTTTGGAAAGCTTGAATGGTTTTTTTGAAAAAATAAATTTTTACCTATATGTGTTTGTTTCAGTGTATAGTAAACATTTTTTTAAGTTTAATTTGATTTTTCTAAGTGTTTACCTAGTTAATTTAGATTAGAGATTATGTTTAGGGTCTAGACGACTTAAGTTTAAGTCATCTGTTGAATTATCAAACCGGACGATTTTAGACGACTTTGGACGACTTCCCTCGAAGTCTTTTACATTAGCTAGAAACTTCAATTAACATGAATATTGATAACCTCATAATTATCATCAATAAAGTTATAAATTTCATTCAGTAGGCCTAATATAGTCCAATATACATGAATTAACAAGAAAATGTTAAAAAGTCTTTATAGTTTTAGAGAAAATACAAGTTTATTAAACATTCGCGCAGACGACTTCTACGGAAGTCGTCTGGACGACGTTCAGAGATGTCGTCATTTAGGTCATTTTTTGTTATTAAATTTTTATGAAGGACGACTTCCAGACGACCTTCGACGACTTCCGTGAAAATCGTAAGAGATAAACATGTTAGTATTGCGTTTGACCAAAATATTTTTGAAATTTGACTTTTCTCAGACGACTTTCGTGGAAGCCGTCTACGTTCAGAGAGGTCGTCAATGTTACAAAATAAATATGCTAGATTAACTAATTTATCAACTTCAAATTAGATAAATGTAGAATACGGCACAATTCGATAAAATAATAAAATAAAAACATTTAAAAACCTTATGTAAATAAACGTCCTAATGTAAACATAATTTAAATTAATAACTATTAATTTTATATAAATATAAATAATATACTGATGATATGTTTTTTATTCATACTGAAATATATATTTAATATTTATAAATACTTCAGTGTACTCTAAGTTATTTTTGTTATTTGTACCTAAAATGTATGAAATTTACGGTAAATACTTTATGTACACTGAATAATTGAATAAAACAATGTAAATTTTGAATCTATAAAAATTTATTAATAAATATATTATAAATTAAATATTCTTCTTATTGTTACATAAAACATATATTTTGGGCTGAGTTTAACTAGTTTGTAACAGTTTAGATATTTTAAAAAATGCAAATTTTAAGTCAAAACAGTATAAAAATAATTCTGAGTTAAAAAAAATCAAAATATCTGGTGTTCTTGTTTTTTTTTATTAGTAGCAAGAGGAAACATAAGCACAGAATAAACAAAGATATAAATGTGTACGCACACATGAAATTATGAATCATCTAGTTATGCACTTGGTATGTTTCTTCTACATATGTCGAGATCCAAATTTCGAATTGGTTCCAGGTCCGGATCAGAAACCGCTAGCTGTGTTCGTGCCGGTGGTCCAACAAAGAGAAAGTTATAAAGAAAATGGCTGACCCAATAGCGGATTCCGCAGTTGCCACCGCTGGAACCAATGAAGCAAATACTTGACCCATCATATCATTCGAAGAAACGGAAAATACTAAAAAGTTTGAATTCACAGCTATATTAATCAGTTGATGAGGGGAAGCTCTCATTAATTGGTTGATGAGGGGAAGCGGCTGACAGAAGTCCCTGAGCTAAGGCCTTGAAAAGCTTAGAATGCAGTGGCTGTTTTGCAGATTCTGGCAACGTGTTTTGCTTTAGTTAATTAGCTGCCATTTCTAACTTGTGTCTTCTCTTTAGCTTTTCCATTTAGTCTTTAATTAGCTTTCTCATTTCCTTCTACTTTATTGATTTTTAAGATACAACAATGTTATTGAAGGTATAGTGAATTTGAAGAAGATGAACTAAAACATATATATGAAAACATACTAATTCCCTCCATGTTCTAGAGTGGAATGTCAGGAGCTGAGAAATTACAAATTGGAAGTAAAAGAAAGAGCTTGGGGTCTAGCAACCGGAACAAAGTTAAGCGTATGCACCATGCTTAAGTTCATTCCTTGAAAAGCCTCTTCCATGTTGACCTTACCTCCTTCTGTTTTCCAGTCAAAGCATTGCACCATCACACCTATCGCGGTTCCAACGAATATTTGAGATAGATTTACTCCAGGACATCCTCTCCTTCCGCCTCCAAAAGGAAGGTACTTACGTGCTAGCTCTTTCTCTTCTTCTTTAGTACTTAGAAACCTCTCAGGCTTAAACTCGTCAGGATCTTCCCAAGAATCAGGATCTCTCATCACAGCATAAGCATTGATAACAAGTCTTGTCTTCTCCGGTATGTAGTACCCTTTGATCTCACATCGTTCTTGGAACGTCCTTACCACGAGTGGGCTAGGCGGGTGTAGTCTTAACCCTTCTTTAACCACCGCTTGCAAATAGGGAAGATTTGGTAAATCTGTTTCTTGAATCAACCTTGATTTCCCTACAGCTGAATCGATTTCATCTCTCAGCCTCTCAAGAACGTTAGAATTATTAAGGATCTCAGCCATTGTCCACTGAGTTGTTTGCACCGAGGTATCAGTGGCTCCAACAAAAAGCTCCTGAAATGAGAAAACTTAGAAATATTATAAGTAATATGACTGTATTGGACCCTCAAATCAAAACCAACATAATAAAGAACATTTACCACGAAAAACGCCTTGATCTGATTCATAGTTATCTTATACTCTGCATCTTCGTCTCTGTAAGCTGCCAACAACACGTCCATCATATCCTTATCTTGATGGTCCATGTCCATCTTCTCTTTGTGTTCCACAAGAATCTTTTCAAGCAGCTCATCAAGTCTGTCAGAAACACTCATTATCTCTTTCTTGAATAAAGGGATTCGAAGTTTCTTGAGCGGTCTACGCAATAAAGATACCAGGAACATCTTCTTTGTCAAGTTATATGATTCAACCACCAAACTCCTGACTTTCTCGGCCTCACCGTTCTCCTCTGAAAAACTCCTTCCCATGCTCATCCTACACAGTGTATTGTTCATAAGCTTCATCGCCTCTTTACTGATCTCAACGCTCTCATTGTTCCTTGCCTTTTCAAGAAGACTTCGGTAAAACCGATGTAGCTCTTCAGCACGGATACCTCGTGACCTCTCCAGTGAATCTGGTCGGAGCAACTTAGTGGCGATGAACTTCTTCATGAACTTCCAGTAATCTCCATATGGGGCATGGATAATACCGGAAGATCCAAACACAAGGGACTCATCGATGGCAGCAACACCGCGAGAGGAGACGTTCACGTCGTGGGCCTTGAAGATCTCGTAGGCTACTGAGGCAGAAGAGACGAGAATGATAGGGACGTTGAAGATGCGGATGTGGAGGAGTGGTCCATACTTTGTGGAGAGTTTCTGAAGAGACTTGTGGGTGAGTGAAGAAAGGAGAAGGTGAAGATGACCAATGATTGGAAGAGAAGGAGGGCTCGGAGGCAGCTCATATCTTACTGAGTTCTTTGGTTTCTTGAAGAAGAGAGAATAACAGAGGAGCGAGAGGAGGGAGATGAGGATCACGATGAAGCAGTTTTGAAAGTCAACGAGGATCATTGCTGCCATTGTTTCCTCCAAAAATGAAGATGCAGATGATGCATAATCAAGAAGGCAAGAACCCTTGAATAGTTTTAAAGGAACCAAAACACACAAAGTATAAAACGTTTTCTTTGTTTTATTTATCTTTCTTTGCTTTCTTCTTATTGTCTTATGAGATACTCTTACATTGATCTCTATATATAGGTGATAGGTTTTCTTCACTTAACCTATTACATGATAATCTAGGACTTCTTAACTTTCCTTATCTTTAAATCCTAAACCTATTTGTGTTAGTTATCCACCTTGCTTTAGGATAACTTGCTGGCTAAGTAATTTTACTTGAAGCTTATCCAACATTCTCCCTTCTAAGCTTCAAGTCATCCTTGCTTGTCTCTTGAAGCCCAATCTTCTTCTTCATGTCGTTGAACTTAATCTTTGCCAACGCCT
The DNA here is from genome assembly GCA_026261945.1 of Hirschfeldia incana. Lineage (NCBI taxonomy): Eukaryota > Viridiplantae > Streptophyta > Magnoliopsida > Brassicales > Brassicaceae > Hirschfeldia > Hirschfeldia incana. The sequence continues at coordinate 398,379 of JABCMI010000083.1, read as the reverse complement.
TTGTTAATATATCTGCGCACTGATCTTCTCCTCGCACAAACTCTACTTGAATCTGTTCTTTTTCAACGCATTCACGGATGAAATGAAACCTCTTTTGGATATGCTTACTCCTCCGATGAAATACCGGGTTCTTGGCCAACGAGATGGCTGACTTGTTGTCGACATAAATCGTTGTTCTTGCGTGTTCCTTACCCGTGACTTCACTCAAGAGATCTTGTAACCAGATGGCTTGTTTAGCTGCTTCCGTAGCTGCCATGAACTCGGCTTCGCAGGAAGATAAGGCCACAGTTTCCTGCTTTTGTGAGCACCATGTGATAGGCGTGCTTCCAAAGAAGAACATGTGTCCTGTAGTACTCTTTCCGTCATCTACATCGGTGTTGTGACTACTATCACTGTAACCAACAAGCTTCTGCGTTTCTCCTTTCTTAAACATCAAGGCATTGCCCGGAGTTCCTTTTAAGTATCTTAGAACTTGTTTTAGTGCATTCTCATGCGATCGTCTCGGAGACTGCATATACCGGCTTAGAAGTCCTACGGCAAAGGAGAGATCAGGTCTAGTGTGCATGAGATACCTGAGACAGCCTATCCTTCTTCGGTACAGAGTTGCATTGACCTCTGCTTCATCTTCTGCCTTTGATAACTTCAGTCCAAACTCCATAGGTATCATACTTGCGTTGCAGTCGAACATCCCTGCTTCTTTTAGGATTCTCCTTGCATACGCTTCTTGTTTTATTTCTATCCCATCCGAGCTTTGCTTAACTTCAATACCCAAATAGTATGTTAGCTTTCCCAAGTCTGACATATCAAACTTGTTAGCCATTCCTCTCTTAAAATCCATGATCAACTTCATCGAGTTCCCTGTTACGAAGAGATCGTCGACGTAGATTGCGACGATGAGAAGCTTATCTCCCTCCTTCTTACGATACACAGAACTCTCCTTAGAACACTTGACAAACTTCATATCGAGCAGAATCTTGTTGAGCTTTGTGTTCCAAGCTCTCGGAGCTTGTTTCAATCCGTACAAGGCCTTAGAGAGTTTGAAAACTTTATGTTCTTCTCCCTTCTTTTCAAACCCTTCAGGTTGAGAAACATATACATCTTCAGTTAATTCACCATGTAAGAACGCCGTCTTGACGTCGAGATGGTGAATTTCCCATCCATTTGCAGCAGCTAAGCTAATCAATAGCCTTATTGTTTCCAACCGAGCCACAGGAGCAAAAACTTCTTCATAATCTACTCCATGTTCTTGTATGTAACCTTTTGCGACCAAACGAGCTTTAAACTTGTTGATTGATCCGTCTGCGTTTCTCTTAATCTTAAAGACCCACTTTAGACCAATTATCTTCACTCCTGGTGGCTTATCAACGAGGTTCCAAGTCTTATTTTTGTTGATTGAATCGATCTCATCCTTGCAAGCATTAGTCCACTGAACACATCCTTTTGCTTCTTGATAGTTTCGTGGCTCATCGTCAAGTGAGAGAAGGAGAGTCTCTATTTCTAACTCAGCGAGAAGAATATAATCATTGAGATGACTCGGAGCTCTTACTTGTCGAGTTGATCGTCTAGGTTGCAGAGGTTCACTTTCATCTTCATCTGAGATTGCTTCAGTGTCATCTTCTTGCTCTGTACTGTCCTCTGCAACTTCATCTTCTTGCTGTGTACTAATCAAGTACGGACCTTGTCCGTTATCCATGGCATCTCCCCATGTCATCGTGAACATCCCTGATTGACTTTCTCCCTTTGTTTCACCTCCCTTCCAGTTCCAGCGTTCTCCTTCATTAAAGACAACATCACGACTTACAATAGCTCTTCTTGTGGTTGGATTGTAAAGTCTGTATGCCTTTGTTCCTGGTTCTATTCCGAGATGAACAAGCTTCATTGATCGATCATCAAGCTTTTTTAGTTGACCTGAATCAACTTTAGCATGAGCAATGCAACCAAAAATCTTAAGATGAGCAATACTCGGTTTCTTGTTCTTTAGACACTCATAAGGTGTCTGGTTCTTCAAAGCTCTTGTAGGGATGCGGTTTATTAGATATGTGGCGTGACGAACAGCTTCTCCCCACATATAATTTGGAACTGACATTGCCTTTAGCATACTTCTCGTCATCTCCATCAATGTTCGATTCCTCCGTTCCACCACACCGTTTTGTTGCGGAGTATACGGTGCGGTTAAGTGACGTTTGATCCCATTCTTATTGCAAAAATCTTGAAACTCCACTGAAGTGAACTCTCCACCTCTGTCTGTTCTCAAGGTTGCAATCTCTTTGTTGATATCCTTCTCAACAAGTGTCTTGAATGATTTAAACCTTTCAAACGCTTCATTCTTTTCTTTCAATAACATTGACCACATGTACCTTGTGTGATCGTCTACAACAACGAAGATATATCTGTTACGTGATATTGTTGCAGGAGAGATGGGACCGCAGAGGTCTGCGTGTAGTAGTTCTAGAGCTCTTGAAGCTCTATAGCTTGTTGCTTTAGGAAAAACTTGACGAGTTTGCTTCCCCACTAAGCATGAGTCACATATCTGCTTCTCTCCTTTGATACTTGGTAATCCTAAAACCATATCATTTAACGACATGTTCTTTATGGTTTTGAAACTTACGTGCCCGAGTCTTGCGTGCCACTTCCATTGTTCTTCATCAAGCCTTGTAAGCAGACAGGCTGGTTTACCAATCTTTAGACTGATCTTGTAAAGTCGGTTAGATGATCTCGGTACTTTCACAAGAAGTCTTCCTTTAGGATCTTGTACGGTCAAGTAGTCGTCCTTCATCCTTATCTCACATCCATGTTCTGTAGCTTGTCCGAGACTTAGAATATTGCTTCTCAGCTCAGGAATGAAATAAATATCGGTTATGAGCTTTTGCTCCCCTGTCTTTGCCTCAAATAGTATCGAACCTTTACCGTTTATGCTGACACAGGAGCCATCTCCAAACTTTACTTTTCCTTTAATTTTTTCATTCAGCTCAGAGAAGTAAGATCTTTCTCCTGTCATATGATTACTTGCCCCATTATCAAGATACCAGATTCCTTCCTCCTTCTTGCTTGTTTCATATACCTTTGGAATCACCTTTTCTTCGTTTAGAAACACGACTTCATGCATATACAAGGCGTCTGCAACTTCCGACTCTGTTTTATTTACTTCTTGCTCGTCATGTTTCTTGTTGGGACAAACAGAGGCGAAGTGGCCCTTATTGTGACAGTTGAAACATTCGATTTGAGAGTAATCTCTCTTCTCCTTGCTTCTTTCTCCACCACTGTTTCTACCACGTCCTCTTCCTCTACTTTCCCTACCACGTCCTCTGTTTCCACCTCGTCCTCTTCCTCTGTTTCCGTGATCAGAGTAAAGAAGATTTCCTTGCTCTTCAATCTTTTCTCCTTTCATCCGCTCTTTCCCACGTAAACGCTCCTCAAAAGCCTTGAGTCGACCTACTACATCTTCATATCTTGTTGTATTCAGGTCAAGAACTTGCTCGAGGGTTGCAGAGATTTGTAGAAACTTGTCTGGTAGACAAGCAAGAAACTTCTTTACTAGTCTTGATTCTTCCATTGTATGACCTAATGATGCTGCTGTACCAACAAACTCCGATATCTTTCCTGAGAATGAGTCAATTGATTCATTATCTTTCATCATTAGACGATCAAAATCAATCATCAGTGTGTGCAGGCGAGCTTCAATGACACGATCGGCACCAAGATTCATTGATTTTAATGCTTCCCATATCTCTTTAGGTGATTCATGATCACCAACTTGTAGGATTAAATTCTCTGGAATTCCTTGGAATAGAAGAACAGTAGCTAGGTCGTTTTTCTTTTGATCTTTTAACCCTGGATCGATGGTTTCCCATACATCATGAAACCTTAACAACACCTTCATGCGCATTGTCCATACGGCATAGTTTGTTGTCGTGAGCATTGGAGTTTTCACCGATGGTGGCACAGGGTTCATCTTTGCTTGCGGTTTGACGTCTGTATCACCCATTGTGTGTGTCTTGATCTTCTTAGAGCAAAACCTAGTGCTCTGATACCAAATAAAGGAACCAAAACACACAAAGTATAAAACGTTTTCTTTGTTTTATTTATCTTTCTTTGCTTTCTTCTTATTGTCTTATGAGATACTCTTACATTGATCTCTATATATAGGTGATAGGTTTTCTTCACTTAACCTATTACATGATAATCTAGGACTTCTTAACTTTCCTTATCTTTAAATCCTAAACCTATTTGTGTTAGTTATCCACCTTGCTTTAGGATAACTTGCTGGCTAAGTAATTTTACTTGAAGCTTATCCAACAAGTTTAGTGTCCCAATAGTTTACCACTGATAAAAAAATGTTTTCTCTTTGGATGAACGTGAATGGACAGCTAGCATTGATTTTCTAAATATTATATATTCAGATTAGACGTTGAGATTAGTGACAAATAATTACTGCCAGGTGACCCAGGTGAGGAATAGAAGAGAAAAAATAAAATTGACTCACAGAGTACGAAAGTTTTCTCCTCCTGTACTAACAATACTTTACCTCAGAGATTCAAGAAGTTCAAAAAAGAGTTGACAAAATGAATAGTCGACATGTGAAGCTTATTGTATTTGGACAAGTTGGACCCTATTGAAACAAGGCCTAGGTATTTTAAAATGAAAAAATACAGGTCAAAAAATCCAAAGATCCGAACCGAACCGATCTAAAAATACAGGTTCTGATCAAGGTCTGAATCCATGTTAAAGATCAATTGATATCTTTGTTTCATAATTCTATTCATTTCATTAATTTTTAGAACTAAAATTGTAAAATGAAAAAAAATATGGACAAAAAATGTTTTATACCAAATAAACAATTTTTTTTTGTTGGTAATTTTCCCTAATAACCATAGAAATGATGATTCATGCATAATATAAAATCAAAATCTTTTTTTTTATAACGTTGATTTATTATGATATATTACAATTATGAAAATATTACATAGACGATTCGACAAACGACAATACTACTATCTTATGAGAATTTACGCATAAGTGCATCATCTGATGCCGTCCTATAAAGATCTTCTGACTGGATTTACTTGCACCACGCAAGAAATTGCATAGTTTAGGGTTCAAACCCCTGACCTAAGAGTATATGCCTTTAAACCTTAACCACAGATCAAAATCTTAATGAACACAAACTTTACGCGACAAACGCGGACAATTCCCTGATACACAAACTAAATTACAGCAAACAAAGAAAAACAATGAACAGAGAAGAAACTGATTTCCCAGTCGATGGACCGACATCAGCTGTTATTGAATGTCTTTAAGGAAGAGGAACTGATACATATGCATATGAAAGCAAACTTCTTACGTGTTAGTGGAGTCTCATGAGCTGAGAGCCTAGATATTACAAGTAAAGGAAAAAGCTTGGGGTCTAGGAACTGCAACACACTTAAGTGGATGAACCATGCTTAGGTTCATTCCTTCAAATGTCTCTTCCATTTTGACCTGGCCTCCTTCAATTTTCCAGTCAAAGCACTGCACCATCACTCCTATCCCGGTTCCTACAAATATTTGCGATAGATTTACTCCGGGACATCCTCTCCTTCCGCCGCCAAAAGGAAGGTACTTAAGTTTTAGCTCTTTCTCGTCTTCTCTAGGACTTAGAAACCTCTCAGGCTTAAACTCATCAGGATCTTCCCAAGAATCAGGATCTCTCATCACAGCATAAGCATTAATGACAAGTATGGTCTTCTCTGGTATGTAGAACCCTTTGATCTCACATCTTTCTTGGAATGTCCTTACAATGAGAGGGCTAGGCGGGTGTAATCTTAGCCCTTCTTTAATCACTGCTTGCAAGTATGGAAGGTTTGGTAAATCTGTTTCTTGAAACAACCTTGATATTCCTACAACGGAATCGATTTCGTCTCTCAGCTTCTCAAGAACTTTATGATTATTAATGATCTCAGCCATTGTCCATTGAGTTGTTTCCGCTGTGGATCCGTGTCTCCTATAAATAGCTCCTGCAGTGAGAAGATTTTTGCAACTATTTCAAGTAATTATTATTGTATGAATCCTCAAATAAAATCAAACATTTACCACGAAAAACGCCTTGATATGATTCCTAGTGATCTTATACTCTGCCTCTTCGTCTTCACAAGCTGTCAACAACACATCCATCATATCTTTATCTTGATGGTTCTCGTCCATCTTATCTTTGTGTTCCACAAGTATCCTCTCTAGAAGCTCATCAAATCTGTCAGAAACAATCATTATCTCTTTCTTGAATAATGGGATTCCAAGTTTCTTGAGCGGTTTGCGCAATGAAGCTGCCAAGAACATCTTCTTTGTCAAGGCATGTGATTCATTAACCAAACCTCTAACTTTCTCTGCCTCACCGTTCTCCTCTATAAAACTCCTTCCCATGCTCACCCTACACAATGTGTTGTTTATAAGCTTTATCGCTTCTTTACTGATCTCAATGCTCTCATTGTTCCTGGCCTTTTCGAGAATGCTGCTGTAAAACCGATGTAGCTCTTCAGCACGGATACCTTGTGACCTCTCAAGTGACTGTGGTCTGAGCAACTTGGTGGCCATGAGCTTCTTCATGAACTTCCAGTAATCACCATAGGGAGCATTGATAATTCCATAAGATCCAAACACGAGCGACTCATCGATGGCAGCAACACCGCGAGAGGAGACGTTCACATCGTGGGACTTGAAGATCTCGTAGGCCACTGGGGCAGAGGAGACGAGAATGATGGGGACGTTAAAGATGCGGATGTGGAGGAGTGGTCCATACTTGGAGGAGAGTTTCTGAAGAGATTTGTGGGTTAGAGAAGAAAGGAGAAGGTGAAGATGACCGATGATCGGAAGAGACGGAGGGCTCAGAGGCAAATCATATCCTGGTGAGTACTTTCGCTTCTTGAAGAAGAGAGAATAAGAGAGGAGTGAGAAGAAACAGAGGAGGATCAAGATGAAGCCGTTTTGAAAGTCAACGAAGAGCATAGGTGCCATTATTGTTTCCCAAAAATGAAGATGCAGATGAAACATTATCAAGAACCCATGAATAGTTTATTGTGTCCCAATAGTTTACCACCTATAATAAAATGTTTTCTCTCTTTAGATGAACGTGAATGGACAGATAGCATATGATTTTAAATATTATATACTCAGAGTGGATGTTGAGGCTAGTGATCAGTTTGATGTTGAAAATTCAGAAAACAAATCCTCCGAGGTGACAAACTACTGTCAGGTGACCCAGGTGAGGAATAGAAAATAATAATAATATTGACTAACAGTGTAAGCAAGGTTTTTCTCTACTGTACTAACAATACTTCCCCGCAGAGATGTTAGAAATATTTCATTAAGGTCAAGAATATTTCTAAATCATTATGTGGTCTTTTGGTAAACTTAGTGTTATTGAGATTGTTAAATCCTAAAGACAATTGGTAACCAATAAATTTGATAAATAAAGGAGTTTATTTCCTAATGTTTTAACTTATGGACAAATGATATCTTCTAAAGGTTTTCTCACTTAGGTGACTCATAAAAACATGTGTCATTGTAAGAAAGCATTTGAAGTAAGTTCAATGCATCAAAGGAGAACAAGTTCAATGTATGAATGAATGATTCTAGAAGTATATACACTTGTCATTACTCAACTTTGATGGATGGTTGAGATTAAAGAAGAAACTTGCCAATGAAGTAAGTAAAGCTTGGTGAGAAAGTTATCAAAACTTGATGAGGAAGCTAAGGTCCCTCTCCCCACCTATAAATAGATGTATTTGCTCCATCCTAAAGCATCATCAAGAAAATCTAAAGAGAAACACATAAAGAAAGATTGTAGGCAAGGGGAGAGAAGGCTTACCTCCAACTTAAAGATCAAAAGATCATCTTGTGGAGAGAAGGGTTAACTCCAATTTAAAGTTCATGAGATCATCTTCCATGATCATAACCGTTCAAGAAGATTTCCGCAGCCATGATTCGAGGTATTCCAAAATCCTTCTTATAGTTCTATTATGTGATTAGTCTAGATGTTAAAGATCTTAGGGTTCATGTAAAATCATGTTTACAAGATATTCAAGAAGTTCAAAAGAAGAGTCGACAAAATGAAAAGAATGCTTGTGGAGCTGGTTGTAATTAGACAAGTTGGACCCTTGTGAAACGTTAAACCATATATGTCTTGCTCCATAGGTTACTAATACCTTTTCTTGCTTGTTCTTCAAGGGAACTCTCTTGGTTTCTCAACCAATGCTTTAAAATAACCTACGTAATTCCGCTGGTTGTGCATTTCAAGCTCTTGGTGAACAGTTGCTGGGAAAATTATCAACTTATAATGTAAGCGAACGCGTCTTCTTTATGTCCACGCATCCATCAAGTGGTAATTTCTTTTCTCACAAGGTTATGTCACAGTATGTTGTTTTTCTTCCCATAAACTTGCGCATTTTCTTGTGCATGGCGCAATGCAGGAGTACAATCAGAGATCTCAATGAAGCTAAGAAGAGCCCAGCGTCAGGAGATGGCTGAGGGCTGAACATCAAGGTTTCAGCGGCTATGGAAGGATCTACGACATGTAAAGATGAATTGTTGAAATTCAAGGTCCATACTATCTAACAACGCTGAAAACAACAGAAACGATGATAATTAATTAAACAAATGATTTTTTTTTCTTTTGTAACAAATGAATAAGATTGTTTTCTTCACGTAAAACTTTACCCTAGAGGTATTTAAAACTTTCGCCTCTTTCAATTTACAAATAAAACATATTAATTCTTAAAGGCTTGCTTTTAAAATTTAATACTCCCTCCGTTTCGATTTAATTGTCGTTCTAGAGTAAAATTTTTGTTTCAAAATAAGTGTTGTTTTAAGATTTCAATGCAAAATTTATTAATAAAATTTTCCAATTCATTTTTCTATTAGTTAAAATATGATTAGATGTATAGGTAATTGTGTTTTTATTTTGAGAATATACAAAATCATATATTTTATTAATTTGTGTTTATAAACCTAGAACGACAAGTAAAATGAAACGGATGGAGTATTCGCTAACTGCAATATTAAAAAGTAATACAATTGCCTTATACAAACAAACAAAATGGTCCGAATGTTACAAAATGTCTAATACAGAAAGCATTTTTTGCACTTCCCCGTAAACAATTCAGCATTGTCGTTCACATGGCAAAGCAGTTCAATCTTAACTATTAAAACTAACATGAAATCCCACGACCATCTGAAATGCACCAGATACAATGTCATCAGATACAAAACCTAAAATATAAAATGTCAATCACAGGACACAGATCAATTATGAAAAGCACAATTAACAGATATCCCAGCGCAGACTAACCATTAGTAATAATAAAAGATTAAAATTAAAGAAAAATAACAATAGAAATGATGGTTCAGGGGCTTCAGGCATAATATAACATCAAACTCTTCTTTCTAGAAACAAATGATAACTGGAAAACTTAATGAACACAAACTTTACGGGACAAACGCGGACCAATACCTGATACACAAAATAAATTACAGCAAACTTCTTATGTGTTTTTTGACTGGAGTCTCATGAGCTGAGAATCTAGAGATTACAAGTAAAAGAAAAGGCTTGGGGTCTAGGAACTGGAACACACTTAAGAGGATGAACCATGCTTAGGTTCAGTCCTTCAAATGTCTCTTCCATGTTGACCTTACCTCCTTCTATTTTCCAGTCAAAGCATTGCACCATCACTCCTATCGCGGTTCCTACAAATATTTGCGATAGATTTACTCCGGGACATCCTCTCCTTCCGCCGCCAAAAGGAAGGTACTTAAGTTCTAGCTCTTTCTCGTCTTCTTTAGGACTTAGAAACCTCTCAGGCTTAAACTCATCAGGATCTTCCCAAGAATCAGGATCTCTCATCACTGCATAAGCATTAATGACAAGTATGGTCTTCTCTGGTATGTAGAACCCTTTGATCTCACATCTTTCTTGAAACTTCCTTACCAGGAGAGGGATAGGCGGGTGTAATCTTAGCCCTTCTTTAATCACTGCTTGCAAGTAAGGAAGCTTTGGTAAATCCGTTTCTTGAAACAACCTTGATCTTCCTACAACGGAATCGATTTCCTCTCTCAGCTTCTCAAGAACTTTATGATTATTAATGATCTCAGCCATTGTCCATTGAGTTGTTTGCACTGAGCTATCCGTGCCTCCTATAAATAGCTCCTGCAGTGAGAAGAGTTTTGCAAATATATAATAAGTGATTAATATTTGTATGGATCCTCAAATAAAATTGAAACACTTTTTACCACGAAAAACGCCTTGATATGATTCCTAGTGATCTTATACTCTGCCTCTTCGTCACGGGAAGCTGCCAACAACACGTCCATCATATCTTTTTCTTGATGGTTCATGTCCAGCTTCTCTTTGTGTTCCACAAGAATCCTCTCCAGCAGCTCATCAAATCTATCAGAAAGACTCATTATCTCCTTCTTAAATAATAGGATTCGAAGTTTCTTGAGCGGCCTGCGCAAAAAAGCTGCCAAGTGTCTCTTTTTTGTCAAAGCATTTGATTCAACAACCAAACCCCTAACTTTCTCCGCTTCACCGTTCTCCTCTATAAAACTCCTTCCCATGCTCATCCTGCACAATGTGTTGTTCATAAGCTTCATCGCTTCTTTACTGATCCCGACGCTCTCACTGCTCATCGCCTTCCCGAGAAGGCTGCTGTAAAACCGATGTAGCTCTTCACCACGGACACCTCGTGACCACTCGAGTGACTGTGGTCTGAGCAACTTCGTGGCCATGAGCTTCTTCATGAACTTCCAGTAATCTCCATAGGGAGCATGGATGATGCCACAAGATCCAAACACTAGCGATTCATCGATGGCGACAACACCGCGTGAGGAGACGTTCACGTCGTGGGACTTGAAGATATCGTAGGCCACAGAGGCTGAGGAGACGAGAATGACGGGGACGTTGAAGATGCGGATACGGAGGAGAGGTCCATACTCGATGGAGAGTTTTTGAAGACACTTGTGGGTTAGAGAAGAAAGGAGAAGGTGAAGATGACCGATGATTGGAAGAGAAGGAGGGCTCGGAGGCAGATCATATACTACTGAGTTCTTTGATTTCTTGAAGAAGAGAGAATAACAGAGGAGTGAAAAGAGACAGAGGAGGATCAAGATGAAGCAGTTCTGGAAGTCAACGAAGATCACAGCAACCATTCTTTCCCAAACATGAAGATGCAGATGAAACATAATCAAGAACCCATGAATAGTTTAGTGTCCCAATAGTTTATCACTTATAAAAAGTGTTTTCTTTGGATGAACGTGAATAGACAGCTAGCATGGTTTTAAATATTATATATTCAGATTAAACGTTGAGACTAGTGGTCAAATTGATATTGAAAAGTCAGAAAACAAATCCTCCGAGGTAACAAGCAACTAGTGTCAGAACTGTCAGGGGACTCAGGTGAGGAATAGAAAAAAAGTTAATATTGACTCATAGTGTAAGCAATGTTTTTCCCTACTGTACTAACAATACCTTCCACCAGATATTCAAGAAGTTCATAAAAGAGTTGATAAGATGAATAATATTTGACAAAAAATGAAATACTTTTACATCAGAGATTTAATGTTTGTCTACTCTTTTTTTTTTTGAAACACAAACTTCATTAAATAGTTTAGGTGGGCATTAAAGCCTCGGTTACATAGAGGATCTGTTTTGCAGCAGCATCAGCCTCTGAGTTTTCACTTCTAGATATCCATCTAAAGGAGATCGAAACAAAAGAGCTAGAAATAAACAAGATATCAGCTACCACCCCATACAATTCAGGTACAGAATTCAAGTTGAGGATACTTTTGACAAGGATTTTTGAGTCTGATTCTACGTTCAGAGCCTCAATACCTATCTCTGAGCACTTTTGGAGGGCAGATCTGAGGGCTAGACCCTCTGCCATCAAGGGAGAAGCTACATGGGTTTCCATCTCTGCAAAGGAGGTAGAACCTTCGCTCTGTTTTACGATCCATCCCAGCCCCGCATTCATCGTCGTGGGATTCTATGCGGCATCGGTCCGCAGAGTGGTACCCGTGGGGGTTATTACTGGTGGTTGTCTGGGTGCTATAACATTACTGGTTTTGACCTGGCTATTCTGCCATTCTCTGGCCATGACGACAGCTCGCGACAGAGACTCCTCTGCTGATAGTTTGATATTGGAGAAGACAAACTTGTTCCTTGCTGTCCAAATTTCCCAAAAAACCCAAGTTGCTAGGTGACAAGACGAAATGCCGGTTGGGGGCAAACATCCCTTTGACTTAAACAGGTTCCAGACTTCTCTTAAATCTACAATTCCTCTATAGTCAATTATCTCCGCAAACGGAGCTGCTTTCCATATAGCTTTTGCAAACTCACATTGGTAGAATAGATGAAAGGTAGATTCAAGTTCGCCGCACCGTTTACACCGGGCATCAATAGGAATGTGTCTCTCCTGTAGATTAGTTCCCACAGGTAGAATAGATGAAAGGTAGATTCAAGTTCGCCGCACCGTTTACACCGGGCATCAATAGGAATGTGTCTCTCCTGTAGATTAGTTCCCACAGGTAGAACTCCTCTCAGAGCTTTCCAGATGAGCATTTTAACCTTTGGGGCCGTTTGTAGGTTCCAAACCTCCTGGTTCCAGTTCCCGGCTGATTCCAACTCAGGATTATTGTTTTCTTCAAAAGCCGCATGATATCCTGACTTAGTAGAGTACTCCCTGTCCTTTGTTCCCATCCAGCATAGCTTATCCGGAGCTCCGGTTCTGCTAGCTTTGATTTTCAAAATCTTTTCCTCTGCAAAGGGGCATAGAGCCCTAATCTTTTCAATGTCCCACTCTCTTGTGTCCGTTATGAGTAGATCAGCCACCGTTAAAACTAGCGAGGCTTCTGGTGGCGGCCCCATCATGATCTCGTGTCTTGAAACATTGAGCCAGGGGTCTTGCCATAGGCTGATTTGGGAGCCATCCCCTACTAACCATCCCGCATTTCTTTTGATCAGTGCACAGCCAATCCGGATGCCTTTCCACCCGTGCGATTCAGACGAACGGGTTGGACAGTCCAGAAAGATCCCGTCCTCACAATACTTCCCAAGTAAAACTCGTCCCAGTAAGCCTTGTGGATTATTCAAAATTCTCCAGCTCAGCTTACCGAGGAAGGCGTCGTTGAAGCTCTCAAAATCTCTCAGTCCTAGTCCGCCTTTTTCTTTTGATTGCGCCATCTTATCCCATGATATCATTGCCATTTTCCTTTTCCCTGTGCTATCATCCCACCAAAACCGCGTGACGGCGGATTGGATCCTTTTTGTCAAAGATGAAGGAAGCTTAAAACATGTCATAGAATATGAGGGAATTGGTGAAAGCACACTCTTCAACATTACTAACTTCCCCGCTGAAGATAAAAAACGATTTGTCCATCCACTCGCCTTCTGCTTTACGCGATCAACGATTCCAGCAAAAATATCTCTTTTACGCCTCCCAAAATGTTCTGGTAACCCCAAGTATTTTCCGGTACCGCCTTCCTTCTGTATCTGTAGGTCGTTCTTCACTGCCAATTTCAGGGATGATGGGGTCCTTTTGGAGAATGTGATAGATGATTTATCAGCATTGATCATCTGTCCCGAAGCTGTCTCGTAACGCTTTAAGATCGATTTCAGAGCATCCCTGCTCTTCTTATCGGCCTTTAGAAAAAACGTTGTGTCGTCTGCAAATAGGAGATGGTTAATGTACGGACTGCCGGTAGCCACTCGGATACCCGTAAATGTCCCATCTTCTTGTGCTCTGTTACAAAGTCCCGAGAGCACCTCGCTACACAAAATGAATAGGTACGGTGAAAGTGGGTCTCCTTGACGGATTCCCCTGCTCGGTCGAACTCTTCCTCTAGGCGAGCCGTTGATAAGGAAAGAGTATGTAACGGTGGTGATACACTGCATGATCATCTGCGTTAATCGTGAATGGAACCCCATTCTCAATAGGACAGCCTCAATAAAATCCCATTCCAGCCTATCATATGCTTTGCTCATATCGGTCTTAACGGCCATCGCACATCTCTTCTCTGCTTTTGAAGTTTTAAGAGTATGGAGGACTTCGTGTGTGATGAGGACGTTGTCCGATATTGCTCTACCAGGGACGAAAGCCGACTGGTTCACTGAGATAATAGAGTCCAAAATAGGTTGCAGTCTCCGTGTGATGAGCTTGGAGATAATTTTATAATAGATATTGCATAGAGCAATTGGTCTATAGTCCGAGACTTTTTGTGGGCTCGTCATCTTAGGAATTAGGCGGATGTGGGTTTCATTGATCTCCGCTGGGAGAGTCCCCGTCAAAAGAACCCTTTTATTTCCTGTCTGATCTCCTCTCCAATTTCCAGCCAGTTTGATTGGTAGAAACTTGCCGAAAAACCATCCGGCCCAGGCGCTTTATCCGCATGAATTGAGAATAGTGCATCTCTGATTTCCATATCTGAGGGTATCTCTGTGAGTTTAGCGTTCACTTCCTCCGTTATAACTGGCTTTAGAGCTAGGTTGACCGTGTCACCTCTGTTCCCCTCTGTAGCAGTGAACATGTTTTGGAAATAGCGTTCAATAACTTTAGAAATCTCATCCTCCTTAAAAATTGCTACTCCCGCCTCATTCTCTATAACTGAGAAGGCGTTGACTCTGCGCCTCTTCCGTGCTGTGGCGTGAAAAAAGCCAGAATTACGATCGCCTAGGCTTAACCATAGCAGGCGACTTCTCTGTTTCCAATAGGCTTCTTCAGCCATGTATGCCGCTGATAGCTCCTCGGTGATATGGTGAATAAGAGTTGTATCATTAGCTGTACTGCTAAGTGCCTGATCAAGCTCCAGCTGTTTCTTTTCGATGGCTATCCTGCTGTTGAGACCTTTAGCCTTGGTCCATTCAGTTAAAGCCCGTCGGACTCTCGATATCCTATCTTTTATATTCAAGCCTGTGGCGTTTTTCCAAGTTTCCGACACCAGCACTTTGACTTCTTCATTGTCCTTGAGTCTCCTATCGTATCTGAATAGGCCTCGTCTTCGTTTCCGCTCTGGTTCAAAAAAGGATAGTAATGGTTTGTGATCAGAGCCTTCATAGGCTAAGTACTGACATCTAGCAGTTGGGAACATTTCTGCCCATATGCTATTGGAGATTGCCCTATCAAGACGGCAGCGGACGAAGTGAGTGTTGCGCTGTCCTCTCCAAGATAAAAAATCGCCAGAATGCCTAAGATCATACAAATCTCCCTCTGTGAAAAACGTTCTTAGGTCACTAAAGGAGCCTTCTGAACGGTCTGGTCCACCAACCTTTTCGTCTGCATTGAGTAAATCGTTGAAATCACCGGTTACAAACCAGCCCGAGTCGCGCTCTGAGGCATTCTCTAAGAGGTTGTTCCATTGGGCTAGACGAGTTTTTCTATCGTTGCTACCATATATGAAGGAAGCAAAAAAGTTTTTTCCCTCAAAGGATAAATTTGTTTCAATACAATTTGCATCAGAGGATAAAACATCAAGCTGAATATTGGATTTCCATAACAGAGCTAGTCCTCCTGCTCCATGTCCCGTGGGTGGAACTAGATGGTGGTGATCATAGTTGAGATGTTCCAGCTTCTTGAGAACTATCGCATTGGGGTTTTTGGTTTCCATAAGGCAGATAACATCAGGATCATTTCGTTTCTTTATCTCTCCTAACCTACGAACTGTCTGGGGATTCCCCAACCCCTGACAGTTCCAGCTCAATATTGCTAAGGAACTAGATTTGATGGATTTTGAAAATCCATCGCCTTCTTCCTCTTAGGCAGTAACTCCCTTAGCAGCTGATTGTCTGAATTTTGCCTCATGTTGTCTTGATCCCCCGTTGGATGATCACTAGCTCTCGGGTGTCTTGGTCTTGGGGCTCTTGCTGAAGTTCCTGCCTCTGTATCTAACCTTTTCCGGCACACCGGAGCCTTTGTTTGCTGAACTTTTCGTTTTCTAAGGCTTGCTCCCACCATTGTTTTTGGGCTAGACTGAATCTTTCGTCTACCTGGTGGTCTCCCTGGTTTTCTCTTGGCGATGGTTGAGACTCCAGGTCCATCTTTTGTAACAGCCGTGGGGGGGATTTCAGTGATTGGAGGTCCTAGTCTGAGGACTGCAGGGACACGATCAGGTTGATCTTCATCCTCTGTTGAGGCTAGAGAAAGCCTGCGGGTGGCTGGGATTCTTTCTTGTTGCAATGGGCGTTCGATAGGTTCAATAGGCAGCCTGAGAGTTGAGGGGATCCTTTCCGTAGAAGTAGATAGTCTGTGCGAGACGTGGACTCTCTCATGTGAGCACTCGAGTGGGAGCGAGGTTGCTATGGTTAAATTCTGAGAGTTTCTGATCATTTGGATTGCAGTTTCCTCCAGTTCTCCCTCCTCTTCAGCTAGCTTATAACGTTCCTTTCGTGCCGCACTTTCCGTTGGATCAGCACAGCTGGAATATTGATGCATAACACCACGTATATCTCCTACAGCAGCTTCCAACGCTTCCTTTGAGATAGATGGAAGTAGATTTTCCGGAGGAACCCCTCGTGAACTGTTGGAAGGAATCTTTGGTGAGGTAGAATCATCTCGTCTTAATTCATCTCTTGGTTTGGAAACTTCTCTGTAATGATACTCTGTTCGTCTTGATGGAGCTTTGTTTCCACTTACCAGCAATTGTTCCCCTGAGTAGTTTCGAGAGTGGGAGTGGCCTTCCCGTAATGATCGTTTCCTATCCAGATTTGTTCCTCTCTCTCTGTGGTTTGCTCCATAGGGGTGGAAATGACCACGTCTGCCATCCTCCCTTGAGCGAAAAGAAGCAGGTTTCGAGTGTCTCTGATCATAGCGTCTCTCCAGTGTGTATCTAGATTCACTTGTTGTTTGGTTATTATCTTTGCTTCCATTGGGAGCCCCCTTGAAAAAGTTTTCTCTTAGGGGATAGAGCTCATTTTGTTGGGTCGATCTCTGATGTATCTCTGGTTCATTTATTGGCTTTGCAGCTAGCGCTGCCCTCTTCTGAGCTTTGGCTTCAAGACAGTCCTTCAATTCATGATCAAGGCGGAAACATAGGGAGCAATGTCTTTCCAGTTTTTCGTAAACAAGTTTCACCTCGACTTCTTCAATTATCTCATCCTTATAGTATTCAAGAACTGCCGATGTGATTAAGGGAAGCCTCCCATTGACATGCACACGCATTCTAGCAGCAAGGTTTGTAATTTCTGTCTTCTCTACAAACCCAATATCTTGGCCGATGCTTTTCATAGTACCATCTGTCCACAAGTGCAGAGGAATCCCTTGGACTTTGATCCAGAAGGGGATAAGCGATGGGAAGCTTGGGGACAGTGTAGGTTCCCATCTCTGAAGGATTACCATCCATCTAGCAAAGTGGTAGGGGCGTTTTTCCAGTACCATTAGTAGATCAGCCTCAGATTCGAACTGGAATTTGAAAACACCTTGGCCTAGATCGACTCCCATTACTGGCTTCTCTGTTCGCCAATGTTCCGTAAAGAAGGGGAGTAGGGACCATACTTTTTGAACTGTTGGGTTGGTCACCCGACCAATCAATGTGAGAGAGTGTTGTTGTATCAAGGAGGCGTTGTCAGGAGCTTGTATGCGAATCCTAGCTGTCCTCGGTGGCTCGTGTTCTCCCACCACTCCTTTGCCTTTCTCCACAGCAGATAAGCGTCTTGCCATTCTGTCTCTTTTCTCTCGATTGTTAGGGAGAAAAAGCTTGAGCTTTATGTGTAAAAATCACCTTCCAAATACTTGAAGAAGCCTCAGCAGTCAGTCCCTTTGCAGGTTCTAACGAAGACCTCGGGGTAACTAAACTGTAACCGAGAAACCTCTAGACTGGAACCCCAGTCAAAATGATATGTGTTCCGGTGAACATGGCGCTAACGGCGGTCCCTCCGACTAGAGTCGGGGGAAGAACCCGGAGTGTAAACGTTCAGAGAAGTGGAATGTTCAGCGGTTTCTCCCCAAAAGGGTAACAATTCGAAAAATAGATCCAAAAGCTGGATAACTTTAGCCAAAAGAGGATGAAAGCGGGGGAGTAACCGGAGGTCAAAAGAAAACGAAAGCGATAGGCAGCGGTTAAAAACTTCCCTCGAAACTCGGGGCAGGGAGAGTTTTTTCACTACACTTTGCTTAAATCTTAATGTTTGTCTACTCTGTGTTTTGCTTTTGCAGCCTCAAAGGCGTTGACCATAGTTATTTCTGGTTATGGACTCTTCTAGCCTTTCTTGTTTTGTACATCAAATGCTTTGCCCTTTCAGTAACTGGATGCAACCTTTGTACAGACAAGGCACATTCTAAAGAAATTGACGAGCTGAAACAGCTGAACCAAAAGGGAGATGATCCTCACAACTACAAAAATCAAAGTAGACTAATACGAGGGAGATTGAATCCCGAATCTGCTGCTCAAGGTACAACGAGAAGCATGAGAAACGTAAGAGGCAGTCAGAGGATGATAGGGTAGAAAAGGACACGGTATCACCTCACATTAGCATACCGTATAAATCAGCAGTAAGAAAAACTGACTTGCATGTTGCAAACTCTCAGTTCTAAGCTGAACCTTGAGCCTCCTCTTTAGCTTTTTTACATTGGGCATAAATATCTTATTGTGCCCTTTCAATGTAACAAGATCTTGATTTTTTGTAAAGATATACTTTAGAGAAAAAGAAAAAAAGAGTTTCCTCTTTCATAAACAAATTTGATCGGTGGAGAGAGCAATTGAGCAAGTAGGTGGATATGATCATCATTTCAAATGCATGAAAGAGACGCTTCCTTGTAAACGACGTAGTTTGACGTTATTCCTTATTGGGTTCGCAACGACGTCGTTTCGTCCGTCCTTTTATAACACCCAGACCCACGTCAAAGAACGCTCTTTCTCTCTCTTTACCCGTTTGATCACTTCTCCTCGAGCGAAAGCATTTCAATTTCATAAAATTACCGATTCTCGTGTTGCTAAGGGGATGTCGGCGGTAAATGAGTACCAAGGAAACACTCCGGCGGAGACAATTCCTGCGGCCGCCGGATCGAAGCAACCCGCTCCTCCGGCTAAAACCGTCGATAGCCAATCCGTTCTCAAAAGGTTCTTTCTCGTCCACCCTTTTCCTCCGATCTTGGAATAACAAAGTCGAAGTTCTCTTAGTAGTCTGCCTCGACTTGAATATTATCATAAGATTCGATTTGATTATGTAGCTAAGATTAGATTAGCATTTTGGATCCCATTTCTACATAGCTTCTAGATTATGTTTAGAGAGAATATGGTGGACCCAGAAATTGATCTTTTCAATCTTATTTGTTTCTCTCCTTTGTCTACCAACTGTTCGTTACAATTCCTCTGAGACAAAAAAAAACGATTGCACTGAAACTATTGCTCAAAGGCCAAAATGATTTTTCCTAATCCATTGTTCCCTTTTAAATACGCAGGCTGCAATCTGAACTAATGGCTTTAATGGTAAGCTATCTCTCTCTCTCTCTCTCTTTCCCTTTTCCCTTTCTATGTAGAGGTTTAAAACTGATCTTTTTGATTTGATGTTTGTTTACATCAGATGGGAGGTGATCCAGGGATATCTGCTTTCCCAGAGGAGGAGAACATATTCTGCTGGAATGGAACAATCACAGGAAGCAACGATACTGTGTTCCAAGGAACCGAGTACAGACTCTCCGTCGCTTTCTCCAACGATTATCCTTTCAAACCTCCCATAGTTAAGTTCGAGACTTGCTGCTTCCATCCCAATGTGGATATCTATGGCAATATTTGCTTGGACATTCTTCAGGTACAAACATAACTTCATTTTGCTCCTTGTTACTATTAATCCCATGGAGTTGTAAAACTCAACGGTGTGTTTTACATTCTTTTGTAGGATAAATGGTCATCGGCTTATGATGTGAGGACGATATTACTCTCGATTCAAAGCCTTCTCGGAGGTAACACCCACCGTTGAGTTTTCTTGTAAACCTCTCTGTTGGTTATCTGAATTTTTTCTGTGTGTTTGTTGTGTATTGGTTGATCAGAACCGAACATCAGCTCACCATTGAACAATCAAGCAGCTCAGCTTTGGAGCAATCAAGAAGGTAATTTGCAATAATAGTGATGAGATTACACATCTCAGGTCAATAAATGATTGGTCTTCTTATGTCTGGTTTTGGTTTTGGTTTTGGTTTTGGTTTTGGTTTTGCTGCGGCTGTACAGAGTACAGGAAGATGGTTGAGAAGCTCTACAAACCATTGAACGCATGATTCTCAAAACCCTCTCTATGTAGCCATATTATGATTTTTCCAGAAGAAAGAGGAGTCACTGCATTCAATAGATCATATGTTTCTTCTACTTTGTAATCTCAGTTGGTTGGAGCCTATATTAGCAGCAATCAAAGACCCCTTTTATTAGAGTTATTACAATCTCGCTCCTCGTAATCAAAACATATATAATGTTCCATACAAAGCAGATCAAAACTCTTTGTTCAAAAATCCTTTGTCTGAGAATAGAAAACTGGGAGTAGGATGTTATCGTACATTGGCCGGAACATCCCAGAAAACCTTGAAACTTGATTAACTGTCACTTCTAACTTGTCGATCGTGTTCGTCGATTAACCGGTAATGTCGATCTCTGCTAAAAATCCGGATATTTCCGGTGCCAGGCAATCCGGACAAGATGTTCGTACTCCGAACGGTACCTCCTTGGCTTTCACCTTCCCATTTCTGCTCATACTAAAACTGTTCAATGTGTTCTCATCAGAAACTTAATGTTTTTATTTAACGTATTCATCTGGTATGTAACATGTTCGTATTCGATGACTCTGTGAATTGCAGTGATGGCTTGTCGAGCTGTTTCAAATATTGTTTAAACCCTCTCTTGGTCCCGTCGGACTCGACAAGGTACCGTGTACTCTGATGTTGTTTTTTCTTCTTGTTTTTAGGCTTTATAGTAAAATCCTGTCTTTTTCTTTGGTGGACGATATAGGTGATGTGACCATTACAAATGACGGTGCTACTATTCTTAGGATGTTGGAGTTCCATCACCCCTGCTGCTCAGGTAAACTATTTAATTACGTACTTATCATCATCATCAGTCTACGTTTATCATTTTTAGTTCCCTTGGTCTCTTTTGTGTCTTGACAGGTTCTTGTCGAGTTAGCTGAACTCCAGGATAGAGAAGTTGGTGATGGGACTACTTCTGTTGTCACTGTTGCTGCTGAGTTGCTCAAGGTTTTTTTTTTTTTTTGATGATTAATGGTTTTGACTTTTGAGCATGTTGTATTTGCACTAATGATTTGGTGAGGAACAAAATACATCCCACATCTATTATCAGTGGATACTGGGTAGGCTGCGACTTTGGTTTCTTATCTAGTGACCCGCATTACAGTTGTTTTTTCAGTGTGTTCATAGTCTGCTAATAGAGGTTACCGAGAGTGTTTTTTTAGAAGAAACATAAAGAAGTGACTGATACCTTAAGAGTCATTGGTAACTAATCCTTTGAAGATTCTTCATTTACAGCCTATGAGAAAAATGACATAGTTTCTTAAGGAACTAAACTCGTGGTTTTAAATTCTCTGGAACTCATACCAGTTTGATGTTCTTTAAATTGTTGGGTTCTTTAACCAATTGTGTCGCTAGGATGTTAAATGGATAAATAAAACACGATCACGTAGCCGTGACAATAACTCTCCTCCCCCTAGAAGACATCAATCTAGGTATGTTTCATGTTGTTACAAGTTAGAAAAAAACATTCTCTTAAGTCAATTGAATTCAACTCCGTTTTTTTTCTCTTTATAGGTCTGTCTCACCACAGGAGAGACGATACGAGAAGGAGAGGTCATACTCTCGTTCACAACCACGTAATGGCTCGAGGGCTCGCAGTGGAAGTCATGAGAAGGTGAAGAAGAGCTACAGCAGGAGCCGGAGCCCAAGAAGAAACAGGAGCTACACTCCTCCTGAACAAGCGAGGAGCCCTGTTCCTAGGCAGAGGCAAAGCAGGAGTCCAAGCCCTCGTGGAGAACGAAATGGAGACCGTTCTCCAAGCCAGTGATGATTCTCTCTTGCAGAGTCTTGTTTGTTAGCTCTGGCATTATCAGATATTTGTGTTTGTTAGTTATTATGCGTTATCAGATATTTTGTTTGCACCTAGGTTTGAAACCTCTTTGCTTTATTTCGTTGTTAACACAAGTTTTAAGACGGTTCACTTGCTTCTTTGCTCTAGCACCCACTGGTTTTCAGTACGCCTTCTATCACTTTCTAGCTAATTTGTATCTATTGAAAGTCTTGCGTTATTCTTGGTGTATGATTCAACTTATATCTGATGAAAAAAAAAATGAAAAAAAATAATAAAAAAAAAAACTTATATACTGCTTCACACTTTTAAACAGATATCATACTTTCGAGTAGAAAAAAGCATGAGGAGGCACGAAATCATACTTTCTTCATCTTTTGATACGAGGAAGAAAGGTAAAAACAGATGTTGAAACAGAGATTTCGGAACAGAGATTATGAATTTTTATTTGAATGAAAGAGATTATACATTTCGAGTAGAGAAAAGAAAAGCATGAGACACACATATGATCTTGTGATACGAAGCAGAAATGGAACAGAACATATGTTGAGTAACTGTAGGTGCACACCATAGTTGATAGTTATTTTTTTGTCAAGCTATAAGGTAGATTTACAGCTTATAATGCAACGTCAAGATTAAAAAGACAGATGCGAACTGAGATTAAAAAAACGATACACGAAATAAAAGATCGACAGGCAAATAACCGCAGGAAAGTCACCTTATCATAGAAAAAAATTCAAAAGAGTACAGCAAAAGAAACAAACTTGAGTGATATGTAGCTCCGCCACCTCCGATCAAGAACCCAATTTGGACAAGAGAGTTCTGACGGAGACGAACGGAATCTGCAACACAAACAAGCCATTACATAAAACCAAAATAGAGTAAGAAAACTAAAGTAGTCCTTGGATTCATCTGCGGATGATGGAGAGTTGACGCTTGAACTTTACTTGGCACCCTTCTTGACGGCGGCCTTGGTCACCTTAGCTCCGGTTGGGTCCTTCTTGTCCACGCTCTTGATGACACCAACTGCAACAGTCTGCCTCATGTCCCTGACAGCGAAACGTCCAAGTGGGGGGTACTCAGAGAAGGTCTCAACAACCATGGGCTTGGTTGGAGTCATCTTCACCATACCAGCATCACCATTCTTCAAAAACTTGGGCTCCTTCTCAATCTCCTTTCCAGAACGCCTGTCAATCTTGGTGAGGATCTCAGAGAACTTGACTGCAATGTGGGAGGTGTGGCAATCCAGAACAGGGGCATAACCGTTACCAATCTGACCAGGGTGGTTCATGATGATGACCTGCGAGGTGAAGTTGGCAGCACCCTTGGCAGGGTCATCTTTGGAGTTGGAAGCAACGTACCCACGCTTGAGATCCTTGACGGCGACATTCTTAACGTTGAATCCCACGTTGTCACCTGGAAGCGCCTCCACAAGAGACTCGTGATGCATCTCAACAGACTTGACCTCAGTGGTCAAACCTGAAGGAGCAAAGGTGACAACCATACCGGGCTTGAGCATACCAGTCTCCACACGACCCACTGGCACCGTTCCAATACCACCGATCTTGTAGACATCCTGAAGTGGGAGACGGAGAGGCTTGTCGGAGGGCCTCTTTGGCTCGTTGATCTGGTCAAGAGCCTCAAGGAGAGTTGGTCCCTTGTACCAGTCAAGGTTGGTGGACCTCTCAATCATATTGTCACCCTCGAAACCAGAGATGGGAACGAATGGGATCTTGTCAGGGTTGTACCCAACCTTCTTCAAGTAGGAAGACACCTCCTTGATGATCTCATCGTACCTAGCCTTGGAGTACTTGGGGGTAGTAGCATCCATCTGCAAACCAAGTAACACATTGTTAGCTTCAAAATATATACAAAGTTACAATCACAATACGCAATGAAAAAATAAATAAATAAATAGCTATTTTCACCTTATTACAGCAGCAAATCATTTGCTTAACACCAAGGGTGAAAGCAAGGAGAGCATGCTCACGGGTCTGACCATCCTTGGAGATACCAGCTTCGAAACCACCAGTGGTGGAGTCAATGATCAAAACAGCACAATCAGCCTGGGATGTACCAGTAATCATATTCTTGATGAAATCACGATGACCAGGAGCGTCAATGACAGTGCAGTAATACTTGGTGGTCTCGAACTTCCAGAGAGCAATGTCGATGGTGATACCACGCTCACGCTCGGCCTTGAGCTTGTCCAACACCCAAGCGTACTTGAAAGACCTCTTGTTCATCTCAGCTGCCTCCTTCTCGAACCTCTCGATGACACGCTTGTCGATACCACCAAGCTTGTAGATCAAGTGACCCGTGGTTGTTGACTTTCCAGAGTCGACGTGGCCGATGACCACAATGTTGATGTGAAACTTCTCTTTACCCATGGCTTCTTGCTAATCAAATCTGTAAGAGATTAAACAAAACATACAAAACCATCAGATTCATAACTATATAATAAGATCAAATCAACAGGGGGAAGCCGCTATCGGAATCAAACCGATTTCTACCACAAGAAGCGATTGTGGTGCTCTATCAACTGAGCTAAGCGAGCTATACAAATAATCATAACAGAATCAAGAAAACGGTCCGAGAGGTTCCAACGACTTTTAACACAAGACGAAGACAACTTAGGGATGCTGCTCATGGATCCGATACTAATCACATTTATATCAAACCGCAAATTGAATAAAAAAAAATAGCTAGATCGTTTCGATGAATGAGATTATTAAGAAGATAAACCAAAGCGATTCTACTAGCTAAGAGCACAGAACAAGCGATAGGGAGCTAAGATCGAATAACAGTATAGAGTACAAGGTGAGGACGAATCGAGTACCTCAGGTGTATAGCGGCTAGGATTGAAGAAAAAGATCGGAGATGAAGATAATGAGAGAGAGAGGAGCTACGCGTTTATATATGGTGCTGAGTCGAAAGAGAGGTTAGGGTTTTTAAGATAGTTTGGTAGCCGAAATGACGAACATGCCCTTGTTCCCCGTCAATGTTTTTGTGTGTTTGGGGGTTTGGGCCTTTGGGGATATCTTCGGCCTCAAGTTAGTTTATTTGACGATCCAGAATGTTCGATTTTAAAGTGGATTTTCCGGTTCACATTACGTAGCAAACCTTGTTCAACTTTTACAAAAGCAAATTAAAGATACTAGAGCTTGTCGCGCGGATAACCGATTTTAAATTTTGTTTTAAAAATAATTAGATTATGACCCGTCCTTAAAAGGATATGTATTTTTTTGTTGTTTTCTAATACAAATATTAATAATTCTCCGTTTTAATTATATAAACTGTGATATGATCAAATTTCAATTATGCGAATTTGTTAATTTGTTATAGTGTGTACAGTATAACAAATTTTAAAATGCGTCACACATTCGTTTCATGTTTGTAAATAAGTTAAACAAGTGAAAGTTTTAAACAATCTATTTTATAAAACAATAATATATGGTAAAATTATAATCTCTTACAAATTGATATACACATCTCATATATATTATAATATATACCAATTTAGAAATAAAAACAGAATGTTTATATAAAATAAAATGAAAAAAAAATCCGCACGGTTGTGCGGGTCGAGATCTAGTTTTAGTTATTTTTTCTTGTTTCACAGAGAATGTCATTATACAATCCCAATGCAATGTTTATTAACTTTTACCTCAAAATTAATTGGAAAATACATTATTCTTATAAATAAATATATTTATCTAAAACACTATTGGTCAATGATATATAATTAATGACAACTTACATATATTTCAACGCTTTATTAATCTGTTTGAAAGTGTCAGAGTGACACTTATTTAGAAACGGAGGGAGTATGAGATTTCTTTTGTCTGAATTTGTAATTTGCTCATCTTTAAATTATTATTTATATTTTTACCATTTTAGCTAAATATTTGTATCATTTTGAATTTTCCCGCAAGTTAAAAATTTGACTTTCCAATCTTGTTACTTCTTAGCACAAAGCGTTAGCAAATAGAAATTACGTCCACAATCTATGGAACCAAAAATGAGTAACATAAATAACGCCATAAAGACCAGTAATGTAGTTTGATGTTCTTATTCGTTTAATTGAATATCAGTAGCGTAGTTTGATGTTTTTTTCTTCTTTTTTGTGTCATTGAATTTTTTACCTCTTATGCGGTGTGATGTACTATAGTTAGACCATGCACATTAACAGTTCTTGGACCGAGTTCACGTGTTTACCAAAGAAAAAATATATTAAACTAATCAAAAATTTATGAATCCGGGTCGCGTGATCTCTTCCCCACGAGACGGGGTCATTACTGTTTTGCGGGCCCCACGCCACGTGGTGGCCTGCGATTGGTCCACTTTTTCTTTTATTTTACTTTTTTAAAAAGTCAAACAAAAAAAATAATAAAAAATAATAAAAATAAAAATGATGAACTTCAATCGCGCATCGCTGGTGCACATGCTCTTAGACCTAGGCGTTCGGGCACCCGTTGGCGTTCGGGTCAGGTATTTCGGATTTCAGTTCTTTTTTATACCACCTCATAGGTCCCATTCTAGTAAATTTCTAACTACAGGTCGGGATCGGATATAGCACATCGGGTCCGGATCCGTTTTGTATCAAAATTTAAAACCCATAAAGTAATCATATATCATATGGGTTCGGTTTATTTGTAGATCGGTTCGGTTTATACCGAAGTAAAATACAAAAAAATAAAACAATTAATCATAACAAGCACTTAATGAAACTCTCCAAGAAAGTCTGAAACTGAGTACAAAAGTTTTTAAAACTGAAAATGAAACTCATCGACAGTCTAAAACAGAGTACAAAGTTTTTTAAAACTGAAAATAACAACATAATGTGAACATAGCAAACTGAAGACAACAAAAGCAACAAACATAAACTGAAAGACACACGACCAAGTGAGAATGGAACAATCTTGAACTTAGGAGCACTTACAATCACGATGAGCAAGGTACTACTCCTGCCAAAGAAAAGCATAAGGATCAAGCCAACAACAGATCAAAACAGAAGCAAATCATTATAAACCAAAGGGGTTTTAAGTGTAATACCTTAGAAATGAAGAGGCTCTTGATGTCATATAGCAAATTATGATGCAAAGAAATAAGAAAACAAATCAGTAAACAAACAAAATTTAAATCTAAACTTAACAAGATAGATGACATACCTCTTTCAATCTTTTATTGTTCTTCAATGTCTTCAAGGATCTCTGCATTGGTAAGAACTCTTGACTCGCACTGAATGTCTTGTTTAAGCCATTGTTCAGTACACATCAATACCTCAATCATGAAGTGAGTAAGCTTCGAGATGGGCTTATGATCCTCCCACATGTACTGAAAGCACTCTCAGATGCTACAGAAGAAACCTGCATTGCAAGGACATCTTTTGCAATCCGTGATAAAATTGGAAACTTGGTACAGTTTCACCTCCAATACGAGAGGACATCATGCTCAACACCAGCATCATATATGGATTCTCAACAACCTCTTTCAAGTAAACATCCAGCTCATCCCGGTTATCTTTTACTCCAATCTCATTAAGCATATCCTTGTACCTTCGGCCAATCCTCTTGTAACCTAAGCCATCATCTGTAAATTTGTACCAATCATGCTCAGTTCTCGACTACAAGGAGTGGCACGCCTGTTTGTAGCTTCAGCTTCGTCATGTTTCCCACCGGCTGACTTCCCATATCTTTCACCATACTCTTAAAACAAACTGCGCAAAACAACAATCAGCGAATCATACATTGCTTTCGCTTCCAAACTGTCCTTCCCACAGAGCTCATCAAAACACAAGCTTGAAAGCACCATCTTTTTGGAGGGATCAAAAACACTGGCCACAATTAACATCTTGCTGATGTTCTACAGCCCATCCCAATACTTGTCAAATTTCTTGTACATCTCCACAGCCTTATCCTTTAGCTCATGATCTGTGCTATGGCCCAAATCCATAAGGTTGGTGGCTATGTTCACAATCTCCCCATAACACTTGTGAGCATTGAGAGATGTAGACGCATGAACAATCAGTATAGAATTGTAGAAGATCACTAGGAAGTGACCTAATCTCTCTATTGCTTTCCAATCAGTGTATTGAGGAGGTCCGGCTCTCTTTTTTCCTTTATCCCCCACCTCCAAAAAATAGTCGTTGTAGAGTTTATCCTCTGCCTCCATCTTCTCAAACGCAGCTCGAAACTTCAAGGTTGTACTCAACATCAGGTAAGTGGAGTTCCACCTAGTAGTAACATCTAAAGGCAAGCTTCCCCTAGTCACTCTACCGGCTTCTACTCTCTGCTGAAAGGATATCATCCTATTTCCTGAATCTCTAACATAAACTACAGCATTCCGAATTGCATCCACACTCTCATCAACATCAGTGAACCCGTCTTTCACAATCAAATTGATAATATGTGCACTACATCTCATATGCAAGAATTCTCCACCCATAACTAGTGCATCATCAGACAGTAAAGAGAATTGACTATGAAATCTACTCAAGGCGGATGAATTAGCAGTTGCATTGTCAACAGTTACGCAAAATAATTTATCGATTCCCCAATCAGCCAAGAAATCTAAAAGAACCCGGAGATAGTCTGACCTTTGTGATCACTGACATGTTTGAACCCAATAATAAGCTTCTTCAACCGCCAACACTCATCAATGTAATGCGCGGTCACCACCATGTAACTCGCCCATGTGAACAATAATTAACATGCAACCACATTAGGCATCAGCTATAAACCACCCAAATATCAATACATATTCATTTAAATTAAAAACTGCTTACGAGTTATTTTAGCCTCCCAGATATCAGTGGTTAGAGATACTCTTTGCTTGTTTGCTACAAACCACTTTTTCATAGCAGCCTTCCTCTCAAAGTACATCTTTACAATGTCCCTTCTCGAAGTCCTCCTTGACACTGGTTTGTCTAAACTCATCTGCACATTCAAGTGAAATATTAGATCAGACAAGTCAAAAATAATCAAATAAACTAAAGAACTAAACTATTATATACCTTCTTACAGAAGTGTTTCCAAGCTACACTTTTGTTGGTTATTAGGGTTGTACCCGAATGGGTATGAACTATATACTTGGATAATGATTGAATCGCGCACAAGGTCACTTTCCTTAAAGAGTATTTCGACCCTATTCCAAACCTTGGGTTACACGAAATCCCTTTGTAGGATAAGACAATCAAAGTCTCACTCTTGTTCTAGGTTAAGATACAAGAGAAACAAATAAAGCTTTAGTGCTTATATGTGTTTCTTCAAAGATCTTTAATGATCTTTGAACAATGAATCTATCTCTCTATAACTAACAATGAATTTCTCTCTTTGTACAAGTTGTACAAGTTCTGATTTTAAGTTTTCAAGTTGTGATTCAAGTTATGATTTTCCATTGCCTACAACTCCTTATATAGAGTACCAAAGGTTGCAATGGTTAGCATCAATAGTTGCAATGGTTAGCACCAACAGTTGCAATGGTTAGCACCAACAGTTGCAATGGTTAGCCAAGAGTTGTAACTATTAGTTCAACAGTTGCAATGATTAACCAAAAGTCACAATGGTTCATCACCAAAAGCTTTAATCACTAACGGTTGCAATGGTTCATCACCAAAGGTTGCAACGGTTCATCATTAATAGTTGTAATCACAAACAGTTGCATTTGTTCATCTAAACAATTGCAATGTTTCACTTTAATGGTTACAAGGATTCACTTAAATATCCAACAATCCTCCCCCATTTAAGTGTAATCATAGATTCACTAAATATAGATTCACTAATTGTTGGATATTTAAGTGAATCCTTGTAACCATTAAAGTGAAACATTGCAATTGTTTAGATGAACAAATGCAACTGTTTGTGATTACAACTATTAATGATGAACCGTTGCAACCTTTGGTGATGAACCATTGCAACCGTTAGTGATTAAAGCTTTTGGTGATGAACCATTGTGACTTTTGGTTAATCATTGCAACTGTTGAACTAATAGTTACAACTCTTGGCTAACCATTGCAACTGTTGGTGCTAACCATTGCAACTGTTGGTGCTAACCATTGCAACTATTGATGCTAACCATTGCAACCTTTGGTACTCTATATAAGGAGTTGTAGGCAATGGAAAATCATAACTTGAATCACAACTTGAGAACTTAAAATCAGAACTTGTACAACTTGTACAAAGAGAGAAATTCATTGTTAGTTATAGAGAGATAGATTCATTGTTCAAAGATCATTAAAGATCTTTGAAGAAACACATATAAGCACTAAAGCTTTATTTGTTTCTCTTGTATCTTAACCTAGAACAAGAGTGAGACTTTGATTGTCTTATCCTACAAAGGGATTTCGTGTAACCCAAGGTTTGGAATAGGGTCGAAATACTCTTTAAGGAAAGTGACCTTGTGCGCGATTCAATCATTATCCAAGTATATAGTTCATACCCATTCGGGTACAACCCTAATAACCAACAACTTTCAACCCAACTTAATGGTAACTCCCCTATCACCATCATATCGTTGATTTGCTTCTTTATAATTTTCGTCACTGACCTTTGCAGTCACCAGATTTCCTTCTTCATCCATCAATTGTTGAGTTGAGCCTTGGCCATCTGAATACGAATGGAACTGTTTGCATATGCTGAGCAAGTTTGATATCCCCGATTTTGTTTTACAACAGAACTTCTTCTTGCAGTAATGACAAATGCATTTGTCATGGTTCTCCTTCGTTCTTGTGTAATGCTCCCAAATTTTGGACCTTGTCGGAAGAGTCCGGGGAGCTTTCGTAGCATTTAACTCTGCTCCATTGGTTCCAAGAGATTCTTTACGTTTGCCTCTACTATCTTTTTCTTCTCCATCCCCGACATCTCTGATGTTCTCAAACGAAAATCGGTTTGGAGTTGATGAAGAATCCATCTGAGACAAGTTAATGGAAACATTATCAGACAATTATCCATCTTAAACAAGTCTATTGGAAGTTAGAAGTTACAACACTAAACAATCACCAACTATACAAATAAACCACCATCATCGACATAAGCCTTAAATCGCAACACAGAACAAGATGGAAACATACCTGAGATCGATTTCGTGAAATCGCAGATGGTGGAGACAGAGAGAATTCCCAATTTTGGGTTTGAAACATAAGTCCCTTCGATCAACTATCTTTGTTTTAAAAGAGGATTAGTAGGGTTTTTTTAGATGAAGAAGACAAGGAATCGCCTCGAGTGAAAAAAAAAATAGGTAGAAAATATAAACTAATAATGTGTAGCTGCTCACGCGTGTTTTGGTTTGAAGGCAAGTATATATGTGCATGGTCTAATAATGCATAGATATATTTTGGTTATTTCGGGTTTCGTATCGGGTATCGGATTAAACCGAACCGACCCCAATATCTGATATATCAAGAAATCAAAACTGGTCGGGTATTTGCCAATATAGTAAACCAAACCGATAGGGTTTTCCGGGTCGAGTTCGGGTTCGGGTTTTGGATATTATGCCCAAGACTCTGTGTTTACTGTCGACAGCTAGCAATGAGAGAAGCTTGCAAATATATTGAAGAGAAGTTGGTTATTAAGGTTAAGTCCTTTCTATATTTTTCTAATAAGGTGTGGGGTCCATTGATCTTCCAGTGATACTCTGATCATTCATACAGCTCACCTCTAATATTCTTATTTTTTCTTTAAGGTTGTGGACGCCTTTCTGTTGGTAAAGATGAATAATCAGCGTGGGGAGATTAAATACCCAATAAAGGGCTGTATATGCTCCTTTGTGAAAGTTGTAAATATAGCATATGGAATCAGGATGATATTTTTACCCCAGTTTTGCTTTTTATTACATTGTAGGGGATTAATATTCTGAAAGCCCATGGACAAAGTGCTAGAGACAGCTACTTGTTGAATGGGTATGCACTCAATACTGGTCGTGCTGCCCAAGGGTTGCCATTACGAGTGTCTCCAGCTAAGATTGCTTGCCTCGACTTCAATCTTCAGAAGACAAAAATGCAGCTGGTTGTCCAAGTTGTTGTTAACGATCTATGATATATGGTGTTTTTCACATCATTTGCATATATGTTTTTATTAGATTCAAGTCTCTTAATCGTGTTAGTCTAGTACTTTGTGGTCTTTTTCAGGTCCAGAGTTGGTAGATGAGTGAATAGAAGGTACATGAAGAAAAGATGCCTTTTTGGAGTTATCCTGCGGAGAACACTCAAGAAGAACAATGGAACAAACGACGGAGTGATCCCGGTGATTGTTCCAGACGAATAAGGAAACTTTTATTTCGGGAATTAAAGCCCAAAAGCCCTAATTTACTTCTACCTCTTGGCGCCTCCTTATAAAAAGACCTGCTACTTCTATTTTCTTTTCTTACGTTAGTTTTTACAAGACATAGACTTGTTTTTGGCGATTTGCAATTGTAAGGGAGAAGGCTCCATCTTTCCTAGAGAAGATCAACCTGAACCCTTTGTTTCTCTACTTTTATCTTATGCAGTTTATTTCAGAATTAATGTCTTTAATTACTTGCATCATGATTGAGTAGTAGCTGTGCTCGCCTAGGGTTTTTAGGGTGTTGAACCTGAGCTAAACATAGATAAGCAATATTCATAACTGTTCTTCATTCATATTGCTCTTAATGATATTCATAATCTGATCACTTATTGATAGATCTAGGGTTTATCATCTAGCTAACCACTTAGGAGATAACCTGACATGTATTGAATGAGCTTAATATCCCTAATCAGCGAAAGTAGATATTAGGGTAGTAAGTGGACTAATCGGACTTGATCTCTAAGGCTTGCAATCAGATCTCATCCCAACGACATTTAGGCGGTGAGACTGATCTGCAAAGCGATCGCTACCACGATAGTGGAACGATCCAGTTGAGTGATCCGAGTCCTAGAAGGTACTTCATCGTGCTTGAATAATTGTTTGGCTCTATATCGACACCCAATGAAATACCCTAGGTTAGCTCTTTATTAATTTGAACCAATCTTAGTTTATCTTGTTAGCTATTTGTCACTTCTTAAAATCAACATACTTTTCATCTTAGCTTGATTTCGAACTTATAGAAATAAAGTGTAGACTGGTCCTCTGGATTTGAATCTTAATTACTACGATTACAACTGTTAGCTTGGCAGTAGCAAGGATTCTTTTTTAGTGTATCAAGTTTTGGCGCCGTTGCCGGGGACCAGATTTTTACCTCTATTTCTCGGTTTTATATCTAGTCTAAGATATCTAACTCGCTTTTATTTTCTTGTTGCAGTTGATGATCCAGGTGTATGACCGGTAGACATACTCGGAGCAATACACAAGGACCATTACAGCAATTCAGTAACGAGGAACTAGCGAGATTAGAAAGACAGAACCGTCAACAAAGAACTACGACCACAGCAATGGCCGATCCAGGCAATCAGGATGGACTTGCAGCCACAATCGCATTGTTGCAGCAACAGATGACGCAGATGCAAGCCACCATCCAAACACAGCAAGCTGCTGCAGTGCTCGCAGCTCAGAACAATCCGCAGCAGGAGCAACAGCATGGAGAAGTTGTCCCCATAGGGCAGAGAAACCTTCTCCACAACCTGCCTGCTACGCGATCTGCAATCACTCCTCCACCCTGCACTCGACAGGATTTTGAGATCAAGCCTGCCTTCATAAGCTTGGTGCAGAGAAAGATCTTCAATGGACTCCCTGCAGAAATCCCCATTGATCACATTGAAAACTTTGAGAGAATGTGCGGCTTCACAAAGGCGAATGGAGTTCCACCAGATTACATCAAGTGTACCCTGTTCCCTTTCTCTCTGGATGGGAAAGCTGCTCGTTGGCTTGATTCTCTACCAACCGGATCACTCACCACTTGGGAACAGGTCCGATCTGCCTTCCTCACCCACTTCTACACGAAGTCTAAGAGCGCATCCCTAAGGCACAAGATCACATCCTTCAAACAGCATGCTAATGAGCCGTTCTGTGACGCATGGGATAGATTCAGCCTCTACCGTAGAGACTGTCCCAATCATGGTTTTGAAGATGACTACCTCCTTGGAGTGTTCTACGATGGAATGGGATGGGAAGCCAGAAACGCCTTGAACTCAGCCAGTAATGGAGATTTCATGACTCAATCAACCCCATGAGCTTTCAAATTGATTGAGAACATGGCTTCAAGTTCCGCTGACAGCAACAAGGACAATGATCGGACTGAGAAGGTGAACAGTGTCGACAACAGCAGGATCGACGAGTTAGCAGCAAAGATGGATCAGATGCTTAAGAGCCAGCAAAACCAGGTGTTCATTATGGAGGAAGCTTCACCAGAAAAACCAGCTTCAGATGGCAAATCAGAGGCAGATCAATCTGCTGAGGACCTGAATGAAGTGAGCTACGTGAATGGCCAAGGGTGGCAGTTCAAGAACTATAACCCAAACCACAACGTCAGGAACAACCCTCACCTGTTCACGAATAAACCGGATGGAGCGACTGACAACACTCAGACCAACCAGAACACTGGATACCAGCGGAACTACAATCATCAAGGAAGGACCTTTGTGCTTAGCCACCCGCAGAACAGTCAGTTTCATGCTCAGAAACAGCCGACCAATCTACAGACTGCTCCACAAAATCAATCAGCCTCTCAATCAGCTTCCAAAGATGATACTAAAAGCCTTGCCATGATGATGCAGCAGCTGCTCCAAGGACAGCAAATACAAGGCAAAGCATTAAATCAAGTCACGACAGACATCAATGGAAGGATGAACCACATGTTTGATGATTTGAGTGCTAAGTACGACCAGGTCTCTAGCCACATGAGGCAGATGGATATCCAGATTGCTCAAACAGCCGAGAGTGTGAAGAGACAGCAAGGAACACTCCCAGCAAGAACAAATAAAAACCCCAAGGAGTGTAATGCTGTAACACTAAGGAGTGGAAGACCTCTAACAGAACACGCACCTAGGAAGCACACAGCTGCTGAGAAAGG
Source organism: Hirschfeldia incana (assembly GCA_026261945.1). NCBI lineage: Eukaryota > Viridiplantae > Streptophyta > Magnoliopsida > Brassicales > Brassicaceae > Hirschfeldia > Hirschfeldia incana. The sequence continues at coordinate 363,384 of JABCMI010000083.1, read as the reverse complement.
AAAGCAGAAAGAATCAGATCAACCGCCTGAAGCAGTACAGACTGATGAGGAAGAGACAGAACAGCCTACCGAGACAGAACCAACAGCTGAAGAACGACCTGCTGGGGCCGTTCCTCCAACCGTTAATCCTTCCCCTGCTCGCCAGTACGTTCCTAAAGTCCCATACCCTGTTCCAGCCAAAGCCACACGCAAGGACAAAGAGGAGATCAAATGCAGGAAGATGCTAGAGGATCTCACGGTTAGGCTCCCTTTGATGAGTGCGATCCAGATGATGCCATCTATGAGAAACTTTGTTAAGGGACTGATCTCTGGGAAGATATCGGACGACAGTGAATACATGGTTGTCTCCAAAGAATGTAGTGCAGTACTCCAGAATCGGAAGATCAAGAAACAGGGTGACCCAGGAAAATTCGTTCTGTCGATCCAGATTGGAAGAACAATCTTCTCCTGTTCGCTGGTTGATTTAGGATCTAGCATAAACCTGATGCCGTATTCTGTTGCTAAGCGCCTTGGGTACTCAGATTTCAAACCCACCAGGATGTCTCTAGTGTTTGCTGATCGCTCAGTGAAGACACCAGTTGGAATTCTTCAAGATCTACAAGTTCTAGTAGGAAACACACTGGTCCCGGCTGATTTTGTTGTTCTGGAAGTTGAGGAAGAGTCCAAGAATCCCCTGATTCTGGGCAGACCATTCCTCTGCACAGTGGGAGCCATCATAGATGTCCGACAAGGAAAAATTGACTTACATCTTGGTGATATTGTGATGACTTTTCAGATGGAGCAAATGCTGAAGAAGCCGATGTTGGATGGACAAACCTTCACTGTTCAGGAGGAGAGTGATCTGCTGGAACCACATGAGGGAATAATTGAGGAAGTTCTCACTGATGATCCTTTAGAACTCGCTTTGACAAGAGCCGAGGCTGAGCAAAGCTTGGAAAACGTTGATGCTGATGCCTATGCAAAGCTTCTGGACTCAGCACGAAGTATGGAGAGGTTAGTGGCGAATCTAAGTCTGGGGGAGAACAGCGAAAGCAGCAATCCAGCCGGAACAACCTCGACTCAGAACCCATCTGTTCCAGCGTCTCAGGCCGACGACTCATGGAGTGAGCTCAAAGCTCCAAAGGTAGAACTTAAACCCCTTCCTAAAGGGCTCAGGTATGCGTTTCTCGGACCTAACTCAACATATCCTGTCATCATAAATTCTGACTTGAACAATGCTGAGACTGCTCTGCTCCTGTGTGAATTGAGAAAATATCGTAAAGCATTAGGTTATTCTCTAGCTGACATACCTGGCATCTCACCTGATTTATGCATGCATAGAATACATCTAGAAGATGAATCGATGACTTCTGTAGAACATCAGAGGAGGTTGAACCCAAATCTAAAAGATGTTGTTAAGAAAGAGATAATGAAACTTCTAGAAGCTGGTGTGATCTATCCGATCTCTGATAGTAAGTGGGTTAGCCCTGTTCATGTAGTACCTAAGAAAGGTGGCATCACTGTTATAACAAATGAAAGGAACGAATTGATCCCAACTAGAACAGTTACAGGTCATCGCATGTGCATTGATTTTCGTAAATTAAATGCAGCAACTCGCAAGGATCACTTCCCACTTCCGTTTATTGATCAAATGCTTGAGAGATTAGCTAACCACCCTTACTATTGCTTTTTAGATGGTTATTCAGGTTTCTTTCAGATCCCCATCCACCCAGATGATCAGGAGAAGACGACGTTCACATGCCCATATGGAACATACGCCTACAGGAGAATGCCGTTCGGCTTGTGCAATGCTCCAGCAACATTCCAGCGATGCATGATGTCGATTTTTACAGATCTAATTGAAGACATAATGGAAGTTTTCATGGACGACTTTAGCGTCTATGGAAGCTCCTTTCATGTTTGTTTGTCAAATTTGTGCAGGGTATTGAAGAGATGTGAGGAGAAGAACCTGGTGCTGAACTGGGAGAAGTGTCATTTTATGGTCCGAGATGGGATTGTTCTAGGACATAAAATATCAGAAAAGGGCATTGAGGTAGACAAAGCAAAGATCGAGGTCATGATGAGTCTACAGCCACCTACTACGGTGAAGGCAATTAGGAGTTTCTTGGGACATGCCGGTTTCTACAGACGATTCATTCAGGATTTCTCTAAAATTGCTAGACCACTCACACGGCTGCTCTGCAAAGAAGCCCAGTTCTCGTTTGACAGCGACTGTTTGGCCGCATTCCATGCGATCAAGGGGGCTTTAGTCAGCGCACCTGTTGTTCAACCTCCAGACTGGGATCTTCCTTTCGAGATCATGACAGATGCGAGTGATTTTGCAGTGGGAGCAGTACTAGGACAGAGGAAGGACAAGAAGCTGCACGTAATCTATTATGCGAGTAAGACGATGGATGAAGCTCAGTGCCGATATGCAACTACAGAGAAAGAGCTCCTAGCTATCGTCTATGCATTTGAGAAGTTCAGATCCTACCTGGTTGGATCAAAGGTAATCGTGCACACTGACCATGCAGCTCTTAAGTACTTGCTCACCAAGAAGGATGCTAAACCACGACTCTTGAGGTGGATTCTCTTGCTCCAAGAATTCGACTTAGAGATCAGAGACAAGAAGGGGGTTGATAATGGAGTTGCAGATCACCTTTCACGGATGAAGGTCTCAGACGAAGCCATTCTCGACGAGGAACAGCCGATGGAATATGTCAACATGATTGGTCTAAACTGTCTGGAACAGTCATCTACTGCAAATACCAATTGTTCTAGCGCAGGAGAGAAGTTCACAGCAGCAATCCAGAAGCAGTATCCTAATCTTCCATGGTTTGCAGAAATAGCCAATTACCTTGCTGCAGAGAAGGAACCCCTGAAATTCACTGGTAATGAGAAGAAAAAATTTCTAAGGGAAGCTAGACATTATTTCTGGGATGAACCATATCTATATCGCCAAGGTAAGGATGGGATTTTCAGAAGATGTGTTCCAGAAGATGAAATTCAAGGAATTATCCATCACTGCCACGGTTCCTCCTATGCTGGCCACTTTGCTACTTTCAAAACAGTCTCCAAGATACTTCAAGCCGGTTTTTGGTGGCCTATTATGTTCAGGGATGCTCATGCATTTTTATCACGATGTAATTCCTGTCAAAGGATGGGTAGTGTGAGTAAGAAAAACGAGATGCCACAGAATTACATCCTAGAAGTGGAAGTGTTCGACTGTTGGGGAATTGATTTCATGGGACCATTCCCAATCTCTCATAAGAACGAGTACATCTTGGTCGCCGTGGACTATGTCTCCAAATGGGTAGAAGCCGTAGCTAGTCCAACCAATGATGCAAGGGTTGTAACCAAGATGTTCACTTCAACAATCTTCCCAAGGTTCGGTGTTCCTAGAGTTGTCATTAGCGATGGAGGAACACACTTCATCAATAAGCTGTTCCAAGGGTTGCTAAGCAAGAATGGAGTAAAACACAAGGTCGCGACCGCTTATCATCCTCAAACCAGTGGTCAAGTAGAAGTCTCAAACAGAGAGATCAAGGACATCCTGCAGAAAACAGTGAACACTACTCGTAAGGATTGGTCTCTCAAGCTAGATGATGCTCTCTGGACATACAGAACCGCCTATAAGACGCCATTAGGAACGACTCCCTATCACCTGGTCTATGGAAAGGCATGTCATCTACCGGTTGAACTAGAGTACAAAGCCGCTTCGGCTGTTAAACTACTGAACTTCGACATCAAACCAGCCGCGGAGAGGAGAACAATGCAACTGCATGAATTGGACGAAATTAGACATTTGGCCTATGAGAGTTCTAAGATCTACAAGAAGAAAACAAAGGCATTTCATGATAAAAGAATCCTCAATAGGAGTTTTGCACCGAAGGATCAGGTCCTGCTCTTTAACTCTCGACTGAAGCTTTTTCCTGGAAAGCTAAAATCGAGATGGTCTGGACCTTTCACCATTAAAGAAGTTCGCCCATATGGAGCTGTTGTGTTGCTGGACACAAAAGGTGGAGAATTTGTGGTCAATGGTCAGCGTTTGAAGCCTTATCTTGCTGACACACCAATCGCAGAAGGAGTAGAAATACCCTTAGGCGATCCTTCTCTAGCCTGATCCGCTCATCAAAGTCAAGCTAGTGACGTTAACCAAGCGCTTGGTGGGAGGCAACCCACTGGTATGTATATATTTCTTCTCTATTTACGTTTCTGTTCTTTTAAATTTCAATTACAGGTCATAAAAATCAAGAAAATCTGAGTTACTTCGGCAGAACAATCAGGTGACTGTTCCAGGTAAGTTCTCAGAAATAAAAAATAAAAAATAAAATAAAATAATAAAACTAAGTAAAAAGAAGAGGAAGCGGTTAGGTTTTACCTTTTTAAAGGTCTTTACCTTTCCCTTCCCCACTATCTCCTTCACGCCGCTCTCCCTCTTCCTTTCCCCTTGAACCCTAAAATCGATATCTTCAAATCTCCTTCCATCTCTTTGATTTTCGGTTGCTATAACTCAATTCTTGGCAAGTTTACTCTGTTTTTACAGGAATTCACCAACTGGAAAGGTAAATCGCGGATTGAGAGTCTCCCTCCCTCACATGCTTCACGCTCAAATCGCTTTCTCTCTACTCTTGTTCTCAATTTCGATTGTCCTTGCTTATATAGCTTTAAATCATTGTTCTCTTATCAGCTAGGACAGAAATTGAACAAGTTAGCCGATTGCATGTTAGGGTTGGTTTTTGAAATCGATTTTGAGATTGGAACTTTAGGCTTGATATAAGTTCATAATCGGTTTTGAGATGTACTATTGTGAGTTTCAAGGGATGTACAAATGGCATAGGGAATCATTAGTGAAACTGAAATTGTGTGGTGTAAAATCGGTTTTGGAGCAAGCTTGTTTAAATCGATCTATATCTCCTTGCATAAGCTTGCTTGGTTTTTCTTGAGACTAGTGCTAATAACACACTTATGTTTATTCTTTACAGATGGGTCCCAAGCTAAGACTACCCAAATCGAGAGGAACTCCCTCCCCTGCCGCACGAGCCCCTGAAGGATACCCTTGGCCGAACCAGGAGGAGAACAAGCCTATTGACATCAGTGACCCTATGCTGTTGGATTACAATGTTGAGGGGTGGGATAAAGAGTCGGCAGCGAGGTACAACAAGCTTCTCAAGGTTGAGATCTGCCCCACCAAATTCCCAAGCGCAGACGTTTTGGCTGAACTCGGCCTTGACACTGATGTGTTCGACACACTGGACTCCATTGGTCTCGCTGGTCTCTGCTACAGGGTGTACCCTCTATACCCAGATTTGGTGAGGCAAGTTCTTGCCACGTGCCAAGTTACTTACCAGAACCCGACGGCACCTACCTACGAGAACTGCTCTTTCTCCTTCATGGCTGACGGCAAGTTCTGCTCCATCTCACTTGCTGAACTCAACGAAGTCTATGAGATTCTGGACGAGGATCAAAAGGGAGCCTCAGTGGATAAGAAGTTTGTTCCACAGAATGCCTTCTGGGATCTCATTGCAGCTGGGAAGTTCATACCTCGCAAGGCGTACCAATCTCAAATCCGGAACCCCACGTTGAGAGTTCTCGCCAAGATCATCTCCAACACTCTGTTCGCCAAGGAATACACCTCCAAGGTCACGAGTGGTGAGCTCCAGGTCCTCTACACTTGTCTTAATGATGAGATACGCAGGGACCAGGTTGTTCCGGTGCAGGAAGTCAAGACCAACCCAGGCTTCCACCTGATCTCCATGTTCGCTGAGCGCAAAAATGCACTGCTCCGCACAGACGACAAGAAGGATCGCTGCGGCAGTCTCCTCACTCCCTTGTTCCAGCACTTCGGTATTAACCTCAGCACCTACACGGTGGTCTCCGAGATCGAGTACATTGACGTTCCCTACCTGCTCGCATGTCACATCCTACGCGACGAGAACACCTACATGTTCCAGGATAAGGAGGGAAATCAGTTGTATTGCAAACTCCCCATGCCAGGATTAACCAGCTTCCTCACCTTGGACAACATCGTGTTCTTACCACCTGAGGAACAGCTCTGCCCAAACCCACGTGCCCCACCTCCAAACGATGATGATGACATGGATGATGTGGAGGATGTGACTCCAGAAGAAGAGGGCGAGTTCGACCTGGCTCCACATCTTGACTTAGATGATGACACAGCCTACCGCAAGTGGATGGTGGATTCTCAGCGCAAGAACAACAGCCTCATGAAGAAGATCCTGAAGCTGATCACAGGAGGATGTTTCGCAGGACAGAGTGGTCAGGATGAGCCGAGAACACCACAGCCGAACCGCCGAGCAGGAAAGGAACCAGCTGAGCCTTCCACAGGAGATGATCGCTTGCCAAGGAACAGGAGGACACCTGGCAACGAGAGCGGCCACTCTGATTGAGTCCTTGGGGACTATTTTCTATCCCATTGTCTTATCCATCTGAACTATTTATTTTTCATGCTTTCTTTATTTTGGTGTGTTTTATTTGTTCCTTCATTCTTATCACAACCAGGGATGGTGTGATTTAAGTCTGGGGGAGCATTGTGTGCTTTGAGTCAGTCTGTTCTTGAGTCATTTTTATGTTTTTATTGAGTCTTGCTTTAGGATCGAGTCAGTCTGAACTATTGTGGGAATAAGGACCTTATTGTGTGATGCTATCCTAACCACCTCGTGCTCTAACTTTCTTATTCAGTGACCTTAGCGGTGGCGAACGACCCATACATGGACCTGGAACACTCTGACATTTCTCATTAGACTCTCCAGAAGTTCTCAACTGATCAGGTTACACTGGGTAGACTAAACTCCACCTAACTTGGACCTAATCTTGACTCTTAATTCTTCTTGTTATGGGCATTAGATCAGGGAAACGAGACCTACACTCAGGACTTCTTTCTCCTTTTATCCCTCTTGTTGTTCCTGAGTGGCTAGCTCATCTTTAGCTAGTTCCCACCTTGCACCTTAACCTTTTATTCCACCCACATGCACTTGTTTTCCCCATGTTATATATGCAGATATGTGCAAAAAGGTTGGAGAGGAAAGGATCGACACAGCCTCTTACTCATCAATGCTCATCATTCAGAAGAAGAGGAAGGAACATGCTACGAGAGAGAACAGTCCGAGGCCTGATCCGCCATTGAGATGAACAAGTCAGGAAGTTGAGGTAAAACACTCCAGTGGCTCCCAAAAATTTCTTGTTACCTCCTTATCTCGTCACTATGCAATCATTGTATACATGTTATTTCAAAAAAAAAATAAAAAAAAAAAAACGAGTATTTTATTATTTAAGTGACGAGATAGGAGATGAATTCATATGATTGTGCCACTGGGAAAGGTGTAATAATTCAGTACCATAGATGGAGTAAGGAAGAGTTAGTGCTATGGAATGGAGCAGTCAGATAGAGTGATCCGACTGGAGAACAGCCAGTTTGATCAGAGCAGAAGTGAGTAAGAGCTGTGGAGATCAATGGATCCGTCCTCTCTTGCAGTTTTGTGCGATATCCTGCATCCACCTAAATAAAATCGGTAACCCCTAAACACTATAAGCTCCACTACTCAAACACTTAAACAGCCTCTTTAATACCTAGCCCGTCTACTCTGAGTAGTGCCTGTGACGAGAAGCTCACGCTGAACTTAAATGAATGTAGGGAGTTTTGTCTCGATAGTGTTGCTTTTTCAGGTATGAGATGTAGAGTATGGAGCCGATTTTCGAACAGCAGTCAGAAGGTTCCAGTAAGTGTATGAGGTCCTAGCTAACTTCTTGTATGGTTCAGAGATTTGTGGTAAGAGTATGGTTTCTGATGATAAGCGAGTTCCCACACTTTCAAACCTTTTCCCTGTTCTTGGTACTTGCCTTGTTCGAGGACAAACAAGGATCTAAGTCTGGGGGAATTGATATATGGTGTTTTTCACATCATTTGCATTTATGTTTTTATTAGATTCAAGTCTCTTAATCGTGTTAGTCTAGTACTTTGTGGTCTTTTTCAGGTCCAGAGTTGGTAGATGAGTGAATAGAAGGTACATGAAGAAAAGATGCCTTTTTGGAGTTATCCTGCGGAGAACACTCAAGAAGAACAATGGAACAAACGACGGAGTGATCCCGGTGATTGTTCCAGACGAATAAGGAAACTTTAATTTCGGGAATTAAAGCCCAAAAGCCCTAATTTACTTCTACCTGTTGGCGCCTCCTTATAAAAAGACCTGCTACTTCTATTTTCTTTTCTTACGTTAGTTTTTACAAGACATAGACTTGTTTTTGGCGATTTGCAATTGTAAGGGAGAAGGCTTCATCTTTCCTAGAGAAGATCAACCTGAACCCTTTGTTTCTCTACTTTTATCTTATGCAGTTTATTTCAGAATTAATGTCTTTAATTACTTGCATCATGATTGAGTAGTAGCCGTGCTCGCCTAGGGTTTTTAGGGTGTTGAACCTGAGCTAAACATAGATAAGCAATATTCATAACTGTTCTTCATTCATATTGCTCTTAATGCTATTCATAATCTGATCACTTATTGATAGATCTAGGGTTTATCATCTAGCTAACCGCTTAGGAGATAACCTGACATGTATTGAATGAGCTTAATATCGCTAATCAGCGAAAGTAGATATTAGGGTAGTAAGTGGACTAATCGGACTTGATCTCTAAGGCTTGCAATCAGATCTCATCCCAACGACAGTTAGGCGGTGAGACTGATCTGCAAAGCGATCGCTACCACGATAGTGGAACGATCCAGTTGAGTGATCCGAGTCCTAGAAGGTACTTCATCGTGCTTGAATAATTGTTTGGCTCTATATCGACACCCAATGAAATACCCTAGGTTAGCTCTTTATTAATTTGAACCAATCTTAGTTTATCTTGTTAGCTATTTGTCACTTCTTAAAATCAACATACTTTTCATCTTAGCTTGATTTCGAACTTATAGAAATAAAGTGTAGACTGGTCCTCTGGATTTGAATCTTAATTACTACGATTACAACTGTTAGCTTGGCAGTAGCAAGGATTCATTTTTAGTGTATCAATCTACGAGAACTTGAAAAAATCCGTCAAAGGTCATTTTCATTGAATTTACTTACATTCAGTGTTCTTGCGTTTTTGATCCTAGACGGTAGAGAAAGCTTAAGATATATGTCTCTTCTGTACTCTAGCACTGCTTATGTTATCTATCTTCCTACATAGTTTTTAATATGTTATTGAATATGTGTGTCACAGAGAAGCTGACATGACAAAAGAGCGGATAGAGAAACTTCTTAAAGTTGGAGCCAATGTTATTCTGACCACGAAGGGAATTGATGACATGGTGCTTAAAGTGAATTTCTCCCTACTCTTGACGCATTACTCAGTTTTGAACTTGGATTCTTATTCTTCGGCTTTTATTTCAGTACTTTGTAGAGGCATGAGCTATTGCTGTTAGGCGTGTCCGCATAGAAGACATGCGCCATGTTTCTAAGGCAACATGAGCAACCCTTGTACTTTCCTCAGCTATGATTTTCAATATTGAAAGCATTACAACCTGAGTTGTAATTTTAACTAATATCGGTGTTTTTAGGTCACCACTTTTGCTGACATGGAGGGCGAAGAAACATTTGACCCGGCACACCTTGGATCTGCAGACGAAGCTGTGGAGGAGAGAATCGTAGATCATGATGTTGTTGATAAACTTTTGAAGTATCGAACTTTGTAAAAGACCCAAGAAAATGAAAAGATAAGATTGTATTGATCGAAACGAATTACAAGTGAGTTTTTCTTTGGAGTTTTTCACTCTCCTTGTAACTGAAAATGACCATACAATCGATAACCTCACTCTACGACTCTCCTTTATTATTTATAGACAAGGTTGTTGAGAATGGCTCATGATCCCATGCTCTCGTTGTGATCTCCTAGCACGTGCTCAGTGTATGACTCAGCACATACCGTTACTCTTTTATTCCTTTTCTAGAACCTGCCCGCATCATCATTCTCTTTGGGCCTTACGTACTCGTCCTTTCCTCACTTGTGGGCTCTGCGTGCGTACTGATACAAGACCGGAGGATGCACGGCCTCATACGTATCAATACCATCCCCAACGAATTTGACCTTGTCCTCAAGGTCGAAGCATGGGTAGCGTTTCTTGATTGCAGAGACCCATTCCCACGAACTCTCATGATCAGGAAGGCCCTGCCACTTGATGAGAACTTCCTGTTGCCCCGTACTCGTATTAACCCGTGTAGCAACTACCCCTTCAGGTTCAACAATCAACTCGCCTTCACTGTTCAGCTGAGGTGGTAGTGGTAGGTTATCATTTGAGTCGCCGATAGCTTTCTTCAGTTGGGAAACATGGAAGGTAGGGTGAATCTTAGCCTCTGCTGGGAGCTTCAGCCTATACGCCACTTTACCAATACGTTCCTCCACCTCATATGGACCGTAGAAGCGAGCAGACAACTTCTCGTTCAATCTGCGAGCTAATGTTTTCTGGCGGTAAGGACGAAGCTTTACATACACCAAATCCCCAATCTCAAAAGTAACCTCACGACGGTGCTTACCAGCTCTCTCCTTCATCAGTTGTTGAGCTCGGTGTAAGTTTGCTTTAAGAAGCTGCAACACTGCATCACGATCACGTAGTTGACCTTCCAGCTCTGCGTTAGTAGTAGATCCAGTCTCAAACTTAATCCAGGTTGGAGGGTCTCTTCCGTACAGCGCACGAAACGGGGTCATCTTCACAGCAGAATGATACGCTGAGTTGTAGCTCAGTTCTGCCCAAGCCAAATAGGTAGCCCAAGTCTTAGGCTTCTCACTAGCAAAGCAGCGTAGGCAGGTCTCCATGCCACGGTTTGTTACCTCAGTTTGGCCATCGGATTGAGGATGATACGCCGTACTGAAGCACAAGCGGGTTCCAGATAAGCGAAACAGCTCCTTCCAAAAGGCGCTAGTGAAAACCTTATCACGTTCAGAGACAATAGTGCGTGGAAACCCATGAAGCTTGACTACCTCTTGAATGAAGGCCAGTGCAACATCAGTCGCCGTGAAGGGGTGACTAAGCCCAACGAAGTGACTGCATTTCGAAAGTCTGTCTACTACCACCATGACAGTGTTGAGTCCCCGTGAGCGTGGGAGACCTTCGACGAAGTCCATGGAAAGGTCTTCCCACACCTGTTCTGGAACTGGTAGTGGCTGAAGCAATCCCCCCGGAGCCAATGTGGAATACTTCTGTCGCTGACACACTGACAAGATGAGACAAAGCGTCGAATGTCAGTCATCATCCCCTCCCAGAAGAATAGCTCCCTAATACGACGCTGAGTTTTCAACACTCCATCGTGACCTCCCATTTTTCCATCATGGTACTCAGTCATGATGACACCAATGAGATTGGATGATTTAGGAATCACCAACTTCCCTTTACGCAACAATCTGCCCTGTACCACCGTGAACTCTGGGTGCTTCGAGGGGTCAGCTATCACTTCAGAACGAAGCTGCTGTAGCTTAGGATCCTTATCCACAACACTCGCAATCTCCTCCAGTTGTAACGCCGTTGTCATAGAAACTGCAAACAACTCAGGGACGGCTACTTGTCGTGATAGTGCGTCTGCTGCCTTATTCTCCATCCCAGGCTTGTAGACAATCTCAAAGTCGAACCCCAACAATTTGGTAAGCCACTTCTGATACTCGAGATTGACCTCACGCTGCTCCAACAGAAACCTGAGACTCTTCTGATCCGTACGAACCACAAAACGACGACCCAACAAGTAGTAGCGCCATTTTTGCACAGCGAAGACGATGGCCATGAGTTCCCTTTCGTAAATGGATTTCAGTTGCTGCCGTTCGGTGAGAGCTTGACTAAAGAACGCGATGGGGCATTGATTTTGCATAAGCACCGCCCCCAACCTAAAACCAGAGGCGTCGGTCTCCACCACGAAAGGACAGTCGAAATCTGACATGGCTAACACTGGCACAGTTGTCATCGCACGCTGCAGAGTTCGAAACGCCTCTGTAGCTATCAGGGTCCACAAGAACTGCTCCTTGCGTAGGACATAAGTAAGTGGCCGAGCTATACTCCCATAATCACGAACGAACTTGCGATAATAGCCTGTGAGCCCCAAAAATCCCCTCACCTCAGCTCCTTAATATTTCGCGGAATTGCCCACTGCAACATTGCTTTGATCTTCTCATTATCAACCGCAACCCCTTGGCCCAAAATGATATGCCCAAGGTAGTCAACCTGTGAGCTTCCAAACTGACACTTCTTCAAGTTTTCGTACAGCTTCTGCTCCTTCAAAACTTCCAACACCAATCTCAAATGCTCCTCATGTTCCTCCGGTGTTCGGAATATAAACACACAACAGACGCATAGATACAAATTTAACATTATTCTATAAACACTCCATTCTTCAACAATGTTCAATAACAAAATTGTGTCCACACACATAACTCATACCCGTTCCGCACCGGCTTGAGCACAGTAGATTGAAAGGATGCCTGTCCCACAGCCAACGTCCACCCCAACCTGTTATAAGCAATCAATGCAGTAATAGGTGTTCAAACAAAACACTAAACTACTACCACATAGTAAAAACAGTTTTAGCTAAACCGAATTGAATCCTAACACAGGATAAACAAAGAAACTAAAAAACAGAACCAGATAGAATCCTTTTTCTTTCAATATCATTTGCGAAGAGAGAAAGATACAGCAACGAGAGAGAGAGAAAACTACCTTGCCTTGGATGAAGCTCTGATGCTGCATTATCGCTTCGCTATAAGTTTCCGTCCTTGAGCGGTTCTGTATCAAACCAATAACATCCAACCAGGAAGGAAGTGAGAAATCCCCAAAACATCAGACTGCACAGAAGACAAGAACTAATCTTTCATGTTGATAATTTGATCTTTCAATTTTCAAGCTCTCACACCAGACTAATGAAAAACAAGAAGAAGAAGAAGAAGCGAGTGAAAGTACCTTGATCATCTCTTCGTGAATCCCGACGTGAGCATACGAATGAAAGTAGCTAGTCAACGTAATGTCTGCCTATGTTGCAAACTGGCACAAAGACAAAGTCAAGACATCTTGTAAAAGATCTATTTCATGTGAGAAACTTAGGTTAAATGCTTCAAACCTGGATAATTTTTACTTTTCTCATAGCTGGTTCGATCACTCCAGCTTCCAAATTGTTACGGACGGTTCCGTTAACAAGGTGAAGTCCCATGCTACATTTTTATTTTCCCAGCCTCTGCAAATTCAGCAATTGCCAACTGTTCGCGAGATCGTGCAGTGATCTCTCCATTTCACCAAGCATGCAGTCATTTACACCTCTCAAGATCAACGAGACCTAACATACAAAATGCTTATGACGTCATGACAAAGCAAGAAAAAACTCTGACGCTATAAATGACTTTTGGGAATAACTAAAAATAAAATATATGACTAATCTTGTGCGATATAATAAATAGTGTTAACAATTAAGCATGATCTTAAGCAGAGAGTGAATGGCATACCGCACTGCTCGTTTTGGTTCCCTTTATCAATACAACTGATACGTATGAGGCCGTGCATCCTCCGGTCTTGTATCAGTACGCACGCAGAGCCCACAAGTGAGGAAAGGACGAGTATGTAAGGCCCAAAGAGAATGATGATGTGGGCAGGTTCTAGAAGAGGAATAAAAGAGTAACGGTATGTGCTGAGTCATACACTGATCACGTGCTAGGAGATCACAACGAGAGCATGGGATCATGAGCCATTCTCAACAACCTTGTCTATAAATAATAAAGGAGAGTTGTAGAGTGAGGTTATCGATTGTATGGTCATTTTCAGTTACAAGGAGAGTGAGAAACTCTAAAGAAAAACTCACTTCTAATTCGTTTCGATCAATACAATCTTATCTTTTCATTTTCTTGGGTCTTGTACAAAGTTTGATACTTCAAAAGTGTATCATTTGGTATCAGAGCCCTCGAATCTGGGTACCATGCCGCCGAAGAAAGCCGATACAGAGGTGACGTTGGAGCAGATGCAGCAACAGATGAGTCGGATCTCGCTGGTGGAGCAGGAGATCACTCGTATGGGGCCGATGAAGCAGACGATGAACGTGATGCAGCAACAACATGCGGTCATGTTCAGTCGTTGGGAGGTTGAGCAGCAGGAGAAGGAAGCCGCGAAGGTCAAGCTTCGTGAGTTGGAGAAGGGCAAGGCCCATCAAACTGATGACCTTGGTTCTGAACCAACGATCGGAAGCAGAGTTGACTTCAAGGGCGATCGGAAGAGTCTGGCGAAGTTTCCCACTCCGTTCCTGATGAGTGAAGATGGGTACTTCAGTCGGAGCCACCGCGGTCAAGGCTCGGGCTTTCATGAGGATGCCTTTCCGTGGCGTCAGCCGTCGTGGTCCCGTCGAATGGACATTCCCACGTTCGACGGTACGGAGGCGGAAGGGAGGATCTTACGTGTGGAGGAGTACTTTGAGCTGGGGGAGTTTTCGGAGGAGGAGAAGCTGCGTTTGGTGAGGTTATGCTTCACCGGTGATGCTCTGTTGTGGTACCGGTGGGAGCGTAGCCGCGTTCCTTTTCGAAACTGGACCCAGATGAAACATCGTGTGCTGGCTCAGTATTCGACGCTTCAGGATGTCACTGCCGGCGAACGTCTTCTCAAAATCCGTCAGGAGGGATCGGTGAGGGATTTCAATCGCGATTTCATCAATCTGGCGTCTCACGCGCCTGTGATCCCCGAACCGGTGTTGGAGATGTCATATAAAAATGGGGTGGTGGGAAAGATCCGCGCCGGGGTGAAGATGTTGCGAGCTTATAGCTTGGAACACATGATGCAGACGGCGATTCAGGTCGAGGAGTGGGAGACGGAGGAAGCGTTGATTCCGATCAAGTCATCGAAACCCACATCAGGGGCTTCTTCGAACACGACCAAGCCCAATAACGGTGTCCAGGCCCAATCTCTTCTTCAGCCCAAACCCAAAGCCCAACCGGCGTTCACGCCCAACAACCAACGGGACAAGGGAATTAGGGCTCAATCGAATCACGGTCGCCTGAAACCTCTGTTTCGCCGTTTGACACCGGCCGAGGTGGAGAAATGGAAGGCGGAGGGATTGTGCTTCAAGTGCGATGAGAAGTTTCACCCCAATCACCCGTGTGCTCAAGCTCAACTCACGGTGATGGTGATTCATGCGAATGGAGTGGAGGAGGAGCTGTTGGAGGAGCCGTGTGAGGTGCGTGATGAGGAGTTAGGGGTGGAAGTGATGACGGCGGAGGTTTCAGCCAATTCGGTGGTAGGGAAATCTTCCCCACGCACGATGAAACTCTGCGGGGTTATCAATGGGAGAGAAGTTATCGTACTCATCGATAGCGGCGCAACTCATAACTTCATCTCTACCAAGTTGATCGAGGAGCTGCAACTTCCAACCACAACAACTCAACGTTACGGCATGTTGGTGGCAGGAGGAGTTAACGTTAAGGGCCGTGGCGTGGTCAACAACGTTAAGCTATCTCTACCGACGTGTCAGCTCACTACCAGTTTCTTACCTCTGGAACTAGGGGTGGCTGATGTTATCCTAGGAGTTCAGTGGTTGGATACGCTGGGAGAGATGAGAGTAAATTGGAAACTCCAGTGGATGCGAGTTTGCGTAGATGGGAAATGGGTGGAGCTGCAAGGTGACTTGAGCTTACACTCGGAAGTAGTGTCTCTGAAGTCCCTTTGGAGGGTGGTGGAGACTGAAGGAGAGGGGCTCTTGGTGGAATATGGAGGCATACAGCACCAGGCCAGTGCTGTTGCTATCACGGAGTTTGGAGACTGGTCGAACTTACTTCAACAGTTCGCACCAGTCTTTGCTGAACCCACGGAGCTGCCACCATCTAGGGGGAAGGAGCATCACATTACTCTGGAGGAAGGGGCCAGACCAGTGAGTGTGAGGCCATTTCGTTATCCTCAAATTCAAAAAGCGGAGATTGAGCGCCAAATTGCTTCAATGCTTGCGACGGGGATAATTCAGGAGAGTAGCAGTCCTTTCTCGAGTCCGGTTCTCCTAGTAAAGAAGAAGGATGGAAGCTGGAGGTTCTGCGTCGACTATAGGGCGTTGAATAGAGTCACGGTGCCTAACAAGTACCCTATCCCTATGATCGACCAATTGCTCGATGAACTACACGGAGCTCGAGTGTTCTCCAAGCTGGATCTCCGATCAGGGTACCACCAGATCCTTGTGAAGCAAAAAGACGTTCCTAAGACAGCATTTCGCACTCACGACGAACACTATGAGTTCCACGTCATGCCGTTCGGGTTGTCCAACGCACCAGCCACATTCCAGTCGCTGATGAACCAAGTCTTTCGACCTTATTTTCGACGGTTTGTACTGGTGTTTTTCGACGACAACCTGGTCTACAGTCGAAATATATACTCGAGAATCAGAGAAATATTCTTTATAAAATTATTAAGAAGCTGCTGGCAGTAAGGATTCAGTAATGATGTTTGATGTTGTTTGCAGTGTCTGCAATGATGCAATTAGCTAAACATTGTGCATTTGAAGAACCTAGCGTGGAATCCATATCAGGCGAGAATGTTCTAACATGGCCAGAAGTGTTATTTCCTTGTTCTCTGAGTATGTGTTACCTGTAATCTCTTTGAGCTCACTGCTATTTTAACTGCACTACTGAGTGAAGTTTTATCCATTTTGTTACTAAGTAAATGATCAACGACCAAGCAACCCTCAATAATTTACATAAAGCATTTAAAATGCAGGTTAAACATATAGACTGTCAAACAATAAAAATCCAAGAGCTAGACTCCGTTATTGCAAGATATAAATTCAAGTCAATGATGAGAGGTATAACACTTTCCCTATATCAATGATGATACTCAGTATAAAATGTGATTTTATCTCTGCCTATGTTATGGGAAAAGTAATTTACACTTTGTTACCATTTGGTGTTGAATCTTTTTTCTTGGACAGACGATTGTATATTTCTATGACCCAATAGACGTAGAGAAAGACCAAGTCATTGATGGCTCCGTTACTCTTTCTCAAAGAAAAGAGAACTGGAGATTTATGAACATCCACAACCCACTCTTTTCCAACTTTTTGAGTTCCACCAATGCTTTTTGAGATTTGTCCTAAACTGTCTTCTGATCTCCCAATAAAAACGCCGAGAGATTTGTCCTAAACTGTCTTTAGGTTCTTGCATTCATTTGGTCCAAGTCATTCATTCTCTGAGTGCATCTTTTACATATATTTTCTGCATTTTCTCATGTCATATATATACACCTTACTCTAAACTGCAAGATATTAAAGTTCAAAACCATAACACACCTAGACATTAAACCGTCCTCATGACTCCTCGTCTGCTTTAAGCAAAGCAACATGAAGGAAAAAGCTATGTACATAGAGGATCGGTCTCTCACCTCATCTACATAGCTGAAGAAGTTGGCACATGATATAGCTCTTTACAAAACAGACGTGAAACCTGCAAACTGTTAAGATTTGCTTGGTATGTCAAAGATATAACAGAGCCAAGAATACATAAGAAACTTTCATAATAAGATAAAAATAATCAGCTACCAAAGGTGTCAATTATCCGGCCAATCTTCTGAATTCTATGCCATTTTCGATAAAACACAGCTCAACCAAGCGAATGTTTTTCAAACTTGGAATAAAAGTGAGTGGTTCTCCAAAACAAGGATACTATGTTCTAGAGACGACATGTTTCATGGACAAGAAAATTTTTTTAAGACCACAAAATTTCTTGTTTTTGGCTTGGTGCTTGGTAGATGCACTAACAACAATCTCAGGAAGAGGAGGCTCTGTGTCTTTCTTGGGTTGTGTCTCTGTTCCATCTGATGGAGCCTCAGCTTTCTTGGGAGGTGGCTTCAAATTACCATAGTCTACTCGCGATATTTGAATGCCTGTCTTTGTTAACATCTTCATGAACAAACGTTCGTCAATGGTCCCACACATATACACTATCTGAGTTGGTGCCTCTATGGTAAATGATACACCTGACATCGAACTCACAAATAAATAAAAAACACCAAACCAAACCAAACCAAACCTTATATATCAATAAATATATTAGATAAAACTTACAAACCTTGGATGGTCTTTAAAGCTCCTATAATTTTCTTGTACCAAGTTGCTTCTAACGTGTCTATCTCGAATGTAAATTTCTGCAAAAAAAAAAAACAAAAACAGTTTTAAAACCTAAACCAATTGAAAAGCGTTATAAATATTGAAGTTATGAGATTTATATATAACCACAAAATGATTATTAGGCTTCCGGATGCCTTCTGGATTCTCTTCATATCCATATGTAATCCTGTAGGGCATAATGTAAATTTTCGCTTTGAATAACTTCTTAATGAAGACCACAGGATCAACTTCGCCGCTTAAAAACATCAACTTCTTAGTGAACATCATGGGATTAGGTGCTTCGCTATGTTTCCACCAGTCGGGTGCATCAATGTCGAACGTTAAACCTAGAATTAAACGGGACACAGTCATAGTTAAGATTTATCTACTTCTACCTCTTGAGTAATCAGTTAACAAGAGGATCGATCAAGACTCAAAGCTTGTTTACCTTTAATGCCCACGAATAATTTCTCTAATGTCTTTTGCCAACCTTTGAGTTCGTTTTCCACAAGCAAAACACATGTCTATTCATAAAATTATACATAAACTAGTTAGAAAATTGTA
The DNA here is from genome assembly GCA_026261945.1 of Hirschfeldia incana. Taxonomy (NCBI): domain Eukaryota; kingdom Viridiplantae; phylum Streptophyta; class Magnoliopsida; order Brassicales; family Brassicaceae; genus Hirschfeldia; species Hirschfeldia incana. Next base: position 344,754 of record JABCMI010000083.1, on the reverse strand, counting down.
GACAGTGTGCCTTGAGAAACAAGTAGAAAGAAAAAAAGAAAAAGAATCAGAGAAATTCGTACTAGTTTAGGAGCCGCCATCGTTTTTGGATTCCTAGCTAGAACTGCTTTCTTTGTTTACCCTAATATGCACAACTTAAATAAAGCTATATTATACTTATACGACCTGTCGACCCATATCTCTCTTTGATTTAGTTTCCTTGTTTTCATGTCCGTATATATTTTTACTTCCATAACACTACAAGGATTGAATTGGAAGGCTGTTTACAAGCTCTTTCAATTCGAACGGCGGTTTTCCACGCCCGCGAGGTTGAATGGGAAGGCTGTTTGCATTGCAAACCCCTGGTCTCACCTCTTTTGGCCGATCCAAGAGGCGCAGGAGCTCCTGACCCTTAGAGGCGGTCTCACCAATCACTGGAGACTCCGGAAACTCCTCTCCCTTGCTGCCTAGCTTGCACCGGACTTTGATGTTGCCTTCTTTCATTCCTATCCATTAGTCTGGTGTGAGAGCTTGAAAATGAATTATCTTTGGTTTTTGGGATAGTTTAGCTCTTGTCTTCTGGAGCATTGTATTATCTTTAATGCAATTCTTGTTCCTGAACCAAACTGGGGAAGTTTAGCTCTTGTTCAAAAAGAAGACTGTTCAATGTCTGCAGAATTTGTTTGAAAATATTATTTCAAAATGAGTGTTTTTTTTTGTGTCTTCATCTTCTCAAAACAGTCATTCTATCTTCTCTGCAGTCTGATGGTTGATACAGGATAGGGCGAGGAGGACGGAAACTTATAGGGTAGCTATAATGCAGCATCACAGCTTTATCCATGGCAAGGTAATATTATCTTTGCAAAAATATATATTGAAAGAAAAACAAAGATTCAGATTGTAGTCTGTTGCTTAGGTTTCTGCTTAGCATGTGTCAGGATGCGCTACACTGTTTTCACTATATAGACTGGCAGTTTGGTTTTCTTTTTTTTTGTTTGAGAACCTATTGATGCATGCATCGGTTGCTTGTGGTGGACGTTTAATTTGTGTGGAGCATGTATTATTCCAAAACAACATTAAGGAACAAACTATGTACATACAGAGGATCTCTCACAATACATAGATGTTTCCAAAACAGACGTGAAACCTGCAAGATGTTAAGATTTGCTTGGTATGGCAAAGATACAACAGTGCCAAGAATACATAACAAACTTTCATAATAAGATAAAATGATCAGCTGCCAAAGCTATTAATTTTATGCAGCAATAGATCCTTAGATTTACATAATGGCATGCTTCAAGTTAATGCAAGTTATGCAACCCATAACACAAAAGACCTAGACTGGCTTCAGTCCTAAGGATTACACAGAGAGGTTTCTTCATGATCAATAAACGTTAGCCACAATATCCAATACTAATAACTAGTACTATATGCAACATAACTAATGCAGGGCTGCGTAGAGCATACAATTCAGTGGTGTCTACACCATAAAAAGATACTTGAGATCATCAACTGTCTGTCGAGTCGCAGAGCTTCCACTATGATCTTCACCGTATGCAGATGCAACCATTCTCCTTTTCTCCTCCTGAAAGGATATTTAGAAAAATGCAAAAATGATACACTAAAAAATAAAAGGGACACTAAATACAAAGCAAGAACAGACCTGAAGACACAACATTCTATCCTCAACGGTATCTTTTATAGTTACACGAGTTACACTAACAGGCCGAATATGTCCAATTCGATGTGCACGATCAATAGCTTGATCTTCAGCTGATGGATTCCACCAAGGATCCAAAAGAATAACATGACTTGTAGCTACCGTATTCAAACCTACGTTTCCAGCTTTCAACGACATCAGCATCACTTCTACCTGTATATAAACATTCCATGTCTTAAAGAAATAACTAGTAAACGTAAAAAAAATATATATTATAAAACTTACATCTAGATCATTGCTGAATTCTTTTATTGCCCTGTCTCTTGCTGCCAGACTTATTGTACCATCTAATCTTCTGAATTTTATGGCGTTTTCGACAAAACACAGCTCAACCAAGTCAAGCATACCATTCCACTGAGAGAACACTAGCGTCTTTATTGGTTCCTGGATAGGTGAAGATGAGTGAGGAAGAGTCACTGGCTCTACATCACCTGCATGTGACCTGGAGAGCGACTCCAGGATCTCTAGGACAGCTTTGATTTTTGATGAAGTAAACTCGCTTTTTTGGAGAAATGATTTATCCTGTGAAGAAGAACTACAGCCTGAATCATTGGCAACGCAGCTTCTGAGAGCCTCAGAGAAAAAAACATCCCGCTCCAAGTCTTCTCTGCATGAGTCCATGACCGTACAGGGCAGATGTTCTCATCACTGTAGATATGTACTGAAACGCATTCATAGCAATATACATGGCCACACAGCGCAACAACAGGGTATTCTGGTGGATCCTGCAGATAGACATGTAACAGAATATTAAAGAGTAGATATTAAAGAAGGCTAGCCCTCAATTACTCTGCACTTACATTACAAATATTGCAGATGGCAGATGATGACTCTAAACGATTGAGCAGGTTGATTCGAGCGTCCTTTGAAAGTCTTTTAACTGCTTCTGCAGATTCTTTTCCATAAGGATCTGAGGTATATCGGTGAACAAGTTGCGGGTGGCCACAAGCTTGGCGTAGACGCAAAAGCATCAATAGAATATTGGTGAAGTTTTGGTTCAACGTTCCTGCAGCAGCATAGGCCTGCAGAGAATATCAAATTTTGTATCTTATCACGAGGTTCAAGAACGAGTTAATGTTTGTTTCACAGGCAGAAATAAAGAGTTTGACTGAAGAATAAACTCAGAAAAGGATCTATAAAAAATATCACATTTATAAAAGTATATAAACGTTTCTTCTTCTCCAAGTATGAACTGATAAACTATGGAGGATGAAAAGGAGAACCTTGAATAGTGATCGTGATTCCGCTTCAAGCTTCCTGTAGAAAGACAACTCCTCCACTGAAAAAAAGTCCACCTTGTTCAAATTAACTTTCTTTGGAGGTAGATTGATTAAGGGTTTGCCCATCAAGCAATGTTCCTGCATATCAGACCATAAGATATTCAGCAGAAAATCATTGACTCCATCATAGCATTGTACAAACAAAATAGGTGCCAGGATAACACAATACCTTTGGTACGGCGCAACATTATAGCCCTTAGAACAGCTTGAAGCTTCTTGTAACCATGTTGCTCATTTCTGATAATTGGAACCTTGATTGCAAGGTAAAATGACTTGTACACATCATACGGATTGTATCTGAGGAACCTGAAAAATAGCTATATAAATCGTCAACTGTGTTTTGTATTGGCGATCCAGACAAACACCACCTCCTTCTGGCTCGAAGAATGCAACATGCTCTTGCCACTTGTGTTCTATGATTCTTAATCGTCTGAGCTTCATCTAGTACTACTCTCAGCCACCCAACTCTTGATAGTGTACCATAATCAGAATCAAAAGAACCTCTCTTCTTGTTGACATCCACTGAAACTCTACGTTTTTTACTGTTGGAGAAGGCATGGGAGATGGTGTGATTTTCATCGTTCTCTGTACAATTCAAAAAAAGAAAAGTTTTAGTGATTGTTGTTTGGTTCTAATTAATTAAGGGCTGAATTTGGATTTATTAATTATTTAAGAGGTTAGTTTAATTTTTCTTATCAAAAATATAGGATGTTATGAATATATTCAAGTAAATGTGATGAGTTAACAGATGCTGACATTAAAAGCAAGGCAAAAAAAACAAAACATCTTTCTCTTAATGCATGTATTGGAGAGAAATCCTAAACCGATAATAAACAGCACAACCATTTTTCCTTAATGGTTTTCTTCATAAAAGCCTAAACTGAAATTTTGAGAGGGAAATACAAATAATAATAAATTTTAACCGAATCCCTCGGCTGAGTTGCTGCAATCTGCGCTGCGTGTATAGAGCCAGTGCTTTGTTGCGTGCTGCTGCTTATGTTATTAGCCGACTGTTAAACCGAATCCAAACTTGTGGTCCTTCTTCTTATGGTCAATCTGTGAGAAAAACAAAACACAATCAACAGTTTTTTTAAAACAAGAGTCTTCGGTTACATCTCGGTACATGAACGAACAAGGCAGAACCTTATGTTACCTCTGCAGACAGAAGAAAATTAAGTCCCATGCTCAATCTTTCTTCCAGGAGAGCTGATGTAACGCCATTGGAATCAATCTTCCCCCTGATACGAGACTGTAACAAACACACAGACTAAGTTACTTGTTTTTCACTTCCATAGTTCCATTACGTTCCAGAGTATATATAGTGATTTTTTACCTGTCTGAGAATGTAGTCATACCCAACACTAGCAACAACATCTCTTGAAAAGTAGTTGTACACAAAATCAGTGGCCAGTGAAACCTGATGATTAAGGTTAAAACGAAGGTTGTGATGTTTGTTCTCCACACATTATATAATAAGATGAGCTTAATGATAAAAAGGTACAGTACCTTCTCGGAAATCTTCTGAACATAGTTCATAACTACAGAACCAGTGCTAGCAACTTGCGCAGAGGCGACCTGTTGGTAAAGAATAGTTGTTGTTCACTTCACTGACAGCTTGAAAACGAGCAGTGAAAACATTTGACTGAGAAGACACATTACCATCTGATCAGTTTCGTATCTTGCAGCGTAACCTATACCCGAGTTCCGAGGCACAACAGCCCAGAAAACTTCCCCACCCAGTGATAGACGGGGTGTCACACTCTGTCCAAAAATTCATGAAAATACAATGAACAAGTGTTCTTATCGCCACTAAAAAAACTAAGCAGGACAGTAAAAAGATGACTAGCACAACTTACTGTCTCTCATCTAACGTTACAACACGAGAGCATAAGTACAGAGATGTCTAAACCCTTTTCCTATCTATTTACTTCGTGAAGAAAGATTTACAAAACCGCAGATGTTGCACATAGTCAACTTTACCTGAATATAGGTTGCACCAACTAGAGCACCGTTCCCAAGTTGAAGTTGGGTTCTGTAGTCTTTTCCCTACACAAACAAGAGAAAATAAAGAAAAAAACTTCAGAAGATGAACCCAAATACAAGCATCACCAAAAGGATAGGAGAGTTTTCAAACAGAGAGAGAAAAGCTCCTGACCATGTAATCAAAGTTGAACACCCCATGTGACATATGTGGCTCACCTGTCAGCTGGAAAGAAAGTTTTTAAAAAATGATAAATACAGTAAACCATAGGAACAAACAAATTTCTCTAGTTGCAGCACCTTACCAGAGCATTGGCCTTTAAGATCAACTTATCAGTTAAATCAGCTTTCACTCTTGCATTGAGTCTACCATCAGTCATAACCCTTCCAGAAAGCATCAACTGCATTCTAAATATTTTGTCATTCTCATACCCTTCTTGATGGCAAATTACAAATATAGATCACCAAAAAAAATGCTACCTTTGGGTCAAAATAATTAGCACCAAACTCATAGTGAGCAGTTGGGATTTTTATCGCCGTGTCAGGTGACTGAGAAGGAACTTCCGTTGGCCCCATCATTACACTATTTCCAAAAATAAATTGATAACAGACCTATTCAGAAACGGTAATAAACGCAAGTGTTTAACAATTAAAAACTGTAAAACATAATGTTACTTAACCTGTGGCTAAGAGAAAACCTTTGATTCAACCCTTTGCTGAAGTCGAAACGAAAACCCTCGAAATTCTCAGCCTTTAAAGACACTGCAGAGAAGATATAATCGAATTGAAACAGTGTCAAATTCGGAAACAATTGAACAAATGCACAAAAGTGACACGTGTCTAGCAAGAAAATCAAGATTGGGGGGGAAAGTGTGAGTATGAGATACTGAACTGTAAGCTTCGCGGTGGACTTCCTCGTAAGGAACAGGGCAAGGGAGATTCGAGTAATCGACTTTCTCATCAAATTTAGTCTTGGCGTCGGCTTGTGAGGTCGCGAGAGGTGGGAAGAGATCCGCCATCGATCGCCGTTACCGCCTTTTGAAAAATCGTTTGCGGACGCGACAGTAGAAAAAGGAAAAGGGCGTTTTCTTCTTCTTCTTCTTCTTTTTCTTTTCTATTTGGGTTTTGGCGGAAGGGTTTTGTAGTCTTTGGTTTTACTTTTACCCGATTCGGTCTTAATCTCAAACCGGTTCTGGACCGGTTTTATACCTTAGCCCTTAGGCATTCATTTTACTGCGGTACATTTTTTATCTAGTGGATTCAGGCCCGGCTCCGGGGTAGTGCTGATGGAGCAAGACCACATGGTCCAACAATTATTTTTAGAAAATTTAGGGAATTTTAAGACCTTAATTTCCGAAAAAAAATGTTCAAAAGGGTCTAAATTTTATAAAATTCTAACTATAATGATAAATTTCTGGATTTTTTTTTTCTTTTTGCACCGGGCCTTTAATAGATTTGAATCACGCCTGAATAGATTTATATTAAGCTTAAAAATGAAAGTACACAAAACCAACAAAAGTGATCAAATCTTTCTAGAGCCATAAGTCGGTGAGGTGATGGACACCATCTGAAGGCACAGATTGATACAAACATTAAACACAGACACTAGACTGAAGATTGAAAGCAAAGATGAGAAGGATGGTAGAGATACAAGATGGACTGCCACAAAGATGAAGCTAACTAGAGATAAGAGAGAGCAGAGCACATCTAATAAGATGAGTTGCATGATTAAATCCACGAATGCTTCCAACCGTGAAACCCGCTCCAACACCACACAAAGAACTCACCAACAATTAATACAGCTTGAAAGAGCAAAGGAGCGACTGGAAGCACTTGAACATCACTAAAACATAAACTGAATTTAGACGGTTTAGAATCCTTAACTGTCGCTGTAAACACCCCTCCAATCCCAACTAAGACTTGTCATTGGACCTTTAGTGGGCACTCCACGTGCCTCATACGTACCAAAACCTCTCGTCGAAGCCTCTAAAAGCTTCCCGACTACTACTTATTCTCACAGCCGGTAACCAGATAAAAAACCACTCCAAAACCAGAATTAACACAATTGCCTGAGCGGCAATCGACCAACGATGAAGCTTACGTTCCGCAAACCAGCAAACTCCTTTCGCTCCTCTCACAACAAACAATGAGCAAGCACATGCTCTGACCATCAAAGCTCAACAACCACTGGGGGTGATTCCAGTGAGCAGAGATGGCACTCCCTAGTCCACTCGAGACGCCAAACCACAAAAGCAGCTAAAACTCACACACCCTCCACACCGGCCACCAACATAGACTCTGTTAGGGTTTGGACCTCACCGAACAGAGAAAATTGGGATACCAAACCTTAAAACAACTAAATCTGACCCCTTGCAGACCATCCAAAACTCCTACAATTCACCTTCACTTCAGATTGGAAGAGAAAAACTTCAAATCGAGGACTACCGACCAGATTTGAATGACTCCAACTACTTCCGACACCAGAGCATCAAGCATATCACTGAAGGAGAGGAGATCTACCAGAGGCAAACGTAACAAAGACCAACGGAGCCGTAACCGACGCACGCGCCGTCACGGCCGGAACGAGATGAAGATGACGATGTCTTCACTTTTACTGCTGTACATTTTTAAACTTAACTAGTTTTAGAGAGTGCAAATATTTATATGAACGTTACTGTACACATCAGTCAAAAGTGATTGTACTTTACTGTAATACATTTTTAAACTTAACTATTTTGAGGATGTGAAAGTATTTATATGAATGTGAGTAACATCATTTTACTCCTCTGCATTATTAAACTTTACTGGTTTTAGAATGTGAAAAAAAAATATTTAAATTAACGTTACTGTATACAAAAAGACAAAAAAAAACAAGCAGAACTCCTCTTGTAACACTTTTCATCTTCTTCATCATTCCACATAGAAACAAAGTTGAGAGTTCGATTTGGACCACATCTTTGGTGGTATCAAAGATGATATTTTGTTTCTGAAAGATGGTATCAAAAGATGATTGCAACTGCAAGCAATAAAAACGCCTGGAGTCGTTGGAGACAAATCTGAGGTAGGTCCAACACAAGTAGTAGAAGATGCAAGTAGGAATGACGAAGACTTTTCTCACATTTTGAAGCTTCTCTTAACCGCCTTGATAAGTTGATAGGGATAATATGTATCAAGCAATCTTCAAACCTGCATGAATACTCAATATTTTTTATGTCAATCTTCTTGTTGCAAGGGGTTTGAGACAGTAGTACAGAATGTTATAGTACAGTGAGGAGTCAGTTACCATTGGAACTAACGTCGTATTATTCTTATGGTACAATGACCATTAATGTTCTGAATTACAGAATTCAAAAGCCAAGAAGACTTTTGATGATTTACATGCATCGATTCATTTATCAAACCTTTATTTTGGTAAATAAGCAATAATCTTTTAGCGCACAAGACCCAAGTTCAAGATTCCCCAAGAAGTATCAGGCCAAGATTGATCCTGTGACTTCATGAGAAGAACTCTAACCCAAGCAATCCAACCTTCCCATGACATCCTCTTGTCCCAAGGACTTCCCCACTGCAACAGCAGAAGAAGCCCTCTCTCTGCTTCTCTCTCTGCCTCTGCGAACATCTTCTTCCCCAGATACACTTGACTCAACAACACGTGCGGCTCTCCAACAAACGGGTTCTTCTCAATACACCTCAACAACCTCTCCTCTGCGCTCTCCAAGTACCCTTCTTTGCTGGCGTCGCTGCTCACAGCTTCCCAGTACATGTCCCTTGCTTCTATCTGCTCTTTTGCATCCAATACCTGTTCCATTACATGTGCAGGCTCAACTAAGTCCTTGATAGCAACTGATAAATCTATATTTTCTTGATAATACCTTCGTACAGAAGCTGAAAACAGGAGGGACCACGAGCTCAATATCCTCATCTCTCTCCTTCCTCACCACAAACCCAGAACCCCTCTTCCTCTGCTCCATCAAAATCTCCTCTTCCCTCACAATCAAACTATAAACCGCACCCATCCTCGAGTTCGAGTTCATCCACAGCCCAGGCTTCCCACTCCCAGGCCACAACGCCGCCACGTTATTCCCTCTAAACTCCAACCTCCCATCATCATTACAAAACAACTCATCCTGAAACCCAAACAGCTGATCACTAAAATCCGCCATCGTCATCAACAAGAACACACCAACAACCCTCCTCGACACAACGATCTCCTCCCCCGTCTTGATATGCTTCACAACGACGCCGTTCTCAGGAACCAAACTGTTAACCTTCTTCCTCCACTCCTCCTCCCCATCGAACCACGCTCCCTCCTTAGCCTTCCTCAACGACACCTCGGAGCGATCGAGATGCTCCACGAGCTCCTCATCGGAGTACTTGAAGAGGAGGTCATCGTGGATCAGAGTCTGCCTCGGGACGACGCAGAAGAGATGGATCAGGGCCTCGGCGGGCTCCCCGACGTGCTCTCGGACGACTTCGCGGCCCGTGGAAGGGTGGAAGATGGCGAGGTTGACGTAGGAGTTGGAGTAGGCGGAGTGGAAGAGGCCGCAGAGGCAGACGGGTTCGGGAGCTTTCCAGAGCTTGAGGATCTTGTAGATGTCGATGAGGTGGTCTAGGAAGCTTCCGTGTTTGTGCCAGCACTCGCCTGCGCCGACGCTTTTGAGGACGGCGATTAGGGAGGGGAGGTTGGGGGAGATGTTCTCTAGCTCTCCTCGGAGGAAAGGACGGGCTTGTTCCAGAACGGTGGAGAGGTTTGGCGATGAACCCATTTCTTCACCCTCTGAGTTGAATAGGATGATGATCAGATCAACCTTCTATTTTATTAGCTTAGATTACTTTAAAAAAAAAGAATGACCGAACAGTAAGCCTTGACTTATTAATACAACATTGATCAGTTTGAGCAAAATACATACTATCTCCGTTGTCATTTTCAACTGGATTTAGAAAAATTCGGATATTATGTATACTTCTTCGTACAAATCATAATTTTATCTCTAAAAATAAATAAATATCTCTTTGGTCTGAAATATATATAATGTTAATTATAGTCATGGTATTTTAAGCAAATTTACAAAAAAAAATTATTTAGTAAATTATTTTTTTAAATAAATATTAGTTAATTTATAGTAATTTACAGAAATCGATTAAATCTATACTATTAAAGTACAAGCACATTTGGATTTTTTACTAAACCTGCCCTTTTTAAAACTAACAATGCATATTTCATTAAGGACAACCAAGTAATATTAATAACACATCTATATTGGGCCTTTATTTTTCGGGGTCATTTGGGCCAACTAAAAAATCATATTCAATTCTCACATTTTTTTCTCTTTTGGGCCATTGAATCCAAGTTCAAATAAATTTTTTTTCAATCATTCTTAATATTTTGTGTAGTGAACAAAACTTAAACACATAATTTTTATTTTTTTTCTTTTCTTAATATAATTTAAGCATTTATAAAAAAAAATAGTTTTTTCAATGAAAGCATAATATTTATTAAAAGAATATTATTTTTTATTAAAAAATTAACCACATAATAAAATTAATTCATCAGAAATATAAAAGCTTAATTCATTAAAAATGAATTTTAAAATTTTAAACATAAATAGTCATTTAAAAAGGAACATGATAATAGTAATTTTTAACAATTATTATTACAACAAATAGTTTAACCGGTAACCGGGTTCCGGTTTCAGTGGTTTTTGTTAGGTTTATAAAAAAATATATCATAAAACTCAAATTAGATTTATTTTTTTTCACTGGATTTACCGGTTCAACCGAGGGTCCAAGTCTGATTTCAAAACACTTATCAAAACTATAAAACTATTTATATTGATTTTATATTTAAAATTTGTATTTTAAAATTAAAAACTTAAAATACATATACAATATGGTTTCAATCGAACATAAAATATATATACGAGACAGGTTATATAAATTCATATACAAAACGGGTTATATAAAGTTTTCACTAATCATAAACCTGCATTTTGAAAGTGCAGATCAAAATATGACATTCAATAAATATTTATCAATTAAAAAAAAGAAAAGGAAAATAAATCTGCGCTTTGTAAGCGCGGATCAAAATCTAGTCAATACTATTAAAACAAAAGACCTTTTTTTGAGATAACCTTAAAGTTTCAAAGTATTTATCACTATTTGCCATTGAGAATATTTTAAGCTATGCTTTTGACTAAATTCTTTTTTTTGTTTTTTTTTCACAATACCTAGATATTTTGTTAGCTGGTATTTCGTGAAACCAATCACAAACAGAGATTAACCAGATATTTATATAATGGTTATTGAAACCAAAATTAAACAACGTTATCTGCAACCAAATGAAATTTAATAGTGCAAATATGGAAATAAAACCCATAAACAGAACGCAACTTCCTCTTCACCACCATAGTGTTCTTCCATCGCCCCTTTTCACATCTTACAATTCACCTGTGCATGATCAAATTTATACCTGAAAAGTATGAAGTCTAGGAGGTCTACATGTAAAGCACGATAGTCTACAACTAGATTACAGATCAAAATGTACACCAAAAACAACAGAATAATGCGATAACTATTGATTCAAGTTGCAAAGTATTAATTGGGAGACGATGGACACAATAATAATATACAGAGATCTTCATACAGTTAATTTTAGTTCTCAAGTATTAAACTAAAATTAATACAAATAAATTTAGAGATGTGGACGAAAACTAAAAGAAAATATAATATCAAGTATAACACAAGACGTCTTCAACCGTGCTAGCCTAGATGATGAGCAAGCTATGGACAGTTGGAGACATAGAAGATAACAAACAACTAACCACTACGAACTAGACACCGCACAAAAATGTGTAAACAGTTCGAACAAGCACACCAGGCAGTAAACACAAACAATTACTACCACATAATTCATGATGCATCAAACTGTAATACTTTAAGTTATGATTTTAATTTTATATTTTACATTATTCTCAAAACCGCAGATATTAAACATCTCATTATTATGTAGAATCTTTTTTCCACTTCATTGTTTAATTTATCATGTGTAATTATATCAAAATTATCATTTTTGTATAAAAATTTCGAGATTAACAACTATAAAAAACTCAGAATATTTATTTGAAAATTTTAAAATGCAATAATTTAAACATTTTAATATTTTTCTAAGAATAATCAGGTACAAAATTGCAACTATATTGCCATATCCTATTTAAATTGAACAACTTTAATCTTCCAAACCATAAATCATATATTGCTGTAACTTAACAGATTTCGAATAATGTTTATTCCTAAAATATTCCAAAATATAAATGATTTTATATGTTTTGAATCTAAACAAACACTGTTATGAAAAAATAAATATTAATCAATTAAGATTATTATTTTTTTAAAATTATATATTCTAAACAAACAATGTTATAAAATCGCAACTACATTATAATATATCCTATCTAAATTTAATAACTTTAAACATCAAAAAAACATAATAATATATTGTTGTAACAGGATTGATCAACAATAATGTATATCCCTAGAATATTCCTAATTATCCACAATTTTATTTTTCTTGATTTCAGTAATTTCAGAAATTGCAAGTATATAAATAACACAATCAAACACATCAAATACAACCGTTGTATATTACCAGACTGTCTACCGTGATCATTCAATTACCAGTTTGGTGCTTCTCTTCAGATGGTTTTAACAGACGGAAATGTAAGAAACACCTACTTTCTACCTCTCTTTGAAATGTTTAATATATGAGCTTATGATTTTTTTTTTCATTTTTTAGGGTGTCAAAATCCAGGGCAGTTGCAATCAATTGTTACTGCAATGACTCGAGAGACAATGTGTTGTTGGAGAATGAAAGTTATTACTGTTTGCATACTATTTAAAAGCAAATGTTTTTTGATAATCAGTTAATAGCAATCATCATTCAGGATCCCAATTTATATAAACTCCTATCTAGAATCATTTCAATTCGTAATGCAGTACTAATTAGATTTGGAAGCGATATATTACCATGATTTGTTTTGATCATGTCTCAATCCATCTCGGTTTTTCCTCATCTCTATACTGTTTCTCCAGTAAATTTCGTAACTGCAAAAGTCAAAGACATAAACATTGGAATCATCATGTACATTTGATTCTTTACATTTGTTTTCAAGGAGTAACTATAAAAAGATATTTAATTAATGGAATTGTTTTGAGTAAACACTCATCTTATAAGTGTATTGATGTACGATACAACTTGGATCCTATTACATTGTAATGCCTGAAGTTTACAAGTATAAAAAACATGTTAGTTACAAAGAGTAACAGTTACTGAACATAAACTAAATTACAAACATATATTTAAGCTATCTAATAACATAAACTAAATTACAAACAAAGAGTAACAGTTACTGAATATAAAATAAACTAGATGATAACTCACATGTGCGTCAGAAAAGTTCAGTATGGAATAAATATTTTTAAATACTCTCTAAAAGCTGAATAAATATTTTTAAATACTATCAAAAAGCAAATGCTTTATGATAATCAGTTAATAGCGAAAATCATCCAGGGTACAGATATCGTTGACAGCCTATCCAGAATCAGTTCAGTTCATAATGCAATACTAAATAGATACTAATCATAAACTTGACTTGAGGTAGTATTCAATATTGATTTGAACAGCAGAACGTTCAAGAAATATAGTATTTCTCTTCCAGACACGTTTCCATCTCATCTCAATAAGAAAATAAGACATCGAATCTAACATGCAAAATTGATCTGAAAAAAAGTTAGATCTGGTTTGGTTTTTTATTCTTCGTACGTAAAACGTTGAATAGAACTACATGGATCAAGAAGAAAGACAAATATGATATTTTGTTCTTACCTTTACGGATCTGTTTAAGTGCTTTGTGCTATAACTAAATTTATCTTGCTGTTAAGCCATCAAATCGGTCGATTTCACCAGGATCTATCTTTGTACGTCTCAGATAGCTTCCATTCCTTCGGATCCATTATCCATAACATCAAAGCCATCTGACATAACATGCAAAACAAATCAACAACCCAAAACAATTATTTCAGAAATACATGTAACTTCAAGTATCTATGAAGGATGAATAATTAAGATCGAAATATTTACCAGGAGTTTTAACGCTGGATAGAGAATCGCCGAAAGGAACATATTTTTCCCAATCGCCATTTGAGAATTTTTTTTTTTGTTATAAGACCGAAAGTTGTCTGAAACATGTTAGAAAAAAAATCATTGAGAGTCGGTTGCTTTGTTTGGAAAGTATCTTACGGGCTTTGCAAAAAAAATGATTAAAAATTAAAGCCTATTGTATATTGTTATAGCGTTGTTTTGTTAAACTTATTTTTTTTGAAAAACAAACCATCACTCTAATACAATTCAATTCATTAGGTCACAAATTTTGAAAAAGAAAAAAAAGTTCTAATGTTTTTACGACTGAATTACCTAAATATTTAAAAATATTTGATTTTTATTACAAAAAATTCTCAAGTGTATTTAAAACAAAATTTTCAAAATATTTCAAAACATGAATCAAAAAGAACCGAATAGAACTCAAATTTTATCGGGTCATTAAAATTATTATCCAGATCCAACTGAAAACAAACATAATCAAACTGAAACCACACCCAAATTTTTATATAATCGAATGGTCTAAATAATTGCTGAACGAAAAAACTTAAAACCGCAACCAAACTGAAACCGAACACTCATGCCTAAACATGTTAGTGAATAAACAAACGAATTAATAATTATTGCGAATGGTCTATATAATTTCTAAGATTTTGCCTTTTATCACATTAGTTAACCATAACAGTTTTAATATTTTATTTATAAAATCTACGTTTGAAATTAAGTGTAAATTCGTTATGTATCAAGTACAATGGGAGTATATAAATGGATATTTGCAATGATTTTAACTATTATGAAAATTAAGTTTAAATCAATTATTTATCAAAATATATGACAAATTATACAAACAGATTTAAGTATTTTCCATATAAACTTAGAACTGAAAACCAAACTGAAACAACAATAAAGAAAAACAAATCAAAAACCGAATGAATGTTCACAAATATCTGAACAGTTTATATATCGCTGGAAAAGAAAAACTAAAACCAAACCGAAAATCGGATGGATGCCCAAATATCTAAAATACAATTTATATACCTTAAAATATTAACTATATTTAGTTTGCATATACCAATAACTAAACATATTAGTGAATTGGAGGGTTTATAAAATTTTCAATAAAAGATACTCCCCTGCTTTCAAAGCGGGGGTTAAAATCTAGAATTAAATTTTTTAGTGGCCATTTTTCATCTGTTTTTATTATTATCAGGCTTTGTAAAATTTATAATGTTCAGTGATCGGCCCATATAAATCATTTTATTCAACATTACATAGCTATATAATACTGTTGCATATTTTAATACTCCTCATAGTTAAAAACTTATAAGAAACATCATATGTGAATATTGTAAAGTGTTGATATTTCATTTTAGTTATTAGAATCATTAGATTTGAAACTTATTATTATAATGTTGATATAAAATTTACCATTATATTGTAAATAAATACTTACACATTTTACTTGATAATATAAATTGTTATGGTATTGACATAAAAGATTATCTCAATTATGTTACTAGAAATATTATTGCTGATCGAAATAGTCTTACACATCTTAATATTTATTTCATTATAAAATATAACCAAAGTATACAATAAAAATAATTTTGAAAACCGAGAAACAAGTCCCGCTCTTGCAGAGGGCGGGTCAAAATCTAGTATCCAGTTAAAAATACCGAATTTATCAAAATATTCAAATACAAAAGGGTAGTGAATCGAATACAGGTGACAGACTTGATTCTGATGAAGTGGAACAAGCTAAAATTGTGGATATCCGCTGATGCCAAATTGCCAACCACTAGTCACCCTACGCCAAGTTTAGATGAAAGTTGAAACATTAAAGCTTACACATCAAAATCCTGATGACTCAAAAAAGCTTCCTTGGACAACAACTTTTTGATATTTGATTACGAGTTTGTAACAATTCTTAATTTTTTTCTGAATTAATGTCATCTTCACAACAACAACAACAACAAATAAGCAAGGAGGAAACAGTGTAACTGTGTAAGTAAACAATACAGAAGAATCGGGCATCGTAGCCTGGTGGTAAAAGAACCTCGGCTGAGGCATCCGCCACCCAGCTTCGAAACCCGGTCACTGCGCAAATTTAACATGCGGGGCGCAGCGTCCAGGACCGCCTTCGGGTGGATAGTCGGTCGTCCAATTAGCGAACCGGAGATCTGGGTCATCAAAAAAAAAAAAAAAAAAAAAAAAAAAAAAAAAAAAACAATACAGAAGAAACAATCGGGGAAAACAAAAACAAGAGCATCCTGACTTAAACCTATAAAGTCTTTGTCTTGTTGAATTTCACAAGGAAAATGTCACCTAGAGGAACAAAAATAATGCAAGTGCAAAAAATGAAACCCATCAGTAGATAAATATTATATCTACATAATAACCTTTTTGAGACCTGACCATATTGCCAATGATAGCAATGGCTTTCATCATCGGCACGTCCAACTATAATATCTTTGTTTCATCACAGGAAATACGGAACTCCAGTCCTTGGCCCTCTCATTTGATTATTCTCTTCTGTTTCGTTGAAGTACTTCACATCCCTTTCCTTGTAATAACAACAATTCCCCCATGGATTTCATCGTTAAACCATAGACAATAATGCTGTTATGACTTATGAATAAGTATCTATGCTAAATCAGATATTCTAACACACAAGGCCTAATCTAAATTCTCCTTAAACCTATCACTTCAAAAAGCAGATACAAATCAACAAGAGTGTACTTAATCTGGTAGAAATGAGTGACGATATCACTCTTGTTGAGACAAAAGGTGGCATGGATAATATGCATGACGAGAGAAGGCTAAAGACTATATTCAAAAGGAAAGACTTGGAGAGATGGCTTACCATGTTCTCATCGAAACTCAATATAGAAGCCACATTGCCACAGCGGTAGCAGTAGTTAGGTGGAAACCATACCTTCACACCAAAGAAGAAGTGAAAAAGAAACACATCATTTAAGCATAGTAATATTTCCAAATAGCCAGCATAAAAGGGTCACGCCATAAGAAGCAGGACACTCACAGTTACGAGGCCTTTATCTTGGAACATGTACTTAAGACCTTCTTGTACCAGCTGGTGAGCACAGCACACTATATCAAGTTTGTTGATGTGATTGAACTGCACAAGTAGAGCCGAAACCAGATTATCAGACCCGTGAAACCGGTTAATCAGTTACAGTACTGATTCCACTACTGAAGAAGGAAAAAACATACCTCAGTATAGTAACCCTTGATCCGAAAAGCCAGCCAGCTCCACGTGGACTAACAGCCCACGGGGAATTTCACAATTTCTATCCACCAGTCTTATCTAGAGCTAGCCCACAATAAGATCTAAAGTGAGAGGACCGCCTTAATAACATGCTGAGCCAGAAAAATACTTGGCGGGTGAGAGCCAAAAGCAGAAAAAAAGAAGAAGCAGAGTTTTAACCTGATCAATTGTCCGGACATCCAGGGAAAGCTAAGGCCACCATGAACACATAGAACCTAGACAAAAGAAAATATTAATTTTAGTTGAATACACAGTAAACATATGCGTTCTCAATTCTCATGGCCAATGCCAAGTTGCTGAAGGAATTACTTACTGTGCCATCTATAATAGCTGATAGGGTAAAATAGTCAAAATCATCTGTGCAATATCGCCACTCATTAGCGTTGCCATACTTCCTTTGGCACTCATCATAGAAACCATATACCTGGAAAAACTAACTTAATACTATACTAAATCTGCTTCCAAGCGGCACAAAACACATCTTAATCACGGTTTGCAAGGAGTGCACTGAAACAAAAAACAAAATAAGAAAATCATCACTAAAACTTAATTCCTAAACAGTGCATCAAGAGCGCGAAGGAGACCACACATTCTAAAAAAAGTACGTGAACAAAACAATAATAGATATTAGTGGAGAACAGAATAATGCATACCTGCGTTAGCTGCCTACTTTCATGATTTCCAAGCAGAAGTGTAATATTGGCTGGATGTCTACACCTTACAGTACAAAAGAAACAAATAAGAAATAACAATTTAATGCCCCCAAATGGAAAAGATATACTTCCAGAATGTAAGAATGGATGTCTCACACTAACTATAATCTAACAATAGAAGAACATGAACCAATTCTTATTGCAGTTTTATTGGGTCAATCTCTTCCAAAGAAAGACTAATAATTGTCTTAAAACAAGGACTTAGTCTTAAGCACAAGGAAAAGAATGAACAAGAAATACTTTTTTTACCTAGCTTTAATTAAGAAGCAAAAGAATAGTGAAGACTTCAAGGCTGTTCTAACCTCTATCCACAAAGTCCCCCTGCGAGTGTATTTCCCACAGCAGATCATCATAATGCATTCATATCAATTATGAATCATAAAAGAGACACCCAAAAGAAAAGCTATATATGTACCATGAATATGTAATTGGTGTGGGGGAACATGACCCCCGGTCTGAAAAAGCTTCATGAGATCATGAAAATGGACATGGATGGATATCACCACAGACGGTGACTGGACTGTTGACAGGCTGCACGTTTGACTCCTCAATAACCAATTGACTGAGGAATGAGAACTGAATCACAAGTATTAAGCTTTGTATACTAATAACAAATGTATTGATATGATTCATCGAACGAAAAACCCTAAAATCAAGGAACCAATTCAGAGGGAAGAGGCCAGAGTTCGAAGCCACCAAAGATACAGATCAATCTAAGGAGTAAAGACGAAGAAGATGGGGCGTACGTATTCGCAGAGAAGCTGAAACTCTTCCTCGGAGAGATGCTGACCGTCCTTAACCTTCGATATCCATTACTCTCTTTCTCTCTCTCTCTCTCTCTCTCTATATATATATATATATATATATTTATATATATATCTAGTATCACCCATCTCATTCTCCGTCGGTTTCAAGGAGAAACTCCAACTTCGTTAGGGTTACGTAAGAGGAGGAAGAGAGATGAAATAGGGAAGATCGAACTCCCACCCTTTCAAACGCAAATCATACGTTCGCGTTTGGGTTTTATTTTAAAACGCTTTCACATGGTGAGAAAAAAGAGTGCATTACTCCTATGGGTCACATTTTGTCCTTTTCTTTCAACGTATAGTGTTGTATCTATTTTGTTTTTTAAAGAATAACCCATCATATTTTTTGCTTCATTATCTTCTTATCTAAAATGTAATAACATATATAACATATAAAATAAACATGTATAATTTTTTTTCTGTTTATTTTGATATAGCCATATATTTTTACATTTACAAAGTTATAATTTATTAAATAATTGTTTTATGGACATAAAAAGTGTGGATATATAGAAAACATAGACAGAAGACAAAGAATGTGGAGAAGGGTTTTGTTTACTGAAAAAATATGGATGGACGAATTGTGTAACGTAAATGGTGTTGAAACTCAAATTCGAACAACAAGGCTACAAATTAAGCATGTGTAGATGGATATTTGTGGACAAGCATGCATAGTATTCATGCACATAGTAATCGATCATACAGTTTTAATCCAAAACAAAATTTCATTTCCACTATACATGAAATTACCGTTTGTAGTTAGTCATAGGCTAACATTGCATATGTATAGGGTCTCCCTGTTTTTCTTTTAATTTTTCTTAGTGTTTTAAGAGCACCTCCAATGGGGTTGTTGCAAGTGCTCTAAGATTCTAATCTAAAATAAAATTTATAGAGATTTCACTGTACATGAAATTACAGTTTGTAGTCATAGGCTAACATTGCATATATATAGGGTTTCTCTTTTTTTTTCTGTTAATTCTTTTTTTGTTCTAAAAGCACCTCCAATGGGTGGAAACCCTTACTCTAAGATCCTAATCTAAAATAAAATTTGTAAAAATCAAGTCCAGTTACCATATTTTTTTTTGGTATGGAGTCCAGTTACCATATTTGATCAATATGAACTTTAAAATTCCGTATAAAAAATGAGCGTGCTTCTTAACATTTTAACCCAAAAAAAATATTTGAGCGTGCACGGGGTTACGATTACTTTAGAGGTCACGATTACATAGAGACGATCTACGTGAAAAGGAAACAAATCTATAGAAGTATTCCCTTTCCATATATCAACATAAACAGAAAAGGAAAGAGATCTAAACAAGTTTTCTCTTTCTAAATATCTATATAAACAGAAAAGGAAATTAAAAAAACAAGTCATCTCTTTCTGGATTATCTATATAAACAGACCCAAACTCTACAACTTGTCGATATCTCTCACAACAGCAACAACAACAAGCGAAATATTCATTGACGATGAAAATCATCAATCTTTATTCTCCTCCACAAGAACATAGACGACGTTCGATTTTGTCTTCCATGTATCGTCCTCCCGTAGACATGCTTTTCCAGGGTCGCACCTTTGAAGATTTGAAATCAACTTCTTGGACACAGAACCAATGGTTGCTAGTGAATCTCCTCCGATCCAAAACAGAGTTTGCTTTTTCTCACACGCTCCTCAATCGTGATTTTTGGTCCGACGACACCGTTTCAGAAGCTGTTATGTCCAGCTTCGTCTTGTGGCAGGTCTATGATGAATCAACCGAAGGGAAGAAGATCTCGGACTTGTACGAAATCGACTCTGCTGAACCCGAGTTGCTTGTGATCGATCCCTTCAACGGTCAGAATATAGGGATGTGGAGTGGCGTGATTGATCCGCAGAATTTTTTGGAGGATATGACGTGGTTTTTGGAGGCTAGACCTCATGACCGCATTGATGATGATGGCAACGTGTGGCAAGGACATTGGGAAGATTTTTCGGATTTGACAGAAGAGCCCAAAGAGGACTGTGATAAAAGCCTCGTGTGCACTGTATGTATTTGGTTTCCATATGGGAGAACAAAGCGGAGAAGATTTCTCAAGAAGGAACCTTTTAAACTTCTCTGGTCTTTCTGTTATTATCTCCTGGAAGAATCAAAGACTCAGTATAATGCGTTTAAGCTGGTACTTGAGACTCCTGGTGGTGATTCCGAAACTCTTCATTGTGTACACTATGCGACTTTTGAGGAATCTGGACTCGATCATTCGTTGATCTCGCTTCTTTTGAAGTGAATTCAAGACAAGAAAACAAGAAAACAAGAAAAGGATTGTTAGTGTTTTTAGTTCGAGCGTGTTGCTCTTCTTTTCTGCTTCTTTATTCCTTGTAATCCCTAACCAGTCACCGTTCTAAGTAAAATTCAGTTATGTATCCTAATTCTTTAGAATTTGGTATCTGAATCAAAGTTGTGTATGGGGGTCAAGTTTCAGAGTCCCACCCAGTCCATGGAACTATTTTTAGGAGAAAGTAATATTACGATTTTATGAAGAACTCACACTCGTTGTATAATCCCAAAATAATAAGACAACAAAATACTCTTCTTTTTGTTTTTGTTTTGTTAAATGTACAAGATATGGTGAACCTAATGAAACTGCCTTTCTCGTGCACCTTCTTCGCAATGAATCTCTTGCCATACTGCAAACCACAAATGAACGCAGTAAGTTTTAGGACAAAGTGGTTTCATTATCTTCAAAGCATTGCAATGTAAACCTTATGCGATCCAACATGTCATCGAACAAAGTGGTTTCAAAAACTCGGCCATAATGGTCCAAACTTGAATAATAATACGTATGAGCTATTAACTCAAGTAACAACTCTATATATTGTTTATAACCTCTCGCATAATCGGCTGCAGCAGTTTAATATTTTTCCAAAAATCAGACGCACAAGCCTTAGAGACCAACTTTTTCCAACTAATGTCTCAGTGACTCTTGAGTCCATATTTATGCTAACCTTGTACTCTTGTCTAAAATAGATATGCAGCTCATGATACTCATTTGCATTCCTTTGTAACCATTACGAACTACAATTGCTTACTCTCCAGGATCTACGCATCTAAAGAAAGACAATTTACTCCATTAACCAGAGAACTAGTTTCCCATCATCATCATGCTAAAGCAGTCTCAGTGAGAGTCTAAGAAAATCTCGGAAGATACCCCTAAAAACCCTCCTCTACCCACATGGAAAATTTAAATTCAACAATTATAAGCACTATTTTCCATACTAAAGCACAGAGTGTGCTAATCACCAGCTTGCTTAAATATCACATGCCCCAGATTCACAAAAACCGGAAGCACTCAGAAACGTGTATTTATAATATTACTCGGAGCCTAGATCAGGACCGAAGATATCTAATAAGCAAGGATAAGCCTATGGTGCTTTTTAACCAAGCAGCCATATTTGAGCTCCTTATCTATCACTACTGCAAAGCAGTTGCCTAACCTACAATTCAATTTCAATCAAAAATGTAAGGCATTGACTCCATGGCCCGAGCATTGCTAGAGAGGCCACACATTGACAACAGCCACACAACCTTTCAATCAAAATATAAACTCAATTTCGTATCTTTCAAAATCTCATAAAACAGTCTAGTCACACAAAGACAACATATAGAAACCAAACAAAGGATAAAGATGATACAAACCTCAATCCAAATCTTCCTGTCTGGTCTCAAGATTAGACCCACCACCACTCCCACGTGCTCCGGACCCTGAACCACTTCCAGAACCTGATCCATCCTGACTCCTAAACCGCAACGGGAGCTGTATACTAAACCTCCTCCCCGTCTGCTGCCCCTCAACCGATCCCTGCACACCCCCACTCACCCTCTGACCTCCTTGCCCCCTGCTCTCATAATCAGGATCATCAGTAGGCAACTCAAACCGACAAACAGGACAAGAGTTATGCAACTCAAGCCAAGGCAACAAACAACCCTGATGGAACACATGCTTGCAAGGCATCTCCTTCACATCCCCACCCTCCTCGAACTCATCCATACAAACCGCACACTGGTTCATCTCAGACTTCAACATCTCCACCGTCACCTTAACAGTCGGCAGCGCGTCGACCGCCGATTTCGACGCCGGAGGGGTTCCGTAGCGGTTAGGGTCGTTCTCGGCGAGCTGCTGGATCAGCTGCTCGAGGCCAGGGCCGAAGAAGTAGTCCCCCATGTTCCCCGGTATCCCGCTAAACGGATGATCCTCCACCACGAACTGGACGTGAGTCCCGCTCGATTGCAGGTGCTGGAGATGGTTCTGGAGAAACGACACCGGATCGAACGCTCCTCCCAAGAAGCTCTGGTTTGTGGCGGTGGAGGAGGAGGGGCCGAATAAGAGAGGGAGCAAGGTGGAGAAAGGATCGGACATAGGGAGGAAACCGATAGGGTTGAGATTTGGGGGTGGATTAGGGTTTGGTGGTTCGTTGTATTCTTCTAGAAACCCACCGGAGCAGAGAGGGCAGAAAGGATCGTCGGAGGAGGAGGAGATTGAGATGGAGACTGTTCGGTTGCACTGGTAACAGAAGAACATCTTGGAGAGAGTACCGGAAGACATTGGTGGAATCTGTGAAATTTCTTTCAGAGCGCGCAGACGAGAACGAGAGACGAGAGATTGAAGAAAGCAACTCGTCACAGGAGAGAGAGAGAAAATAATTCTTTGATTTGTCGCCGACTCAAACTCTCCCCTTTACGATTATTAAAATACTTTGGGCTTCGGCCCATATAAAAATTTGTTGAGTTTTTTTTTTTAAATAACAGATTTTGAACCGCTATTTAAAATCATATAATTATTTTCATTCAAATTTATTTCATACAAAATATACATTACATCTATAATTTATGCTTCTAAAGTTTGAAAAAATTCCATTTGACTTTTTTTTATAATTTATCATATCTGATATTTTAAAGTTAAGTTCTGAATTTTAAGAAAAAATATAATCACTATTATTTATAGATTTTTTCATATTTAAGAATTATATAGAATAATTTATGATAAATATTATTTTCTACTTTTATTATATTTGTATAATTTTTTATTTCATCTTAAATTTGTGAGGTAAAGTAATAATGTTAATTTGAAATGTTAATATATTTATATTTTAGATTTATGATGAGTAACTTTTTTTAAAATAATTGTAAAAAAAACATTTACAGTTATTCGATCTATTAACTAATATATATGTTCATAAAAAATTATTTGCATGTTTAAATATTATATTGTAAAATTAAATATTTATATAAATATGCAATAATCAAATTTAAAATAGAATCATCTGTTTATTACGTGTTTCACATTTGTTTTAATTTATTTTTACCACATTAAAACTGAAAACAGTAATACATCTTTCAGTATGTCTTGTAAATTGTTGACAAAAAAATGTCTTGTAAATTTATTAATGATTTTCAAAAATTGTTTTGTATATGATTACTATATTGTATGATTGATAAAATAACTCATACAAATCTATCATCTTAAAATAAAATCTGTAACTATTCTATGAAATATTATAAATATTAGGTCATTTCAAGTATTTTATTTTATCAAGTAAATATATTTTGATCTAAATTATCATATCTGATTTTAAAATTATCTTCTATAAACTATAATGCATTATTAGAGTGTAAGAAAAACTATATGAATATATTTTTAGTTATTTTATTTAATAAATATTTAAATATTTTTTTTCATTTTACGTTGAATTAAATGATTTATTAACATCAAAACGAAAAACCCAAATTTTCATGGTTTTTTTTTTCTAAACTCACGTTGAGTTTTATTTTGTAAAATAATGATATTTAAGCTTTTATACGAAAAAAAGAAGATAATTACAATACACAAATAAGGTTTAGTAAGAATCATTTGCTTGCTATTGGTACTTTATACTAAAATTTGTGGTATATTCTTTTAGTAATTTCTTATTTTTTAAAAAAACAAGAAATTAACTTATAAGTTATTTTTTTAAACAAATAACAGACAAAAATATCATTACTCAAATTTTTGAAAAACTAAAAAGATAATAAAATTTTAATTTCAGAATTAAAAATATATTTATAATTTTATTCAGTTTTCAAAAATTATAAAAATATAATTAAATTTATTTATTATGTTTAAATAATAAACTAACTGTCAGGTGTATACTGTTTAATATGTTTGAAATTATATATTAATTTTTAAATCTAACTATTGATAGTTTTATAATATTTGAATTATACAAAATTTTAAAATATAACTATTTTATTTTTGATTAAATTTTAATAATATATTGTCTTTTTGAACTGCATGAATTATATATATATATATATATATATATATATATATATATATATATATATGAATTGTGGTTCATCTATTTTATTTGTAGTATATTCTTGTTTAAATTGCATTATTTTCCTTTGAAGTGATTTGTTAAATATAGAAATGTATTTTAAGTGGTAATATTTTGTATTATTTATTGTTTTCACACTGAGTAAAGTTTTAGAATTAATTAAAATATTTTTACTATTAATTTTTATTTCAACTTCGAAAAATATAGGAAAATTAAAAACTGAAAAATCATCATCTGAAGCTTTTTAGAAACTAAAACTACAGAAAAATAAAAATCTAAAACAAATATTTTAATAATTTTTCTTTAAGAAAAAAACAAAAGCTAAACACCAAAATCACCATTCATGTTTTTCCAAAAACTAAAATCTACTGCAAAATCAAAAGCCAAAAACTAAAACCCAAATTTAGAAACTAAAAATGAAAAGCCAAAAACCAAAAATAAAAATCTAAAAACTATCCAAACAATCATCACCAATATCACATGACAGTCCAATTTTTATTTTTTTTAATGTTATTAATAATATTGTAAAAACAGTATAAATTTATCATGTCTATAATATAAGAGAATTTTAATATATAGAATTATTTGATTAAAATAAGCAATTCCATTTTATATTTATATTTAGAAAAATTCTTATAAATTTCTTTGGAAAAATAATTTCATGATATTATATATGTAGTATTTAATATTTGTGGCTTTAGATTTTTTTCCTTTTTAAAAGTACTAGTATATTTCTACTTATCATAATTAAATATCCTATAATATAAATTCATTTTAAACTTAGTTTGACAAAGAACATCAAAATATTGAAATAAAAATAAAAAATTAGTGTTGAATTTTATTTTAATAAGAAATACAAGTAATATAACGTTTTTTTATGTTTACGAAAACTTTATACAAGTTTAATACACGGAAGTTAATAATTGATCATTTCATTGGGACAATATATTATATAAGAGTTGAAAATATTTATCTTATTATTTTATCGAATTACATCATATTCTTGTAGGTCTGACTTGGGACTAACTTATAGTTAATTTATAGAGTTGATATTCTATACTGGAGTGTATTCTTGTTGGCATAATCTGAATAATTTAATTTTCCATGAAGTTTTAGATTATTTTGAGTAAATTAAATAAGCTACTATGATTTTAGTGAAAATAACATAAATTTATAAAACTATCGAATTTGTATTTTATGCCATCAATTTTTAAAAATCATAACATTTTACAAAAAATATTGTTTAAAATATTTCATATATTACTCGTTTGAAAATATATTTCAAATATATGTGAATATATAATAAAACGTGTTGTTTCAATATAATTATTTCAAATTCTGTATTGAATAGATCATATTCATTTGCCCGCTTAACACGTATTTTCTAGTATTATTAAATTTTCAAAGAAAAATACATATTTTTATCATTTTCAAGATTATAAGGTTTGATTGGTTGAAGCTATTACTTTGTGTTTTTTGCTCACTAAAGATTTGGACTTTCGCTTCTTTAGTTGCAGCTTTAAAAGACTGTAAAGAAGAATCATATGTATATGATAATGAATCATGTAATTAACAACTTGTCTAGACATTTTGAACGTAATAATTCCATGAAACAACCGTAGTTGATCAACAGAACGTACATGACAGCAATTCTAGTTAAGTCCAATTGTTTAATTTTCGTCATGTCCACCAATAACTGCATCATCTGGAATGTAATTTTTCCAGAACCAATGTTGCTTCCAAACTCTTCCCATCTCTTCAATTGGAACACCTCTGGTTTCCGGAAACAAAAAGTAGATGAAGATGGTCATGATCGCAACCATGCCTCCAAAGAAGTAGAAGAGACCAAACTTCATGTGACAAAGCATTGTTAAGAAGAATTGACCGATGAGGAAAGTGAAGAACATGTTGACTGAGACGTTGATGGCTTGTCCCGCTGGTCTGATTTCCAATGGACAGATCTCACTGGGTACTAACCAACCCAATGGACCCCATGACCAGGCAAATCCAGCAACATACACACATATGAAAACAAGAATCCAGTCTGCTGTTGCTGGTGTCAAGGTTCCGGTTCCTGTGGTTCCGAATTTTAAACCGATAAATGAACCAACAAGAATCTGAAAAGATAAACAAAACATGCATCAATCATATTGTGTGACTTCGTTTAGGAAAAAGAAATAAAGTTATATATATACACTAATAAATTATATATTATTTTCAAGCACCTATTGTTATTTAAAAAAAAAGTAATTTAATCATCTAAATATGTACCATATTATTTTCAAGAAATTATTCTGGTAAAAAACATGTGTTGTTAATTTATCATTTTTATGAAAATTACACTTTCCATATATCTAAAATATATATTTATGCATGCATGTCTCCTAAATCTCGAAACCGGCTATAATTATGATTGTTGTGCATGCAAACCGATGTTGTCATGATTAGAGTGGAAAGGCTAATGCAAACACAAATAAAGAAAGAAAGAAATAAAATTTGATGGGTATGTAAAACTTATTTGTACCTGACATATGAACATTTGAATGCCACCTTCAAGGAAAAGAAACCTTCTTCCAAATCTATCAACCGAGTATAAGGAGACAAAGGTGGCGAGCACGTTAACTACACCGGTTATTACAGCCGACATAAGAGCAGCATCATCCCCAAAACCAAGAGTCTTGAAGAGAACAGGAGCGTAGAACATAATGACATTAATTCCAGTAATCTGTTGGAAAAAGGGAATGGCCGAGCAGAAGACTAAAGCTGGTCTGTATTTGCTCTGCATGATGTTTTTCCATGGATGTTCTACCTTTTTAGCAGCTTCACATGCATCGCGTATATCTTGAAACTCATGGTCAACGTTATCCGTTCCTCGTACTTTCTTCAACATTTGTTTTGCTTCCTCGTATTTGCCTCTCTCAAGCATTGAGTTTGGTGTATCAGGCAAAAAGAATGATCCGATCACCATAAGAATTGCTGGAACAGCAGCTAATCCTAAAGAAACCCTCCACCCATGTTTAGCCATATTAGATGTTCCGTAGTTAATCAGATTCGCCACCAAGATTCCAGACGTAATAGCCACCTGGAAACAAATGTTTAGCGCTCCTCTTATCTTTGCTGGAGCCATTTCCGAGAGGTAAACCGGAGTAGACTGAAAAGAAAAAAAAATTTATTGAGAATCAGCCTAGACATTAACATACATATATGATTTTATTTTTGTGGTCGTACAAAGTTCCGGACCTTTGGTCTATAATGTTGCAGGAGGCATATCACATATTTAGATGATATACAAAACCACAAAAAGAATAATATATACAAGTAAAACAAAGAACTAACCTGATTAGCAAATCCCACGCCTACACCGAGCAACAGTCTACCGATGATGAGCATTGTGACATTAATGGCAAATGCGTTGATTAGTGCACCGGTGAGGAAAGCAAGTCCACCGGTAAACATGGAAACCTTTCGTCCATACTTCCTAGTAACAACCGAAGCCACAAAGGAAGCTACCAAAGCTGCTAAGTAGAGAGAAGAAGTAAACAATTGGAGCTTTTGATCATCAAATTTGCAGTAAGCCGTCTCGTGCGTGGCCTTTACCCTCTGCTTCTCTAACTGTGGGAAGAACTTGCTAAGAAACTCATCCATTGATGTCACACCTCCTGAGATTCCAAGGTCATAACCAAAGAGGAGACCTCCCATGGCCGCAACCATACATGTTATGACAACGAAAACTGTAACTCCTCCTTCATAATCTCTTCCACCACTTCCTCCTTCTGACACAAAAGCTCCTCCTGCCATTTTGGTTTTGCTTTTGTGCTTAGAAAGAAGGAAGGAATGCTGTGGCTTAATTTGAAAATGGGATTCATTTTGTGATCCTTTAAATAGATAATGTGTAGACACTATAATTAGGGATTGGATTATGTATTTTGTGTAATAAAGATCTTATCTTTGTTTGGCTTACGATTAGGAGAAGTAGCCTGTTAGTAACAAGAGTTGGTTAACGTTAGACACCAAGTTTCACGCAGAGTTTTTACTGTATTTGAATGTTTGTTAGAACGTTTTTAAGACCTATTTAAATTTTCGTTTCAATAAATATATAAGACGGTATTCTGTCTGTATTTTTTTTTAACGCTGTGTTTATTGATAATGATACCATCTATTACATTGTAGAAGAAGAATACGACAAGATAACAGTGAGAAACTAATGTTCTTTAAATACCAGAGACTAACAATGATAACATATTAGCAATAACAAACTGATCTTTCATCAAAGTAAGATAAACTAGGTGTTCCCATTTCTGCGGTAGCAGACGGACTTCTAATATCTTTAACGAAAACAAGAACATAATTCTCATAGTGTAGATAGATTTTTTTCTTCAATTCCCTTTATCAATTTTGTTCTAAGTTAGTTTTAGTATTCTGTCCGTAAAGTTTACGAAAAACAACATAAAAAGGACTCTAACTTGAGAACTCATGGCATTTTTTATAAATTCACTAGGGTTGGTCCGTTCTACGGGCGGAAAGTTATAAAAAACTTATTTTATTTTAATTTATGAAGTATTTAAAATTATTATGGATTAAAATATTATAAACAAACAAATAATGAAAGAAAGATGAGATCATAATAATTACTATTTTTTTGTTTTGAATTATAATGACAATAACGTTTACTATTCTCTAATAATTAGTATTATATTTTTAATATTTGTTTTAGTTTCAAATGTTTAGTTTTATAATATATATTGATCATTATTTATATTTATTTAAATGTATAAACTAAATACTAATGAGAGAAAATGATGGCTAAAAGTCTTAGTACATTTGATCTTATTAGTAAGAAAAATCAAAATTAATGTCGAACTTAGTTTTAAATTTGCTATATTTATTATATCGGGTTTTTTACTACTTTGCTTATATGTTATGTAGTGTTTATAATATAATTTTTCGACTATAATATATTTTATTAATAGGTAAAGCTAATATAAATAATCATTGTTTTAAGTAAATATATCTTATTAAAAAGCAAATCTCATAAAAGGTGAAAAAACAATTTTTCAAGATGCTTGTGAAGCCTATTGGCTTCTAAACATATTAACCTAAAAACATATACTTAAAATTTTAATGCTTGTGAAGCTTCCCTAAAACCACTAAAGTAATTAAGCCCCATAAATTGTAGGGTTCAACGTGGTGCTTCCCCTGCAAACACGAATTGAAGCTCCTGAACCTTGGATTGATCATGATAAATTGACCTGACCACCCTTATATTGTTAACCTTGGCAATGGAATAGAGGTTCACCTCCCCTTAGGTTCTTCAAGACATTTGTGATTTTCACGACTTATATCATCGTTATCATACACCAAGCCTTTGACACAGGGCTTCGAAGTTTTTTGCGGTGTCGTTTGTCACTTACTTGCCTGTCCCGCAAGATGTTGTGGTAAGTTTCTCAAGCTCGGAGAGCTTCGTTGCCTGCAAACCAAGAATGCAACATTTGATATTATTACTAAAATCACACACACACACATCACACTAACAAACTCTCCCTTTCTAAACATTTGATATTAGTAGATGTATTTTACTGAGATAAAGAGAGATAAAGTGAGAGCCTAAGTGAGAGCCTAAAGAGAGGTAAACATGTTCATAAGTAAAAAAGGCTATCGTCCAAAATAGACAATTTTCAAGTTTTTGTCACAAAAATATATCTTAAGGAAAAAAATAACCAAAATGTTTCATTTAATAGGTGAAAAGATCATACTACCCTAGATATATGAATATAAATAAATAAATAAAAATTAAAAAAAACATATTTCTATAATTTCAGATTATATGTTTTCAAATTCGAAATATTTTATAATTTTTTTAGAAATTATTTGTTTCGAAATTATTTTTTTTTTATTTTTTTAATTTTTCTTTTTATAATTTGAAATTATTTTTTGAAACTATTTTTCAAGTTTTTATTTTCAAAATTTTAGTATTTTTTCTTTATTTATAAACATTAAAACCTTAATCCCAAAACCTCTTTTAACTCTAAACCCTAAGGTTTGGATTAATTAATCCAAAGGTATAAGTGTATATTTACCTCTTTAATGAAACATTTTGGTCATTTTGATCTTTGAAGTCTATATTTGTGACAAAAACTTGCTTTAGTGTTTCTTTAAGTAAAATGATCTTCTTTTTTTGTCTTTCTTTTTGCTTTTTTTAAAGGCTTACTAAAAATGATCTTACTTGTTCTCGTTTGCATCCGTGTTAATAGTATTATCGTTCTCTTCTGATTAACATCTTCCTCCTCATCATAGTAACGTTCGTAGAATTTACCGTTTGTGTCATCATCCTCACTATTCTCCTGTTTATTTCTGAGAATCTGTCTGATTAACCTCTCTTGGATACTGTCTCTTAGTTCCCTACTAACGTTTAAGGCATTTGCTATCTATAATCAAAGCTTGCACATAACATTTGTATAAACTTGTAAACCATTGTGTTGTTAGTTGATAGTGTCTTCACGATTCTACTTACCATCTTATGGCAACCTTCTTCAAATATTTACAGAAATCCAGGGACCATCGATCTGAATTCTCAACCCACTGGTTGCGTAGCCATTTCACAGTTTGGATCTGGAAAATTTCGGTGTCGACATTAGCAAAAGTTGTAAAAAGAGTCAACTACAACCTATTTGAAATTTGTTTATTAGTATTATTACATTTTGAACCTATTTTATGCATGGACATGATGAGAAACACACATATCATTGCCAACGTAAAGATGCTATACCAAACGGAGCTCAGCGGCAATTGTTGAGGATTCTATCGGTTTCCCTGCAACCTCATACGTATCTCAAATCGCAATCCAATCGCAAACAATCAATCACAGTGTGGAATCGAATCAAGCGAGAAAGTAAACGACACAAGAGTTTTTGGTAACCCGGTGTTCACCGCACTCCTCCGATGTGGAGAAGCCGCTATACTCACCGGAGAGAGAATTAGGTCTCTCAACCTTTCCAATAGATGAATCTGAGAAGTACAATCACCGGAGTTCTTCCTCTCTCTCGGTTACAATCACCACGAGATACAAAAGGAATAGAGGAAGAAGATACAAGAAGCTGAGCCAAGAAACACAGAGAGTCTCTCTCTCTCAAGCTCTCTGTTCCTTTATGGAAGTGACGACTCTGCTCCGAGCTCTCCCATTCACTGCCTTGAGCTCTCTTACTCCGGATCGAGCTATTGCTCTTCGTCTCGAGCTTTCTCAGCTCTCTTCTCAGATTATGTTACAGACGTTCGACGTCGTAACTTCTTTTTTCTCCTTTTACGATGAAGATGATGATATGAAGATATCTTGCTCTCCTTGGTTAAATGACCCTTTTGACCTCACTTTCATTTAACCAGAGACACCAGCTCACGTGAAAGTCTCATGACCACTTAAGCATGAGTTAACCTTCTCTTGGAGATAGAGACTTTTGAAATACTTAGCAATACCAAGAGATCAGATGACACAAAACCAACAGCAATCCCAAATCCCTTAAGCAAGCTTTGAAATGATACAGTTTATTGGTTGAAGAAGAAAAAAAATGCGAAGTAGTTCTTTAGAACCTTTTGTTCAACATGATCATACAACATTTTAAACAAACTATGTACTTAACTGATTTGTAGAACTTTTTGCGGACTGCAAACGCCAAAAAAATAAAAATATACCTTGTAGAGCTTATTCTTGCTATCCTTCAGAATAGGCAGTTGGAAGTAGGTCAGAGACTCAAAGCGTGGATTCGGCTTTGCATACTGCAACTGCTGTTTGCAAACATACTGTTGACGTAAGCTATTTTTGTCGCTGGAATTTTAGAAAGCTTAGGATTGAGAAGCTTGAATTGATGAACTGCACATGATAGAAAATACCTTTTTATAGCAGAGATCCACAGCAAATAATTTGTGGGAGATGCATTCAATGATAGATGATGGTAAGAGTTGAGAACTATCATAAATGCTCGAGTTCGTTACAGCTTTAGATTTTCGTCTCTGGTGAGATGAACAGATGAAGAACAGCGACGAAGAGGTGTTGTTAGAAGCGGCGGATTCTCCAAAGTTAGACGTTTCATCAGCATATGAGCCATTTTTCTATTCAATACAGGCTCATATTAATTAAACTTAAACCCAATTTAAAGGCAACTTAAAACTCAGCATAACTAAAAAGTGCTTTAGCTTTTTCGGAGACACGTGTCGAGCTTTCCTCTCTCTACTTAATGATGTGACAGGTTGAGAGGAGATAAAACATTTCTTTATAATAATATAGATTTACTATTCATCAGATTTAAAAAAAAATTAACATAAGAAAAAAAAAATGTATTTAAAATTCTGGTTCGTCCTTTAAGAGAGTGGGTATATTTAATTATATAATGTAAGGCATTATATTTATTGAAAAATAGTTGAAATTCTCTGAAAAGATTGAGATTATTAAATAACATTAAAATAATTTGGGTGGGATACTTACAAAAAGAGAACGTAACCGAATAACATGTATCAGATTTCAATCATAATTTTAGTACTTTAACAATATGCATTTGGATCAACCCAAAAGAAAATAATAACCGTTATCAGATATATGTATGTATATTTACATACATATAAATATCGGTATAAGTACATGCAAAAAAATCATATGAGAAAGAAGTGAGTACGGAGAATTATTTGAACAGGAAGTTACGTTTGTTTTCTTTAAATATCAATGAGTTATGATTGTGTTTTAATATAATATATTTACTTAATTTAAGTTACTTATAAAACAGTTCTCGCTATATAATATTTAGCTTAATTAATTTTTATTTTTATATTATTGGTGAAAAAGTTTGATTAATTTTAAAATTACATGTTAAAATTATATATTTAATATTATATATATATATATATATATATATATTGATTTTTACTTATTGGCTGTTTGGTAATTCTAAACCATGATAATAACATATTTATTATTATAACTATATATTATTTTTCTTGTCAACTTTTCGTTTTGTTAAGACGAAGCCCAGTGAACATAACATTAAAAGCAGGTCAAAAATTTAAATTTGACTTTTTAAAAATATATAATATGACATAGCTTATATATTTGTGTATTGTCTAATACATTTTTTTGTCGTAAACTTTACAGACAGAATACTGTCTAAATGTTCTAACAAACATTCAAATACAGTAAAAACTCTGCATGAAACATGGTGTCAACGTTAACCAACTCTTGTTACTAACAAGCTACTTCTCCTAATCGCAAGCTAAAAAAAATAAGATCGAAATTTATTACACCCGTACAAGAATCCAACCCCTAATTATAGTGTCTTTACATTATATATTTAAAGGATCACAAAGTGAATCCCATTTTCAAATTAAGCCACAACATTCATTCCTTCCTTCTAAGCACAAAAGAAAAAACAAAATGGCAGGAGGAGCTTTTGTGTCAGAAGGAGGAAGTGGTGGAAGAGATTATGAAGGAGGAGTCACAGTTTTCGTTGTCATAACATGTATGGTTGCGGCCATGGGAGGTCTCCTCTTTGGTTATGACCTTGGAATCTCAGGAGGTGTGACATCAATGGATGAGTTTCTTAGCAAGTTCTTCCCACAGTTAGAGAAGCAGAGGGTAAAGGCCACGCACGAGACGGCTTACTGCAAATTTGATGATCAAAAGCTCCAATTGTTTACTTCTTCTCTCTACTTAGCAGCTTTGGTAGCTTCCTTTGTGGCTTCGGTTGTTACTAGGAAGTATGGACGAAAGGTTTCCATGTTTACCGGTGGATTTGCTTTCCTCACCGGTGCACTAATCAACGCATTTGCCATTAATGTCACAATGCTCATTATCGGTAGACTTTTGCTCGGTGTAGGCGTGGGATTTGCTAATCAGGTTAGTTCTTTGTTTTACTTGTATATATTATTCATTTTGTGGTTTTGTATATCATCTAAATATGTGATATGCCTCCTGCAACATTATAGACCAAGGGTCCGGAACTTTGTACGACCACAAAAATAAAATCATGTATGTATGTTAATGTCAAGGCATTCTCAATAAGTTTCTTTTTCTTTTCAGTCTACTCCGGTTTACCTCTCGGAAATGGCTCCAGCAAAGATAAGAGGAGCGCTAAACATTTGTTTCCAGGTGGCTATTACGTCTGGAATCTTGGTGGCGAATCTGATTAACTACGGAACATCTAATATGGCTAAACATGGGTGGAGGGTTTCTTTAGGATTAGCTGCTGTTCCAGCAATTCTTATGGTGATCGGATCATTCTTTTTGCCTGATACACCAAACTCAATGCTTGAGAGAGGCAAATACGAGGAAGCAAAACAAATGTTGAAGAAAGTACGAGGAACGGATAACGTTGACCATGAGTTTCAAGATATACGCGATGCATGTGAAGCTGCTAAAAAGGTAGAACATCCATGGAAAAACATCATGCAGAGCAAATACAGACCAGCTTTAGTCTTCTGCTCGGCCATTCCCTTTTTCCAGCAGATTACTGGAATTAATGTCATTATGTTCTACGCTCCTGTTCTCTTCAAGACTCTTGGTTTTGGGGATGATGCTGCTCTTATGTCGGCTGTAATAACCGGTGTAGTTAACGTGCTCGCCACCTTTGTCTCCCTATACTCGGTTGATAGATTTGGAAGAAGGTTTCTTTTCCTTGAAGGTGGCATTCAAATGTTCATATGTCAGGTACAAATCAGTTTTATATACCCATCAATTCATTTTTTCTTTCTTTATTTGTGTTTGGATTAGCCTTTCCACTCTAATCTAGACAACATCGATTTGCATGCACAGTAATCATAATTATAGCCGGTTTCGAGATTTAGGAGACATGCATGCATAAATATATGTTTTAGATATATGGAAAGTTTAATTTTCATAAAAATGATAAATTAACAACACATGTTTTTTACCAGAATAATTTCTTGAAAATAATATATAATTTATAAGTATATATATATATATATATATATATATATAACTTTATTTCTTTTTCCTAAACGTAGTTACACAATATGATTGATGCATGTTTTGTTTATCTTTTCAGATTCTTGTTGGTTCATTTATCGGTTTAAAATTCGGAACCACGGGAACCGGAACCTTGACACCAGCAACAGCAGACTGGATTCTTGTTTTCATATGTGTATATGTTGCTGGATTTGCATGGTCATGGGGTCCATTGGGTTGGTTAGTACCCAGTGAGATCTGTCCATTGGAAATCAGACCAGCGGGACAAGCCATCAACGTCTCAGTCAACATGTTCTTCACTTTCCTCATCGGTCAATTCTTCTTGACAATGCTTTGTCACATGAAGTTTGGTCTCTTCTACTTCTTTGCAGGCATGGTTGCGATCATGACGATCTTCATCTACTTTTTGTTTCCGGAAACCAGAGGTGTTCCCATTGAAGAGATGGGAAGAGTTTGGAAGCAACATTGGTTCTGGAAAAATTACATTCCAGATGATGCAGTTATTGGTGGACATGACGAAATTAAACCAATTGGGCTTAACTAGAATTGTTTCGGTCATATATGTTATGTTAATCAATTACGGGTTGTTTTCATGTAATTATTACGTTCACAATGTCTAGACAATTTGTTAATTACATGATTCATTATCTTATATATATATGATTCTTCTTTATAGTCTATTAATTACTTTTTTACTTCTTAGTTTGATAATTCTCTTGCCGGTTAATTCTTCCTGCTTTTTCTTTTCATTTCAGCCACCTCTTTTGGCGCTAAATGATATGGTTTCCATTAAACTGGTATTATCCCTGGTGCTAATTCAATAGTGAGAACGTCTCTTCCCACCAGTGGTGGCCGTTTCGAAATTCAAAATTTCAAATATGCCATCACTATGGTCGACAGAAAACTCTCAACTCCCTTCTCTAATAAACACTCATCTTATAACTTAGATAAATCGAAACTCCATTGTTCGTGAATGTAACTCTTCTTTTTATTCTCAGAATATGCTATTTGGTTTGGTCCTGAGATAATCCACCCTTAATATCACAGCACAGTGTTCAGTTTCTTTTTTGATATGCCTTCCTTGAACTCACAGTGGTTCGACGTATTTTGAACTCATGGGCATGAAAATAATGCTACGTGTAAACTACGAGAATTCCTTTGTTATATCTTAGCAATCGGCCGTACACCAACTCATGAAACCACAATGGATAAAATAGATCATCATAATCAACATACACATATAAACATATAAGAAATTCAGTTACAAAAAAAACATATAAGAAATTCAATAATTATGTGCAAATGATTTTCAAATTACATATAACTAACCACAAGTTAATTAATATGAGTCTTCAACAAATCAACAAAATGCTGATCTTTTCATTTGTTAAGTTCACCTACCGTGACTTTTTCAATAGCTTCTTCAACTTGGTTGACAAATAAGTTGCAATTTAGTTATTAGATTGAACTACAAATATATAACCATTGAATTGGACTGAGCGTCGATTTCATTTCCTCACTTAACAATGGAGCATTAATTATTTGGGCTGCAGTGAAGAATTGATATCCATAATTAGTAACCACTGTATTATATACCATCGTTTGGCCTAAAAAAGTTAATAAACAAAAATAGGTATAAAAATTGCAAAGTTTGTCTTATGTTTATGAACTCTTATTTAACATTTCTGTGAATTTTTATTTGAAAACTAAATTCTATTGCAAAAGCAACAAACATGCATAAGTAATTTTTTTTAAAAAAATCAGTATTTCAGTTTAACCAAAAGGGTTACAAAAATTAATTCCTTTGCTAAAAGTTTCCAGGTATGAGTAGTTAAATATCATAAAAATAGAAATTAATATTTTAATTTTATTAATACAAGAATATGAAAGTAATATTTTCTAACTAGAAAATTTTCTTGTAAAAGATACACATTAAAGCACATTTTATTTCAGCTATAAAATCATTATGTATATATTTTTGGTTTATAACAGAATAATTTACCTTCGTTAAAAACAACGAAGTGCATAAATGAACCAAGTCAAGTTCTAAACCAAGCCAATGCTTAGAGCATGTCCGCTGGTAGAACTTTGATGGGCATCTCACCAACACAAAGAATCATTTGAAAAGAAAAGTAAGAAAGAAAGATGAAAGTTTCTCATGAAAGTGTCTCATTTAGGAACTTTCCAAAATCCCATAAGAACTCCAAAAACTAAGGGTGCGCGTTCGGGTACCTGTTCGGGTACCCATTCGGGTTCGGACCGGATCTATTCAAGTTTTTGGGGTCAACGATTTCAGCTCCATTAGGATATTTCTAAATTTTCGTTTGGGTTCGGTCCAGATTCGGATAACCCATTTAAATTATCTTTTAAATTTTAAAATTCATTATATATTTTCAATTCACAAAATCTATAAATAATATAATATATTACATATAAATTTGAATAACATATGTCAAAATACTTAAAATTAACATATAAATTGATTTGGTTTGAATATTTGGAAAGAAAATCAATAAATATTTTAAGTGTTTTGATGTTGTAAGTATAGTTTACCTATTTAAACATTTACTTTGACTATTTCTATATATTTTCAAGTATTTTAAACAACTTTAAAGTGTCACTAGATTTTGACCCGGGCGTCCGCCCGGGTATATTTTTCAAAAATGTGTTACTAATTATTTTTTATGTCAATAACAGGGCTGAATAAAA
Source organism: Hirschfeldia incana (assembly GCA_026261945.1). NCBI lineage: Eukaryota > Viridiplantae > Streptophyta > Magnoliopsida > Brassicales > Brassicaceae > Hirschfeldia > Hirschfeldia incana. Next base: position 305,812 of record JABCMI010000083.1, on the reverse strand, counting down.
AAATTCAAATCTGAAAACCGAACTGATCTCAATCCAAAAGAGTAGTACCAAACATGAACCAAAATTGATTAAATATTCAAATTATTCAAAATTTTGATATTTATAGAACCGAATCCGATCCGAACCGATGGATATGCAAATGTATCCGAAAAAGATATATACACTTATACATATTAATTATTTTAGATTTAATATATATATATATATATATATATATATATATATATAAACACTCAGAATACATATAATACTTTTAAATTGGTTTAAATACTTGAAAATATATACAAATAATCAAAAAATAAATATCTAAAATAGTTAAACCAAACTAATTTATATGTTAAGATTAGGTATTCTAACATACATTATTAAAATTTATATGTAATATATTATATTGTTTACAGATTTTGAAAAATTTAAAGTATATAATGAATTTTAAAATAATTTAAATAAGTTATCCAAATCGAAATTTAGATATATATGAATGAGGCTGAAATCTTTTACCCCGGAAACCCAAAATCCAAAAAGATCCAAACCGACCCCAAATGGATATACGAAAACTCATCCCTTGTTACTATTATATATCATATATATGTGATCGTATAACTAATCATATTTTATCCGTACCATCATATAAGTAATCATATAATTAATAGTATTTCATATGTACTATCATATAGATAATAATATATACTATTTAAAAAATTTAATGTAAATATAAAAATTATAATTTAAGTTGGTATATGAAATTTGGCTTTTTATTGTATTTTCTTATATAATATTAGTTATATGAAAATATTTTAGTAAAAATAAAATTTTGAATATATGAATATTTTAAATCAACTTATGATATAAATTAACTTTAAATTATTATTTTGTTTTGAAATATGTATATAAAGTTTAAAGTTTTATTTTGTGACTATTTTAGACAAAAACTGTTTTTAGGTAATTAAATTAGTCAATTTCATATATTTTAAAGTTAGCCCAAATATATAGTTTTCATAATATAATGGATTTCTAATTTTTATTACTAACATAAACTCATTATTTTTCTTTTATATACTGTTATTTATGTTTCCAAACAATATTATATTTTCTTAAGCAGTTTTAATTGTTTTTGGCTTCTAACAGAAAGCGGCTTGATCTGCAGTTGCTGCCATTTTATGTTATTCTTAACCCATTCCCCCAACTCCTATGTATTTCATCGCTTGGGTACAAAAGTCAAGCTCCACCATCTTTATTTACGTAAACCGGGAATCTGACGTACCTCAAAGGATACATAAAGTTTTGTTTATGCCAAACACTTAGAAGACTAATTTAGATATATCACTGTGACCCAAACATCCAGGAAATAATTTCAGAAGATAAATAAGCATTGATGCTGTTTAGGAATGAAAGTTCATATATTTATCAGCAAAAGTTCTGTTTATACCACTATCAACTAATTATCCTCATCACTTCTACAGTCCCAAAAGTATATTAACAAACAAAGACTGGCTAGCTCACAGAAGATGAAGTAACCACCTTTGTCAGTGAGCTCATGAGATACTTCGTCGCTGGATTAAAAGCTCTGGTGGAATGGAACGAATTTACATGTAGCCTCCACCATTCATTCTCAGATCAACTTGCAGAAGACAAAGTAAAACAAAGCTGCCGAAAAACTGCTTCTCCAACAACTTAAGAACTTCTAGAGACCAGTGTGTCAAACTGTTGGTGTCACAAGTAAACTCAGAATTCTAATTATACACAGAGAAGATTCCAAATTCGTAAGCTTGCCTTGTTGGAGAAGGAGCATGGCCTAGATTTCACAGCAAGAAGACCTCTGCGAACAGGTCCATCAGCTCCTCTTCCAGTTCCGGTTAAACCTATTAAACCTCTTAACCATATCATCCAAAGACATACTCAAAAGTCCGCAATCTTCATCTCAATTAAATCTGGAAAATACAATCAAAATTAACAAATCAAGAACTAAAGTCTAAATTTATCCCACATATATATAAAATTCAAGCCTATACACAAATCAAAGATCAGACGGAAATTGACGGAAACTAAACCTAAACAGACAGATTCTCAATAGAAAAGTGAAAATGAATTGAATTCAATCAGAGGAACCAATGGATATGAAGTTTTACCAGATGAAATATCAAAAACAGAGGGAAGAAGATGAATATATCAGCTCGTACAAACCAATTAGGGAATTAGGGATTATGATCTTTGAGAATTTGGGAGGAAAAAGAATTAATGGATATGTAATGTTAAACGGGGCTCCTGTTAAACGACGTGTTTTAATCCAGTGGCATGGATATGTAATTATTTAGGAAAAATCAGGGCTATTTTCTATTTGTACTTCTGTTTTAATAGTTTAGATATATATTTGGATGGTTTTTTACTATACAGTAAATCTAAAATTAATTAATATATATAGGTATATTAATCTATATCGGATATATTTGGGCACCCGTAATATTTCAGTTCGGATCAGTTTCGGTTTTTCAAATGCCAAAAATTTGAATCAATTCGGATTTTTAATCAATTTTGATTCGGGTTTGGTACTACTTTTTTGGATCGGGTTCGGTTCGGTTTTTCGGGTTTTTTTTTTGCCCAGCCCTACCAAAAACTAATATGTGTTTCATTTATTAGATTGTTTTTATTTTTTATATCACTTTAAAAACAAAATTCAAATATTATTATTATTTTGTATGAGATACTCTAAGAGTAACTTATAAATAAGGTTGCTCTTAACATTTCAACTGCATGAATTCTCTTGCTCATGAATATTTAGGATAATCAATAAAAATATTCTAACTAGAATACTAACTCATGGAAGTCTTTATAAACTCATTTGCCATTTTCTGAACACCCAAATATTATAAAATCAGCTCAATCCAAAAACTGGTCGGTGGGAGAAGAGTACAGTACATTACAGATTTAGCCAACGAATCAGCCATAAAGTTCATTTCTTCGAATGAAGCTAAAGTAAATACAAGAAAAGTTTGAAGATTGAGTCTTGATGTCCTGAGTGCTTCTGTAGAGATCCGCTGGGTAACGCCTCGAGGAGATAGCAGCATTGACCTCTCAATCAGACTAATTAAAGATTTCTGAGAATCCAGCTTTAAGAGCAAGGAGGAAGGCAGTACGGATGGATAAGGTTTCAGCCATCAATGGTATTGGGATATATTGAAATTATATAATATTTATGGACTTAGATTGTAAATATGCCCTAAAATCTGAATCTAACATCCACGAATCCAATGAACAAGAGATCTAACATGGCTTTGATACCATATTATATTCAGATTTTATTATAAGCTTCCATCTTAAAATCAATTGACAATTAGTGGATTAACTCTAGCTTTTTATATATTAGTTAATGTAACTTAAAATTTCCGATGTGGGATATAATATCTCTAATAAATGACGAAGAGATAAGTTCAAAAGCCCGGCCACCCTGCAGCGAAACAGCATTCAAGTGATCAAAGAAGTACCAACAACATTCTGCTTATTGCCATTTATCAGTTTTTAAATAATCTAACTCTTAAAAATATATTTTTAAAAAACATATTAGAATAATAAGATTTTGACCAAAACAAAATAGACATTTGTATTGGATAAGTATTCATCTTTTGGATATTAAAAGAGATTATAAACTATTTTAACTTTTTCTATTTTTATTAGAGATATTTAATTCAATATACATAGGAAATGCTGTATTATGTAACTAAAAAATAAATTTATGTATTTAGGTGGACTGATACTAGCGTCAAACTGAAAGACAATTTTCCCCGACAATTGGTTAAGAAGACGAGTAGATGGCACTAATTTTTTTTATGGGGCAGAGGAGAGGTATATTTTGGTTTATAAGAATGATATACCATAGTAAAACCACATTTACTTTTGTTTGATTTGGTTGATATACCGTGGGTTTTCTGTTTATTTGACTTTATATCAAAAACCCATAAATTTAGTTTTCTTTTAAAGTATTTTATGAACTTTACTTTACATGATTAAATATCGGCTTTTATATGAAATGAAGATATTTTGATTTTTAAATATCTTATTTTTATTTTTTCACAATTTAAAATAATTAGAAAGCACATAAAGCTAATAATTATAATATTTTTATAGAATAAAATTAATAAAAATTAGTAATCCATAATATCATAAACAACTAAATAGGAGCACACATATTTGATAGTAAAAAGGTAAAATATATGTTTTATTTAATTTGATAAAAATAAAACATGACTTTGAATTTAAAATAAATTTTAAATCTAAAATCAACATTTTAAATATCAAGATCATATCAATAATAAATTATGTATATATTCTTGATTACTTCATATAATTTGCATATACTTATACTACTACATTTTAATTGATCGGTTTATATACCAAACCATATCCATATACCGTGGCTTGACATCTACTCTATATATATATGGTATTACTAAATCTAAATCATTTTATTTACTTCGGTTTGATTCAGTTTTAGTTGGTTCGGTAAACCGGAATGAACACTCCTAAACACTATATAAAGAGAAAGTCAGTGAAGATAGTCGGAGTTATCATTTGGATAATATAGTTGTCATTTGACTTTTTAATAGTAATCTATATTATATAGTTTTCAACCGGTTCTTATAATCTATATACCAATATTCTAGATCCATGTTAAATGTATCATTGACAAAGTTCACACCCACCCAATGGATGAATCTGTCCTTGTCTGGTCTGGCGAGGAGAAAGATAGGTTGGTTTTTATGTGTTTAGAGGGCCAGAAAAGGCTTAGTAATTTGCAAAAGACCCAACGAAAATGTCCAGTTGTGTCTGATATAAACGGTTACGATAAAAAAAAGTTTCTACTATTTTGAATTTTGATTGAATTTGTAATGTGACAAACCTTGTAAATTTAGGTATTCTCGTAAACATTTTTTTAGTTAAAAGAAACTTTACAGAAAAAGAATACAGTGTTATATATATATATATATATATATATATATATATATATATATATATATGTATTTTTTTTTATACAAGTAAAAAGAGAAATAAAGTTTAGGAAAAAAAACGTTCTAACAAACATTCTGTTTTTTTTGAGCAACAACGTTCTAACAAACATTCAAATACAGAAAAAACTCTGCATGAAACTTGGTGTCAACGTTAACCAACTCTTGTTACTATCAAGCTACTTCTCCTAATCGTAAGCTAAAAAAAAGATAAGATCAAAATTTATTACACCAGTACAAGTAATCCAACCCCTAATTATAGTGTCTTTACATTATATATTTAAAGGATCACAAAGTGAATCCCATTTTCAAATTAAGCCACAACATTCATTCCTTCCTTCTAAGCACAAAAGCAAAAACAAAATGGCAGGAGGAGCTTTTGTGTCAGAAGGAGGAAGTGGTGGAAGAGATTATGAAGGAGGAGTCACAGTTTTCGTTGTCATAACATGTATGGTTGCGGCCATGGGAGGTCTCCTCTTTGGTTATGACCTTGGAATCTCAGGAGGTGTGACATCAATGGACGAGTTTCTTAGCAAGTTCTTCCCACAGTTAGAGAAGCAGAGGGTAAAGGCCACGCACGAGACGGCTTACTGCAAATTTGATGATCAAAAGCTCCAATTGTTTACTTCTTCTCTCTACTTAGCAGCTTTAGTAGCTTCCTTTGTGGCTTCGGTTGTTACTAGGAAGTATGGACGAAAGGTTTCCATGTTCACCGGTGGACTTGCTTTCCTCACCGGTGCACTAATCAACGCATTTGCCATTAATGTCACAATGCTCATCATCGGTAGACTTTTGCTCGGTGTAGGCGTGGGATTTGCTAATCAGGTTAGTTCTTTGTTGTACTTGTATATATTATTCTTTTTGTGGTTTTGTATATCATCTAAATATGTGATATGCCTCGTGTAACATTATAGACCAAAGGTCCGGAACTTAATTTGTACGACCACAAAAATATAATCATGTATGTATTTTAATGTCTAGGCTGATTCTCAATAATATATTTTTTCTTTTCAGTCTACTCCGGTTTACCTCTCGGAAATGGCTCCAGCAAAGATAAGAGGAGCGCTAAACATTTGTTTCCAGGTGGCTATTACGTCTGGAATCTTGGTGGCGAATCTGATTAACTACGGAACATCTAATATGGCTAAACATGGGTGGAGGGTTTCTTTAGGATTAGCTGCTGTTCCAGCAATTCTTATGGTGATCGGATCATTCTTTTTGCCTGATACACCAAACTCAATGCTTGAGAGAGGCAAATACGAGGAAGCAAAACAAATGTTGAAGAAAGTACGAGGAACGGATAACGTTGACCATGAGTTTCAAGATATACGCGATGCATGTGAAGCTGCTAAAAAGGTAGAACATCCATGGAAAAACATCATGCAGAGCAAATACAGACCAGCTTTAGTCTTCTGCTCGGCCATTCCCTTTTTCCAGCAGATTACTGGAATTAATGTCATTATGTTCTACGCTCCTGTTCTCTTCAAGACTCTTGGTTTTGGGGATGATGCTGCTCTTATGTCGGCTGTAATAACCGGTGTAGTTAACGTGCTCGCCACCTTTGTCTCCCTATATTCGGTTGATAGATTTGGAAGAAGGTTTCTTTTCCTTGAAGGTGGCATTCAAATGTTCATATGTCAGGTACAAATAAGTTTTACATACCCATCATTTTTTTCTCTTTCTTTCTTTATTTGTGTTTGCATTAGCATTTCCACTCTAATTAAGACAACATCGGTTTGCATGCACAATAATCATAATTATAGCTGGTTTCGAGATTTAGGAGACATGCATGCATAAGTATATATTTTAGATATATGGAAAGTGTAATTTTCATAAAAATGATTAATTAACAACACATGTTTTTACCAGAATAATTTCTTGAAAATAATATGTTACACATTTAGATGATCAAATTACTTTTTAAAAAAAAAATAACAATAGGTGCTTGAAAATAGTATAATTTATTAGTGTATATATATTTCTTTCTTTTTCCTGAACTAAGTCACTCATAAGACTGATGCATGTTTTGTTTTATCTATCAGATTCTTGTTGGTTCATTTATCGGTTTAAAATTCGGAACCACGGGAACTGGAACCTTGACACCAGCAACCGCAGACTGGATTCTTGTTTTCATATGTGTGTATGTTGCTGGATTTGCATGGTCATGGGGTCCATTGGGTTGGTTAGTACCCAGTGAGATCTGTCCATTGGAAATTAGACCAGCGGGACAAGCCATCAACGTCTCAGTCAACATGTTCTTCACTTTCCTCATCGGTCAATTCTTCTTGACAATGCTTTGTCACATGAAGTTTGGTCTCTTCTACTTCTTTGGAGGCATGGTTGCGATCATGACCATCTTCATCTACTTTTTGTTTCCGGAAACCAGAGGTGTTCCCATTGAAGAGATGGGAAGAGTTTGGAAGCAACATTGGTTCTGGAAAAATTACATTCCAGATGATGCAGTTATTGGTGGACATGACGAAAACTAAATTAATTTGGTTTTAGTGGGAATTGGTTTGGTTATATATGCATATTGATCAATATTGAGTTGTTTTCTTGGAATAATTACGTTCAAACCGTCTAGAAAATTCGTTTGGGTAGACGATCTATTTCTCCACGAATGCTATTGTATAGCACTAAATGTTTTCCGAACTATGACCTTATACTATTTATCTCTAAGAATAAAGTTTGAATTAATCTATTTTCTCACAAATATTGATTTTCTCATGGTTTCTGAAAATCAAATTTAAAATATAAAATCTTGTAGAATAAACTAAAGAAAACTAAACCCAAACAAATTAATACTCGACCAAATATAAATCTGGCGCAGAACAAAAACCCAAACCCAACATCCGAAATGTGAAAAACCTGAAAAAAACAAAAACCTTAAATCAATTTCAATAAAAAACCATAAAACTATTGGTTTTCTTAAAAACATCAAACCAATATAAATTGATTTCATGGGTTTTTCAATTTCGATCATTGTATTTGTTGAGAAATATGAATACAATACTCATGGAAAAATATATTTCGAACTTTGTTCTCTTGGATAAATAGCACAGACTCATACTTTACGAGACATTTGAGGCTATATGATAGTATTCGTGGGAAATAGATTGCCCACGCTTATATATATATATTATTTTAGAAATCAGTTTCATATGTGCCGCGCTCATGTTGACTCTCACGTTGATTGATTACATTGATGCTCATAATGAATTAAAAATATTAAATTTAAATACTATTATTGATTTTTATTTAGTTTTCTTTTTTTTAAAAAAAAAATCCAAATAACATATCTAATAAAAAGATTTTTTTTATAAATTTTATAAAACGAATATAAAAATGAAAATATATGTATAAATAATATGATTTCATTAAAAAGGAAATTTACAAAATAGTAATATTTTGTTTAAAATATTTTTAAATAACATAAAATATACTAATAAATACTTTTTATAGTAACAATATATATTTTCAAAGTAACAGAAATATTTTTTATATATCTATATATTTTAAGATGATTATATAAATAACTAGATATGAGCCCGTTGCGTTGCAACGAGTTTTGTTTGATGTTTTAATTTAATAAAAACATAAAATAATAATTTTTTATTAAATTTTTATGATTTTTTTTGCATATGTTATGTGAGATTTATTTTATAATCACGGTTCATATATGAATTGCTATCAAATTTGTACTTAGATTAGAGAAAAAACTATACACTTTCTTATAAAAAATATATAAAATAATTTGAATTTCTTGCTTCTCACTTTCTAATAAGACGAACTACGGTACGACAGTAAGGACATTTTTTGTTTAACTGATCTAGTGTTAAATAATTTTCTAAAGTCATCGTTTCTTGATAATTCATGATAACAAAATAAATTACAATTTTAATTAGAAAATTATAATTAGAGAAAACGCATATAAGCAATCATAATAGCAATATTATGAAACGAAAAATAATGATCATTATTATCATTATGTATTAGACGGTAAGGAAGGAGTACAAATAATTAACGTGTCAATAACGTTTGGCCTATGTAATTAATGTAGAAAACATGATAATATGGACAAAACAAACCAAAATCACTTCTACGAAGAAAAGATGATGCGGCAAACAAACCAATAATTATGTTTGGTGATCAAATATGAGAGAGATTACTTCTATATATAGAAGTGTGAATAATCATAGTTCCTCTTGAGTTATATTTATTTTTACTTATGACTTTTAAAAGAAAAATTAACATTAAACAATCTTTGACATTTTTTTGTTTAAGTTGCCTTTTTGGTTAATTTTAAATAAATTACAAAAAAAAATTGTTTTACAAATTGGTTTTGGTATAGGTTATGTTAAAACTAAAATCACTATTACCTTTTTAATAAATTTTTTTATCATGTGAATTTTAGGTTTATAAAGTAAAATTAACATTAAACAATCTTTGACATTTTTTTTGTTTATATTTTTAAAAGGATAATTACGAATTTTTAATAAGATAATATTTTCTTTATTATGAAAGTATAAAAATAGGAAAATTAGTGTTAAATATTTTATTAATTAAATTTAGCATATAGGGTTTGTATAAAATGAAGTTACTATTTTAAAAAAACATTTACGATTTTTTTAAAAAAATGATCTTTTCTTTATTATGAAAGTAAGAAAATAGGCAAAATTAATGTTAAATATTACAAAAATTTATTTTGGTATATATGATTTGTAAAAAGGGATATAGGATTTGTATAAAATGAAAGTTACTATTTTAAAATAAATATTCACGATTTTTGTTTTTAAAAAGATTATCTTTTCTTTATTATGAAAGTAGGGAAATAGGCAAAATCAATGTTAAATATTACACAAATTTATTTTGGTATATAGGTTTTGTAAAAAAAGGATAATTACTATTTTTAAAAATCTTTTTAATTAATTTGCCTTCTGATTTAAACAAATGTCGCAATCTAAAATATATAACTGCCATGTGTCGCGATCATGTTAATTATGTAACTTTGAAAACTAAGCTTTATATAATAAGATTTTAACATAAACTGACATATGTTTTATTGACTAAAATACTTTAAAATTAGTATTATTGCAATGTTATTAGTATTTCTTATATTTAGTTGACTATAATATCTTTCAATTGCAGAAAATATCTATAAATTATATTCTACTTATATAATATGATTTCTCAAATACAATTAAAATTTTTTGCTGCTTACTTTTAAGAGATATTAAGAAAACAAAAAAATAATTAATTTTTAACAATAAACATCTTTTGATCAAATAATTAAAAAATACTTTAAAATCACACTATATATCTTAACGAGGTAGATATATTATGTTTTACATTATTAAAATTATATATTTTCTTAATATGAAATTTGCTTTTAAATTTTATGTTTTTATGTTTGTGGAACTTAATATAACCATAATCAAATGACATAAAATTATATAGAATTTGTAAACATATTTCTGTTATTTTAATATTGATGTATGTTCATGAGCTTCCAAAAAAATCGGTAACTTATGAATGTAACTCCCTATAGATCATCATTTTGTTTTCTAACTAGTGGTTTGCCGGCGCTACGCGCCAGATATTATAATAATTAAATATATAGTTTAGATATTCAAATGTATTTTAGTAAATTTATCAAATTTTATTATCATTTTAAGAACTATTTTTCAAAACTATAAAATTATTTTAATATTATGTTGAATTCATACATCGTTGATTATGAGGTTTAGAGATATAACAGATGCTGAAATGACCTTTTTAAGATATACTTTATCTTCAAAATTTAAATTTGAAAAAGATATTAACATATATCCTTTAAATTAACTACCATTTTCTATACTTTATTTATTATATAACATATTTTCTATATTTTATTGTGTTATAAGATTGTAAATTTTATTTTAAAATACTATAATATTTCCACTGCATAAAAATTTGTACACCATTTAGCTATTTTTTATTTGAATGACAGATATAATAAATCTGCATACATAATGTTTAGCTCGCTTCTTATTTAAAGTTTAATCTTGTATTTGTTCTATAATAGGTACTCATACATGTTTCTTAAACTTCTTAACCAATAATATAATATTTTGTATAAAAAACTTTTTTAAAAAAAATATTTGTTTGCGACGTTAGTTGTTTCATTTTTATTATTAATATATTTGGAAAAAGAAGTTTGGGTATTAGATATGCTTCAACTTGATTTAATTAGTTGTAATTTGTGGTCGTGAAATTGATAAGAATGTATAATACTTTGTAGTATATAAAATTCGACTTCCTTCTTTAACAAAAAAAAAATCCAACTTCCTGCCAAGTGAGTAGGAAATAATTGAAATTTTGCCCAAAAAAAAAGGAAATAATTGAAATAAGATTAGTGTAGAGAGAATGCTACGTTAACACTGTTTTGAAAGCTTGACGTGAATGATAAAGGCAAATGTTGATCCTTGCATTATGCAAATGGAACTTTACCCCAAGTGACGAATCAAACGGGAGACTGTTGTTACAATCTCTTAAAGGGCTTTAGACACCTCGTCACATGTTACATTCAGTGTTACTAAGAAGATTACAATGTTCTCTTTTTTTTTTGCTAAAGAGTTCTCATTCTCAGCCAGAGGCATCATTAATAGTTAGACAGGTTCCTCTGGAGCAGAACTTTCTGAATTGCCACCAGGCAGATGCTCCATCCGATATTTTGTTCACTCCGTCTTATATTTGTATCATTTGTCCCCTTTTGTTCTTTATCTTAAGGAAAGTAAAACAGATATTGGGCGGAGCTTTGTTTGCCGATGAAAGCCTAGAGACATTGGGCCTGAATAATATGATTGGAAGAAGGTCCAAACAGTGGATATTTCTGTTATAAACGTGAACAAAACATAAACGTGAACAAAACATAAACGTGAACAAAACACGATAGGCCCATCATATAGTTTTTGTTAATGACAAAAAGAGAGAGTCGACCAATAAAGAGCTGCCAGGTGTTGCAAAACCCATACGAGAGACTCAACTCTACTTTATTTATTAAAATATCATTAAAAACAACATTTAATTTGATACTAGAGATTTTGCCCGGGCTATGCATGGGCTTATACAAATGTTATTCAATATATTTATATTTTAATATATATATATATATATATATATATATATATATCTTAAAGATATATTTAATCTACATTATAAAAATATAAATTGTAAATTGAATTAAATATGAATGAGATTTTATTGTGATTTTATTCTTTTTTAAATCTAAAATATGTATGAGATGGTGACCTACGTGAAATTCGTAAATAATTTGTTAAACCTTAGTTATTATCCAAAATATTTATATATTTTACATATATAAATTATGAGAATATATTATTAGTCTCAACTGAATTATATTTTTTTTACTTCAATCACTAAACTTGCATATTAACTTACTATTTAGTTCAATACTAGGTGATTTTCCCGTGCTCATGCACGGATATAAATATTGATAAAGTAAATATATATTATAATATTATACTTCTATTTACTTCTAATTTAAAATTAATTTATAATTTTACGCATAAGTTATACTAATAATATTATATTAATTTAATTAGACATATGATTTTAGATATGTTATATCTACTCGATTTTGTTGTTTTTACAGTCGATTTAATTATCATTTGAATATATTGAAATGCATATATTTCTCTGAATTTAACTATAATATTTTTAATTTTAATTATATTAAAATTTTGATTAATTTTTTTATTTGCATTTAGGTTGGTTGTTGTCTTAGATATGTAAATTATCATAGTTGGTTAATATTTTATTTTCATTTGTTAATGTGTTTTAAGTAATATTATAAATTATAGTTATAAAATAAATTATTGTTATTATAAAATTATATTTTATTAGTATAATTAAATTTTTGATTTTAGATATAAGTTGGATTAGTCGAATCACTCATGTTGTGAGTATATTAAGTTACATATATTCTTTCAAATCGAAACTGAAGTATAATTAGTTTTATTATAATTAAACCAAGTTAAATTAATTTTTGTATCGTTTAAATGTGCATGTATTTTAATAGTGTGTATAAAATTAATTTTTTGGTTTTTTTAATGATATTAAAAAACAAAATGATGATCTATTGGAAGTTACATACATATATCAATATTACAATAAATAAAATATTTTTATAAATTCTATATAATTTTATGCCTTTTGATTATGGTTATATTAAATTCCACAAACATAAAAACATAAAATTTAAAAGAAAATTTCATATTTAGAAATATATATTTTAATAATATAAAATATAATATTTTTTTTCTTAATATCCCTTAAAAATAAGCAGTAAAAATTGTGTGTGTATTTGAGAAAGCATATTATATAAGTAAATTATAATTTATAGATTTTTTTGCTGTGTTTAAAAAAATATTATACTAAACTAAATATAAGAAATACAAATAACATTTCAATAGGACTAATTTTAAACTGTTTTAGTCAATAAAACATATATCAGTCTATGTAACTTAATTATATTATATAATCATCTAAAAAATAGATAGATATATAAAAATATTTCTGTTACTTTGAATATATATATATATATATATATTTTTAGTATAAAAATTTATTTATTATGTTATTTTAAAATATTTTTAAATAGAATATTACTATTTTGTGAACTTTCCTTTTAATGTAATTATATTATTTATACATATATTTTTTTTTTAAATTCGTTTTGTAAACTTTATAAATATTTCCTTTTTATTAGATATGTTTTTGGGAAAATATTAAAAAAGAATTTAAGTAAAATCAATAACCTTATTTAAATTAATATTTTTTCATTAAGGGTATCAATGTAATCAACTATCGTGAGAGTTAACGTGAATGCGACACATAAAAAACTGACTTCTCAAATAATATTATAGAGATTTTAGTACCAAAAATATTTATGGTTTTGAGAAATTATATGAGTTGATGTACTACGAAGTCTTCATGATTGCGGTCCGTTATAAAACAACCTTCAAAAATTAAAATCAACATTTGTTTAATGCTAAATTTAAAATGTTTATAAACTTAAAGTATTATTGTTTAAAAAATAATAATTACGAAACTGATTCTATAATTTATTTTTACACTTATGATGTTGATCCTTTACCAGAGTTAATATTTTGATTACTTTATTAGGAGTTTTTTTTATATATATTTTTGCGTATCACCCTTTTTTTGTGTCAGCTTAAGTATCACTATCTTAAATTTCTAATTTATCACTGAACACATATATTTTATAAATATTCTAATTGATTTGTGTGTAAAGATTTTTATTTAAAATATCAGTATTAGACTAAATTGTATAGAATTTACATTTATTTAAATATATATCCTAATAAACTATATATTTCAAGAAGATTTTATTTTATATTTTAAATAGTGATGAGCAACTGAATAATTTATTTTTAAACCAAAATGCATGACTAAAATTTCCGTATATTGTATGCTTATTTTCTTATTCATATTTACATATAACAATATTTGGAAATAATAAAAATGTAAATCTATACATTTTTCAGATAGATGTTTAATGTAATTTTCCATTTTTAATATTGTATATTTACTGGGGATTTATTTTTTCTTATATTGTATGATCACTTACTTTGATTGTTTTGCTTTTATACCAAATTGTAATATTACGATTAATGTTTAATGTAGTATTTTTATTTCTTATATTTTTAATTTACTTATGATACATTTTTCATATAGATGATAATTTACTTATTATTTATTTTTATTATATTGTATATTTACTTGTTTTAATATAATGATAAATGATTAATTTAATATTTCTAATACTTATATTGTATATTTAGTTATTATTTATTCTACTGAACTTTTTTTGTAGATAAATGTTTATTTTTCATTTCTTAATTTTATATTTACTTATTTTTTATTTTTTACTATATTGTATTTTTACTTATTCTAATTTTCTTGCTTTTATATTTCAGATGATTATATTAAGATATATGTTTAATGTAATATTTAAGCTTCTTATATTGTATATTTAATTATTTTATATTTTTACTTATATTGTGTATTTACTTATAATTTTTTTTCTAGTTTTTAGTAATAATGTCACGTGGCATTTTTCGAGAGAAGAATTTGTCATTGATGTGGACGATCTACGGAACCTCAAAAGATATTTTTTTATAAGTATACAGTTTTAATATTATGATAAATTTTTAATTTAATATTTTTATTACTTTTATTGTATATTCAGTTATTATTTATTCTACTGTACTTGTTCAGATAGATGTTTAATTTTTTTCACTTCTTAATTTTATATTTACTTATTTTTCATTTTTTATTATATTATATATGTACTTATTCTAATTTTCTTGCTTTTATAGCAAATGATTATATTAAGATAGATGTTTAATGTAATTTATATACCTCTAAAGTTTCTTCTTCATCATATATGAATTTAGGAATTTCCTCCTGAGATCCGTTGGTCTGCTCGAAATATTATCTTGCTGATCATATTTAATTTATATACATAATATCACAGATCAACATATGTCGTCAAACACTATTGAGACGGCAAGGATCGATGGTGGAGCCATTGTCCTTTTTTTTCTAGAGTCTTTGGCGAAGTCTTCTTTGATTGATGTGAGGTTGATGTTGGTGCGATAATGAAATAATAAAAATGTAAAACTATACATTTTTCAAATAGATGTTCAATGCAATATTTATATGTCTTATATTATATATTTACTTATTATTATTATTTTAAATTATATTTACTTATTCTATTTTCCTTTGTTTTTTAGATAGACATTATATCTGGAAATAATTAAAATATAAAAATATATCTTATTTCAAATATATGTTTAATGTAATATTTACTAATATTGTAATGTTACCATTTCTTAAAAAGATTTGGAAATATTTAAAATGTAAATCTTACATTATTTCATATACATTATTTCATATATAATTTAATGTGAAATTTTTATTTCTTATGTTGTATATTTACTTATTATTTATTTTTTCTTATACTGTATATTATTCTTTTTATTTTTAGTAACAATGTCATGTGGTATATTAACTTTAAAATGTAAAATAATATTTAATGTATTTAAAATGTAAACTATACATTTTTAGTATGGTACCTTGAGTTGCAAGAAATAGATGGATAGGTTATTATCGTTGGGTTTGAGTAATGGGCATGGGTTAGTCGGTTATTTGTAATATTTTGGATAGGTTAGAGTAATAATGTGGGCTATAGTAATAATAGTTCGTTTGTAACTATTCAATAGTTTTTTATCCAAATTGGTAATCTTACATATGTTTAATTTAGTATTTTCATTTTTCTCTTATATGTTTACATATTATTTATTATTCGAAATTATATTTATATAAAATTGTAAAGTTAAATATTATATCAATTTTTAAAAAATGTAAAACTTCAGTAATACGATTTTTTTAAGTAAGATACTAATTTTTTAAAAGTAGTAAAATGATAATCTTACATATGTTTAATTTAGTATTTCCATTTTTATGTTATATGTTTACATATTATTATTTTCAAAATTTACATATTATTATTTTTGAAATTATATTTATCAATAATATTAAAATGCCACGTCTCATCTTTCTAAGAGAATTTTTTTCGCTGATGTGGACGGCTTCTGGAGCCACAAAAGGCTACTTTTAATAATATATACTAGATTTTATACTCGCGCTACGCGCGAGTTTGTATTAATAATTAGTTTATGTTTTATAATAATTTAAGTTATTTAAATAGAAATTTATATACATATCTTGTGACAATGTATTTAAATATGATCTTCTGTTCTTTAATTTATGTTTGTTTATCAAAATTGTCTTTTTAAAATATTTAGGTCTTAGCTATTTATTGTTTGAATTGACAAATGTATAAATTATATTTATTAATGTATTCATAATGTTTAAAGTTTATATTTTTATCTTTTTAATATTGAGTAAAATTCTAGATGCATATAAACTCGTAGTACATTTTTAAATATATTTATCATATTTTTATTTATTATGTATAATGTAACTGAAAATGTAGTGTTTTATCATACATTTTATTATTTTATAAACAATCCATGCTTTATAACCATAATTTTTGTATATAATAAATGATGCAATGATGTGATGAAATTTTGACACTTATTTAGAAGCACAGTAATAATCTATATGTAATTTAAATGATACTATGAAATTGTATACATTGAAAATTTGTTAAATATGTTTAGTACTTTAAACTTTTTAAATTAAATTGCTATTTTATTTTGGCATAAAATGCACAATTATTATAAAAAATTCTAACGTAATAATTTTGTTAATATTACTGTTTTGCTTTTAAATTTTATTTATTATAAGAGTTGATATTTTTAACTAACTGATAACGTTTTAATATATATCTTTTGATCAATAATAAATAATTCGAGACCTAAAAGAAAACTAACTACCCTTGTTGATGTTACATGCTTCCCAAAAGTGAACTACTTTAGCAAAAACTTCATTCTTATTAAAACATTTCCTAAGATCATCGAAAACCAAAGAAGTAGCAGAAGCAACTATTGTGTAAATATCTCTTTTCAATATATCTCTCATTCTCAAAGTAAATCATGAAAATTTTAAAACTTTAGACAATTATTTATAGTCCCCCAATACTTCATGTAATGAAAATTTTCTTATTTTATATATTTAGTGAATTTTCCTTTTAGATGTTTTAGTTTTTGTTATCTCCTTTAATATAAGTTTTCCATTTTTTCATTAATCTATTTTATGTTAATATACATAAATCTGGAAGTCATGACATTTTTACAAACTAATTATTTATTTATTATTCTATTTTATTAGATAATATATATTTTTACTAACATGTTAAATAATATTTCAGGATATTTTTTGACTTTGTAATTTTCTTTTTTTCATTTAACATTTAATCTGATTTGTCATATTTTTATTGGTGGTTTTGAATTATATATAGCTTACTATAACAATTAATGTTTTAAAGCAAATTGTAAAATGCTAATATTTATTTATTTTACTTTTAGTTATATATAGAATATTAATTTAGTTTTTAATATAATTTTGATAATATTAATATCTTAGAAAACTTATATTTTCTATTAACATTTAATCTGATTTGTCATATTTTATATAGCCTTTTTATTTTTGATTTTCCATTTTACTATTACAATCAACGTTTTAAAGAAAGTTGTAATATGTTAATTTTTATTTATTTTACTTTAAGTTATATATATATATATATAATATTTCTTTTCAATATAATTTTGGAAATATTAATATTTTCTAAAAAATAATAAACTAATATAATGATGTGTCAAAATATAATTTGTGGTTTTAAATCCTACGTGGACGTTCTCAATGACTTATAGCCTCAACTTGTATATAGTTTCTCAATGGCTAAGAAGTTCTTAATCTTATAGATTACTCCAGCTTTTAAATCCTCTTCATAGCCCGTTATTCGATTAGCTGATATGAAAATGTGGATTGTTGTTCCCTGTATAAATTTGTGTGAAACAAACAATGTTGTGCTTATTAAATTTTAAATTTAGAAATTTAAATAACAAAAGATTTTATAGATTTTAATCAATAAGAAGTAATTTGAGACCTAAAATCAAACTATCATTGTTGATGTTATGTGCTTCCCAAAAGTGGACTACTCTAGCAAGAACACCATTTTTATTAAAACATTTCCTAAGATCATCAAAAACCAAAGAAGTGGCAGAAGCAATCATTGTGTAAATATATCTTTTCAATATATTTTTTTCTCAAATTAAATCATAAAAACTTTAAAACTTTCGACAATTATTTAAAGTCCTCCAATACATCATATATTGGAAATTTGCTTATTTTATATATTTCGTGAATTTTCGTTTTAGATGTTTTAGTTTTTGTTTTCTCATTTAACATAAGTTTTCCATTTTTTTCATTAATCTATTTTATGTTAATATACATAAATCTGGAAATCATGATATTTTAAAAAATAACTATTTTTTATTAATCTACTTTATTAGATAATATATATTTTATTAACAGGTTAAATAGTATTTCAGGATATGTTTTGACTTTGTAATTTTCGTTTTTTTCTTTTAACATTTAATCTGATTTGTCATATTTTTACTGGTGGTTTTGAATTATATATAGTTTTTTATTTTTTATTTTCCATTTTACTATAACAATTAATGTTTTAAAGCAAGTTGTAAAATGTTAATATTTATTTATTTTATTTTAAGTTATATATAGAATATTAATTTCGTTTTAAATTAATTTTAGAAATATTAATATTTTAGAAAACATCTATTTTCTGTTAACATTTAATCTGATTTGTCATATTTGTATTAGTGGTTTTAAATTTTATATAGCCTTTTATTTTTTATTTTACATTTTAAAGCAAGTTGTAAAATGTTAATATTTATTTATTTTACTTTAAGTTATATATAGAATATTAAATTCGTTTTTAATATAATTTTGAAAATATTAATATTTTTTTCTAAAAAAATAATAAACTAATATAATGATGTGTCAAAATACAATTTGTGTTTTTAAATCCTATGTGAACGCTTTCAATGGCTTATAGCCTCAACTTTTATATAGTCTAGATACATTATTAAAATACATGCACATTTAATTTATAAATATAAATTATAATATGACTCAAAACACATTAACAAATGAAAATAAAATATTAATCAACTGTGACAATTTACAAATCTAAAACAACAACAAACCGAAATGCAAATAAGAAAATTAGTCAAAATTTTCATATAATTAGAATAAAAATATTGTAGTTGAATTCAGAGAAATAAATACAGGTCAATATATTCAAATTATAAATTCATCGACTGTAAAAACAACAAAACAGACTAGATATAACATATCTAAAATCATATGTCTAATTAATAATATTATTAATATAAATTATGCATAAAATTATAAATTAATTTAAAATTAAAAGTAAATAACAATTAATTATTATAATATATATATATATATATATATATATATATATATATATATATATATATATATATATATATATATATATATATATATATATATATATATATATATATTTTTTTCAATATTTATATCCGTGTATGATCACGGAAAAATCACCTAGTATATATATATATATATTAGGGGCCCGCTTTTCGGGCAGGGTGCTGGGGTTGGACAAACTTTTGAACGGTATCCCGATGGTTGTTTTGGTGAAATAGAGCAATTGATTTATATAGGAATTCTCGGTACTGTGTACTACAACAGTAACAAAACAGGGAGTCTCGTTGGTTTTTTCAATTTGTGGATGCTATATTATTAACTTGCTGCTCAAGCGAGACACAGATGATGCACAATTGAACATGGTTTCACCCGACTAAGTTAAACTATAATATATAAATTCTGAGTACTTGGACCTTGCCGTTTTATAGACGTTGTTATTGAACCTGAGTTTATTGTCTAAGTGGGTCACTTTCAAGTTTATAATTCGGACTTTGGGCCGCAGGTAGTTTTTATTCAGCAAATGGGTCGCTTGATTTCGTGACCCGGGGCAAGTTGCGCGTAAAAGACGAGACGATCCTTTCTCGAGCTGCGGAATTACACAACCTGCCACTCCCGTATCGCACGTGAGTGTTTCGACGGGTTACCCGGTTCCCGAAAACGCGGGTCATTAACTTCGTCTCCTTACCTACATTAGGCGGTAAACGACCTTCTAGTAAAAACCTTTTACTGTGAAGTCTGTTCGAGTGTAGACCTAGATCCAGCTCTATTGTCTAGCTGGTCACAGCCCCACCTGTATTCTCTACCCCGTCGCATCCGTTGGAGAAGCTAAACCGGCGATAATTAGACCCCAGACGACGACTGCAGTGATGACGAAGTCGAAGGAAAGGGAAACAACCGTTCGTCGGCGCACCAGATCGAATTGCGAGGAACCACGGGAGTGCCCTCCTGCGAAACAGCAGCGCTATGCGGGTAAGCTTTTCGTCCACCGACGTGGTTTGTTGATTCCGTCTTTGCATGTCATCGGACAGATTATTTAAGCCGTCGCTCCGCTCAGCTATTGTTTTCTTTTTAGTCGATTCCGTTTTTTTTGTTTAAAACCCATTGATTTTGACAATATTTTTTTCGATTAGTATCTTCTGGATCTGAGGACGGCGACGGTGGTGGTGATTACTCGGGGGGACAATTTTCGGATGGAGTGCCAGCATCGCTGTTGCCCCGGAGGCTGTTCGCATATGGTGCGTACCCGAGAAAATTGCGAGTAAACATCTACTCAAAATCACACGTCATCGGTTCTGTCACCGCTGCTTTAGAGGGAAAGGATGCGATGCAGACTTTGATGGATTCCCAGTTTCGGAGGCTGTTTGAGCTTCCGGTTGTACGCTGCCAGAACTCAACGAAGCTGATCGGATGCCTCCTTAGCCGCCAGCTTGTTACGACTCGTAGGAACGAGTTCTGGTTCACTTTTGGACCCCATCCACTCTGTTTCTCTCTTGATGAATTCCGAGACGTTACAGGTTTGAACTGCGGAGCTTTCGACGTTCAGGATTCGGAAGCATCTGAATGTGTTCCTCCGACGATGTGGAACAAGCTATTTGACACGGCTGTGGGTAAGATAACAGTTCACAGTGCTGCGGATGTTAGAAAATGAATATCTAGCTCCGGAGAAACGGCTACCATTGGCTCTGATCGCGTTGGTTGATGGTGTTCTGTGCCCAAGTAGCAAAGATCTAAAACTAACGCCCAGGTACGTGGAGATGCTCGCAGACGCTGATAGCTTTTTGGCGTATCCGTGGGGGCGAGAGTCGTACTTGAAGACCGTCCCACGTTTCCTACCTCCCCTTGTTGTTGAACCAGGTCAGAGCCCAGTCCAAGTGATGCGCGAGCGGCTAGCGCAACAGACGACGGTTTGTTATGGGTTTCCACTAGCTCTGCAGTTGTTCCTATTTGATGTTGTGCCTCTGCTAGCGGAGAAAATCCCAGGCGCAGGGAACACCGACACTTTCATTGATTCCCCCGGAGCGCTGTCATCGCCTTCAGTTATCCTCACCGGAAACGAAATTGTTGCTGTAGAGGAAGACCCAGACGTAAGTTTGTTTTCCCTCTGTTTTTAATACAGTAGATGAAAATGTTTTCACCGGGGAGTAAAACGGTTACGGCCATTGGTATATAACGTGTTTTACCTTGCTTATTGCCTGTGTACAGCTCTATGTAAACTACACCGTGATTCCTGATGAAGAGCGGCTGATGTTGGTGGACCAGAATGAAGATATGCAAGTAACTGCTTTGGTGCAGAAGTTGCTCTGTGGGGAAACATTCAAACCTGAGGATTTCCCTGGTGGTGACGAGTCATTTTCCCCCAAGTCAAAGGTTCCTAACGCAGCGGAGGAGGCGGAAGCTTGTCCCACTCCCGTACACCAGAGAAATTTGCGACCGCGAAATCCAGCTCCCATTGAGGTTGAAGAAAGTTCTTCTTCTGGAGACAGCGGAGAAGGGAATCGTGAATGCTCGGAGAGGTGTACGCATGAACAATTAAAACAGTGGATATCCCGGGGGTTTGAGAGGGTGGAGAACAATATTGAAGAGCTGCGGACACTGATTTGCAAGAGTTTGGGTATGGCCGAGGGGAGGAAAGGCAACCCTAGGAAGAGGAAAACGATAGCTGATCCAGCTAGTGCGTCTCGTGATAGTATTGGGAGTGAAAGCGCGGGGAAAAACGTGAAGGCGAAAAAAAGAAAAACCGTTCCACCTCGTCCGGTTGTGAAAAAAACGTTGTCTAGGCGTCGATCTTTAGGTGGAAAGGAGTTGACAAAGGTTGAACGCCCTAGTTATTTATCACGAATATTTAACTAAAGTGTGGTAATTATCGCTTTCCTGACACAATTTCCGTTTTCCAGGAAGCGAGTAGAAACAACCCACCCCTACCAGATCTAGATTGTGATGATCATGGAGAAGAGAACGAGTTTGACAATGCTCCTCTTCCACCATCCGGCGGAAACCAAGGCGATCAGGTAATGTGATAGATTTTTTTATTGTTGTGTAATTGCTTAGACTTCTAACCCATCGCTGAGGGGGGGATGGTCAGCAGCTTGAAAGACAATCGGATGCCCTCGTCGTGTTTAAAGGTGTATTAAAAGTTGTGCCTGAGTCCTATGTGTTACCAGCAAAGGTTCGTTTGCATATAATTTAGTTGTGTGGTGTTTGGCTAAGTAGTGGTAATAACATTAGTTGTGAATATTTGCGGGTTCCGTCTACCTTCCAGCATGCGTTTACAGTTGACCAAAGAAACCCAACGTACCTGTCTGAGCAAGGGTCCCCAGTCGCATGGGAGAAAACTAAGCCGAACTGTTACAGTTCGGTTGGTAGTGTACGCTCCTTTCATCCGTCATGGGATGGAAACCCCTCATGGAAATCTAAGGTTGCATCCACCGGGATTGAAACATGTCCGCTCGAGTTTATATCATAGACAGTACTTATATCTGTCACATAAAGTTTGGGCTGTTATTGTTGTACAGTAGTTGAAGTTCGTTAGTAACGGATTTGATGCAGGGAAGAAGTGCTCCAAAAGTTGGGGAGGGGCTTAAAGCTTGGGAAGGTGCTCAACCTATGGAGTTTGTCGAGTCGCTTGTGAAGGACATCAACTCTGAAAGCCATGGAACCGAAGAGGTTGTTATATCATACTTTGTTCCACATATTTTAGAGCGCGTGATCAACCGAATTGAAATTACAGGAAACAAGGGAACCGATGGGTGGTGACGGTGAACAGGGGAAACGAAAGGAGCTGGTGGAGACCCCCACGACACCACATGTCGGGATTGGGTCGGCGCAGATGATGTGCAATTTATTTATTTTTTTGGCATACGTCCACATTTTTTTTGGTGTACACCAGTTGACATAGGTTACTGACTTTATATAGCAAACGGGTCCCGAGGACGGTGGTCTGTTCGTTGAGGAGAATCGAAAAGGTTGTGAAGAAGCGAGGACGGCAGACACACAGCCCCAATCTGTTGACTCGGTTGAAACACAAAATATTGAGAACCCTGTGCAGGCGGTGGGAAAAGTTGTTCGGCCGAACGTGGTTGTTGAGGAAACGGTTAAGGAGATCAACGTTGAATTACAGGGTACGGAGGACGAAGAGAGATATGACAGTTGTCAAGATGACATGTCCACTGATAGCCAGAAACAAGATAACCGAGTAGATGTGTGTGCGCAGACGGAAGCGGACTCTGAAGATGTGGGAAGTGGTGGTAAACGGCATCGCATTAGATCCAGCAAGATATCCGGAGTGTACACCCCTGACCCAAGGGTGAAAAAGTTGTTTAAGAGCGAGGAGAAGGTGGAGTATAAGCCCATTGCGAAAACGAATCGAGCACAGTTTAAGAAGTTTGCGGAAATTTTGAAGAAGAACCCCACGCAGTAAGTTCTCACTCTTTTTAAGGCTTCATTGCATACTGTTGCATAAGGTCCTGACTGTTGGTTAAATTTTCAGGATGTGGGATATCGCAACCGGTCACTCTGTTTGTAATGACTTCTTCCTTGAAATTGCTGAACCGAAGAAATGGTTGTCTGACGAGGTACTATCAAGCTATGCATTGTCGGCACATTATACGTTTCACAGTCAACTAATGCTCAAATTATTTGTATCGTTTTTTTTTGGGACAGCACATGCATGTGATAATGAATAGTAACCCCGTCCTCACTGTCGATATCAAAAGTCTCATCTAGTATCTTAAGTCCATCCGGAGACGTTACTCGTGACATTGCGACATACAACTGTCCATAAGTAAAAACAGGGCGAGGAAGATATAAAGCAACTTGCTTTAGACTTTGTCCTTGACTCTTGTTGATGGTCATGGCATAGCACAGTCTGATCGCGAACTGCCGACGGAACGTGAAGGGGTGGATGGTATCTGTTGGAATAAGCTGTATCCTAGGGATCAATACCTCTTCCTCAATATCTGTCTCGGTTATGATTTTAGCCTTAACAACTCTGCTACCTAGTCGAGTGACGACCATCCTTGTACCATTGCACAGGCCTTGATCCTGGTTAAGATTACGGAGCATCATAACCGGAGCTTCAACCTTTAGACACAACCTGTGGTTAGGGAGTCCCGAGAATTCTAGTGAATTGAGATACTCCGGTGGGTAATGTGTGGTCAAATCGTCATCTTTTGGAGTAGCTTCAAACTCGACAGAATCAGAGCTCAAATACTCTCTAGCTTGTGATGGGATCTTAGAGAGTAAATAAGCGTTAACCTCGTGGACAGTATTATTAGTAGGTGTCAGAACTGCTCTTTCTCTTAGAGCATCTCCAATGTATATCTCTATATTTTCCTTTAAAATAGAGATCTCGATTATAGAAGTGAATTTGCTCCAATGTATGCATCTATAATAGAGTTCCTCTATTTTAGAGGAAAATATAGAGGAATCTCACTTTTTGCCTCTATAAATAGAGGTGAAAATAGCAAATCTCTATATTTTCCCCTATAAATAGAGGAACTCTATTATAGAGGCATACATTGGAGCAAATCCACCTCTATAATAGAGTTTCTCTATTTTAGAGAAAAATATAGAGATAGAAATATAGTTGGGTTGGAGATGGTCTTAGGTAATCCACGTCACGGTAGTTTTGGAGGAAGTCAGGATATGCAGCATGCGCCAATGCTTCGTGCGGTGAATCAGATTTAGGAATCAAGAACCTCTTATCGACAACTATCTGACTTGCTTCATCATGCTTTAGTGTTTCCGTAACCACAATATCAGCTTTCCCATCTCCGACCTGTAATATCCATTATCAAAATCCTTATCTTCTTCCCGCAGTCGCATGTTTATGGATAAAATATTTTTAGTTAAAATTATATAATTTGTCAATTCTTTATTTGATATTTTGTATGCACATTCTTATCACACAACATTATTTTTTTTATGCATTTTATAAGAGTTAAATTTGTTGAATTGGTGAGATATAAGATTTATTTGGCATATTTTATACTAATTTAATAATATATATTTACAGGAGTTTTAATAGTTTATACCAATGATTTTGTATTCGATTCAGATTCGCGGTAAATCCGATAACATGTATGTAGTATGGTTCAGATTAGTTAAAACCCGATATTTAAAAACCAGATAAATGTGTAAACATCTTAAAGTCTGACACTAACATTCAATCCGACACTGGTTGACCCGATAAAAATCTATATAAATTTGATTGTACTTGCTTTAAAATTATTTAATTTTTGATATATTTTAACAGTACATCATTTGAAAAAAATATATGATTTGTGACTCTTTAAATTTTGATAATTTTTTTATTATATCGTTTATAGAACTTAAATATATTCTTTAAATATTAATTAGTTAAAATAAGAAAGTTCTAAAAGTAAGGAAAAATAATATCCTATATATATGATGAAAAGTTACCGGTATAATCTGAAATTTTCAAAATATGATTATGCTATAATAGTTTAGATTCAGTTATTATTATTCCCTTCGTTTTTAATATAAGTTGTTTTAGAACTATGCACGTAGATTTTAAAAAATCATTAATTTCTTATATTTTTAAAACAAAAACATCATTAATTATTTACCTAACCATAAATAACCAATAAAAATAGAAAATATATTATCATTGGTTACACAACAATAACTATTAATAAATCCCCTATAAATTATTTGCGAAGAGATTTTGCAACATGTATTCTCTACTATCAGTTTCACAAAAAATGATGACATGGCTTGCAGAAAAATATGACATGGATTATTTCATATATTGTTTATTATATTTTTGGTAAACTTTTTAGGATATGGTAATAACTCATATATTATATTTAACATTGAAATTTATTTTTGGTAATTTTTTTTAAATATGTTAATATATCATACATCATCTATAAAATATATATATTCATTATAAAATTACAAATCTCGAAATGTTATTTTATTTTATTTTCAATAATTATACAATTTGATTATAAAGGCTTTCGAAATTGCTACATTAAAAAAATAGATTTCTAAGCTTAAAATCTTTATTTTCTTCTATATCTACAAATTTATGAATATTGTTTAGTTTAAATTTTTGATAATTATATAATTTTATATCATTTTTTAGTTTTATAAAAATTTATCTAGTTTGTTAAAAATATAAATTGATTTAATATATTTAGCCAATATAAATAGATAGAGAATACTATCAAAGATTATAATTTAAATATATACATATATCTTCTTCAATATCAAAAAAAAACAAAATCGCCCATATATATTATTTGAGAAGTGATTTTGCCACATGTCTTCTCTACTATCAATTTCACAAAAAAAAATGATGACATGGCTTCCAGAAAAATATGACATTGATTATTCCATATATTGTTTATTATATTTTTTGGTAAACTTTTTAGGATATGGTAATAACTCATATATTACATTTAACATTGAAATTTATTTTTGGTAAACTTTTTTAAATATGTTAATATTCATACATCATTTATAAAATAAATATATTCATTATAAAATTAGAAATCTCGAAATGTTATTTTATTTTATTTTCTATAATTATAAAATTTTATTATTAAAATAGATTTCTAAAAAATAGATTTCTAAGCGTAAAATCATTATTTTCTTATATATCTACAAATTTGTGAATATTATTTAGTTTAAATTTTTGATAATTATACAATTTTATATTATTTTTTAGTTTATACAAATTGATCTAGTTTGTGAAAAAATATAAATTGATTTAATATATTTAGCCCATATAAATAGATAGAAAATACTATATAAGATTATAATTTAAATATATACATATATCTTCTTGAATATTAAAAAAAAACAAAATCGTCCATATATATTATTTGAGAAGTGATTTTGCCACATGTTTTCTCTAAAATCAGTTTCACAAAAAAAATGATGACATGGCTTCCAGAAAAATATGTCATGGATTGTTCAATTTATTGTTTATATATTGTTGGTAAACTTTTAAGGATATGGTGATAGCTCATACATTACATTTAACATTGATATTTATTATTGGTAATTTTTTTTTTAAATATGGTAATATCTCATACATCATCTATAAAATAAAGGGAGTTTTGCACATAAGATTCAAAACTTGAAGTCAAACCTAAATCTAACCTCTGATTTTTTTGGAAATTATGTTTGACCTATTCACCCCGGAAGTTCATAATATTCACGAAAATGCCATTGATTTTTTTTTTTTTTTTTTTAAAAAAAATACACTTTTACTCTCACAACCTCATCTTCTTCACTTATTTACAAGATTGCCATTGCCATCAATACACCAACCACCATGAACAACCACTTTGAAGCTCTTAATGCTCATAAATCGATTAAACACTACTTCTTTCTTCATTTCTATCAACTAAAACCAACTTATCTTTCACTTTCTCTCCATATTCAACCATAAAAACTATAGATTTTGATTCTAAAATTTGTATGGTTCATTGAGCCATTGAAGCTCACGATTCTCGTTGGGTCACTTTCTTTTGAGCTTCTTGGTGCTTGGAGAAGACTTCTGGGAGCAAAGAAAGTTATCTCCCAAGTTTAAGATAGGGTATCGAGTTATTTTCCAGATCTGTTCGTCCAGACGACTTTCGTGGAAGTCGTCTGGATCTAGACGACTTATGTGGAAGTCGTCTGGTCAAAGCAGAGGTTAGTTTTGCAATTGACTTTTAAAATGTGTTTTGTTGGACGACTTACATAGAAGTCGTCCGACTTTCTTTGTTGAAAATAAAATCCCAAACGACTTCCGTGGAAGTCGTCTGAGATAAAGAGGTTAGTTTTGCGTTTGACCGAAATGTGTCAGAAATTTGACTTTCCTAGACGATTTCTGTGGAAGTCGTCTGCGAGAAAAGTAAAAAAAAAAAATTTTTATTATAAGACGACTTCCACGGAAGTCATCTCAGGTTAGTTTTGGAGTTTGAAAATCAAAACAAAATAAATTTTTTTTTCTAGACGACTTCCATGGAAGTCGTCCGGTAGACGACTTCCACGGAAGTCGTCCAAGATTTTATTCCGAGATTTTGGTCAAACCTCGATAATCTTGGACGACTTCCACGGAAGTCGTCCGTTTAGACGACTTCCACAGAAGTCGTCTGAAAAAAAAATGTTTTAATTTTCAAACTCCAAAACTAACCTGAGAAGACTCCCGTGGAAGTCGTCTGGTTATAATAAAATATTTTTTTTTTACTTTTCTCGTAGACGACTTCCACGGAAGTCGTCTGGGAAAAGTCAAATTTCTGACACATTTTGGTCAAACGCAAAACTAACCTCTTTGTCCTAGACGACTTCCGTGGAAGTCGTCAAAGGTCGTCTGGACGGACGACTTCCATTATTTTTAACAAAGGACGATTTCCTGGGAAGTCGTCTGGACGGACGACTTCCATGTAAGTCGTCTTTGCAAAAATTTAATAACAAAAATGACCTAAATGACGACCTCTCTGGACGTCGTCCAGAAGACTTCTGTAAATGTCGTCTGACCGAATGTTTAATAAACTTATATTTTCTCTAAAATCATAAAGACTTTTTAACATTTTCTTATTAATTCATGTATATTAGACTATATTAGGGCTACTGGATGAAAATTTTAACTTTATTTATGATAATTATGAAGTTGCCAACATTCATGTTAATTAAAGTTTCTAGCTAACGTAGAAGACTTCCAGGGAAGCCGTCTGAGAAATGTCATACATGTTCAATGTTTGCTAATGTGTATTTTTTTCTTTTTTCAGATGAAGTGTAAGTTACATGCATTGTATGAAGAATGTTTGTTGCAAGATCAGAGTCGGTCCTATAAATATGGAGGCTAGAAGCCAAAAAAATATTATGTGGCTGAGTAGGTTCGAACTCGTAACCACCTCATGTTGATATGAGTACATTTACCAAGTATGCTAAAGGGAGTTTTGACAAAAAAGTGGCCGAATTACTACATAATATTTGGCGGCTGGAAGCATGTGCTTCACTCGCTTATGTTAAAGGCCGGCTCTGGCTAGATGGATGTTGGAATTTTGTGGTTGATCAACACAAACTTCAAGATATGCTTTGACTAGTTACTATTGTTTGGTTCCATCTCTTAAGTATTATTTTTTATGAGTTGGAATAAATGTTAAAATGCTTCTTCAAATATTGTATCCAAATAAGACTATCAACATTCTTTATTAAGATGAGAAGAAGATATTTAGACTTTATTATTGCATTTAGGAAATCTAAAGATAAGATAAAAAATATTGAAATAATTAATTTCTTTGATTTTTAGCACAATATTACATCTTGGGGAACAATTTTACTGATTATACAAAAAATTTACAACTAAATGAGTAAACAAGCTTGGACTCTACTTTATATGAAAGAAGACTTAGTCAGAAGACTTCCAGAAAGCCCAGACGACTTTCAGAAAGTCCAGACGACTTCCAAGAAGTACAGACGACTTCCAAGAAGTTCAGAAGACTTCTAAGTAAGTCGTCTAGACGACTTCCAAGTAAGTCGTCCCAAAACTCTTCCAAATCCAGATCTGGAAAACCTGCATATCCAAAAACGTTCAAATGGCTTAAAATAGAAAAAATGAGGGGAAGATTAGACAAATCTACCTTTTATAAAACACACAAAAATACATATCTAAAATTAATAGATATACCTTTAAATGAGTGGAAAATGAGAACCATGTGATAAAAAATCTGCAAAAAAAGGTTAAATTAGTGAGAAAGACATGAGAAAAAACTGAACAAATTCATCTAAAATTTGGTGTATTGAAGTTAAAAAAAATTAGAGTGGGTTTGGAGAGTTTTAGTTTGGGAAAAATATTAGAACTTTATACAACATTAGTTGACCAAATAAAGAAAAATCAGACATAAAAACTTACCAAAATGCTCAGATCTGTTATAAAAATGAGAGACATGAGAGAAGACTCTGTCAGACGACTTCCAGGAAGTCCAGACGATTTCTAGGTAAGTCGTCTAGACGACTTCCAGGTAAGTCGTCCCAGAATTCTTCAAATCCAGATCTGAAAAATCTGCATATCCAAAAATGTTAAAATGACTTAAAATAGATAAAATTAGTGGAAGATTAGAAAAATCTACATTTATAGAACACACAAAAATACATATTTAAAATTAATAGATTTACCTTTAAATGAGAGGAAGGTGAGAACCATGTGATAAAAAAATCTGCAAAAACTAAAAATAAATTAGTGAGAAAGACATGAGACAAAACTGAAAAAATCATCTAAAATTTGGTGTATTGAAGTCAAGGAGATTAGAGTGGGTTTGGAGAGTTTTAGTTTAGAAAAAAAATATAAGAACTTTATACAACATGAGGTGACCAAATAAAGAAAAATCAGACACAAAAACTTACCAAAATACTCAGATTTGTTATTAAAAGGAGAAACATGAGAGAAGACTTCGTCAGACGGCTTCCAGGAAGTCCAGACGACTTCCAGGAAGTCTAGACGACTTCTAGGTAAGTCGTCCAGACGACTTCCAGGTAAGTCGTCCCAAAAGTTTTCCAAATCTAGATCTGAAAAACCTGCAAATCCAAATCCAGATCTGAAAAACCTGCAAATCCAAATCCAGATCTGAAAAACCTGCATATCCATAAACGTTCATATGGCTTAGAACAGAGAAAATAAGTGGAAGATTAGATAAATCTATCTTTATAACACACAAAAATACATTTCTAAAATTAATAGATTTACCTTTCAATGAGTAAAATATGAAAAATTTGTTATGAAACACCTGCAAAAACAAGATAAATTAGTGAGAAAAATATGAGACAAAAAAAATAAATTGATATAAAGCTTGGTGTTTATAAGTTCAAAAAGATTAGAGAGAGGTTAGAGAGTTTAAGAATGATAAACACTACATTTTTGTTGCAGCCATTTGAGAGGAGGAGAGAAAATGTGTAAAATTTTATTTATATATGAAGACACAAAATCCAATTAGGTTAAATATTTTCTGTTCAGACGACTTTGGACGACTTAATTGTAAGTAGTCCAGAAGACTTTAATATATTTAGCGGGAAATTAAAATATTTTTAGCGGAAAACTAAAATAGGAGACTTCCTAGACGACTTACAAGTAAGTCGTCTGGTTTAAAATATTTAAGCGGAAAAAAAGAGTCGTATAAAGTCATCTAAAGTCATCCAACTTTAACAATTCAACAGACGACTTAATTTTAAGTCGTCTAGACCCTAAACACAATCTCTAAACTAATTTAACTAACTACACACTTTAAAAAAATCAAATTAAACTTAAAAAGTGTTTACTATACACTGATACAAGCACGAATAGGTAAAAATTTACATTTTCAAAAAATCATTCAAGCTTTCCAAAATCTAACCCAAACAAAACATACAATACTACTACATATGTTCTCAAACCCTAAAACCAAAGAATATCATGATTAACCACTTTCCCTCATCTATGTTAAAAACTATTCAAAGTTATTATTTTTTAATTTACATCACTTACAAATATTTATAGTTACATGATTTTAATTTTTCGCTACTCAAAATATTTTTTTAATTTTTTTATAAATTATTTTTAAGATCAACAACTCCAGACGACTTCTATGGAAGTCGTCTGGATGACTTCCAGAATCTCAGACGACCCAGATGACTTAATAGGGCTATATTTGTAAAAATGGTAGCGATTTTTTTGTTTGATCACAAGGGGCTGGCTGTAATTTCACATGGCCTTGAGGTTAGTTTTATATTTGATTCAAGTTGGGGTTTGGTTTTGTGGTTAGGATCAAGTTGTGAGTCATAAGTTGTAAAAACCCCTAAAATAAATATATTCATATATAAAACTACAAATTTCGAAATGTTATTTTATTTTATTTCAATAATTATACATTTGATTATTAAAGCTTTTGAAATTGCTACATTAAAAACAAAATATATTTCTAAGCGTAAAATTATTATTTTCTTATATATCTACAAATTTATGAATATTGTTTAGTTTAAATTTTTGATAACAACAATTTTATATCATTTTTTAGTTTTATACAAATTGATATAAGTTGTGAATAATATAAATTTATTTAATATATTCAGCCAATATAAATAGATACAAAATACTATCTAAGATTATAATTTAAATATTTACATATATATTCTTCAATATTTAAGAAAATTATTTTTATCTTAATTCAATATTTAACTAAATCAAATATATATCTGAATATTGGTAAAAATAATAAATCTATAATATTTAATAAACTTTAATTTTTAAATATAAATTAAATTTTGAAATTTTTTTTACTGCACATAGTGCAGGAAAACACCTAATTTTACATAGAAAACCGAAACTGTCATGTAATTTGTAACAAAAAAATTCCTCCAAAACGATTTATATTAAAAATGGAGGGAGTGTTATTTAGTATGAGAAACTCTAAGAGCATCATACCAGTAAGGTTGCTCTTAACATTTCAACGGCATGAATATTCAGGCTATTGAATATTTAAAATAATAAATTAAAAGGATTCTAACTAGAAAACAAACTCACGGAAGTTTTTATAAACTCATTTCCCATTTTGTTGAACACCAAAATATTATAAAATCAGCCCAATCCGAAAACTAGTTGGTGGGAACAGATTAGCCAATGAATCAACCCTATAATTTAGATTTCTTGGAATGAAGCTAGAGAAAATACAAGAAAGATGTGAAGATCTCGATGTCCCGAATGTTTCCGTAGAGATCCGGTGACGCTTCGAGGAGATAGCAGCAATGAGCGCTTGACAATCAGATTTTATACAAATTTCTGAGAATCCTGCTTCAAGAGCATGGAGGAAGGCAGTACTGATTGCTAAGGCTTCAGCCATCAATGGCGAGGAGATAAGTTCAAGTGGGTGACTAGATAAACCAAAATGCATGTATATGAAATGGAAATACTTTTTTATTATTCCATATGAACCAGATAATCATTTTAGTAGGCTACGAAAAAACTTGTAAGACGCTAAAAGCCACTGTATATGCTATCATTATGAATTTGTTTTATGAGAAGTTTCTACTATTTTGCCAATTCAAAAAAAAAGTTATACTATTCTGACTTTTGTTTTTTTTTTTTTTTTTTTTTTTTTTTTTTTCGTCAAAAGGCCATTCTATTACTCAAGCTTGAGGTGGTCTGGGTAACCAGACCGGAATAGAACAACCAATAAAATAAAGATTCCTATGAAAAGCTCTAGCAGTTTTGGCAAGAAAATCAGCGAAATGATTGTGAACTCGTGGAACGTAGGCAATGCTGAAGTCCGGGAAGCAAATCTTCAATGTCTCTATCCTCTCTAGCTCCGTTGCGAAGCTCGGCCAGGCTTGAGGTTCCTTAATCATTGCAATCAGCTCTTTGCAGTCCGTTCCGAAGTTCTGGCAGGGCGAGTGTTGAAGCATGTTCTCCATCGCCCATCGCAGCGCTTCTACTTCCGAGTGCAAAGCTGATTCACGTCTGGCTATATTCCGTGTTCCCATCAGCTGTATTCGTCCATCACTGTCCTTCCAAACCCATCCACATCCACTAAACAATTCTGACTTTTGTTTAAAGTTGTAATAGGACAGCCTTCTATATTTGGGTATTGTCGAAAAAAAAATTTTTCTTAAAAGAAACTTTATAGACAAATAATACCGTCTTGTATATTTTTTAAAACAAGTAACAATATAAATAAGTTCTAGGAAAAGAAACGTTATAATTAACAAACATTCAAATACAGTAAACATCCTGCGTGAAACTTGGTGTCCAACGTTAACCAACTTTGTTACTAACAAGTTACTTCTCCTAATCGTAAGCCAAACAAAGATAGGATCAACTTTATTACACAAGATACATAATCTAATCCCTAATTATAGTGTCTTCACATTATCTATTTAAAGGATCACAAAGTGAATCCAATTTTCAAATTAAGCCACAACATTCCTTCCTTCCTTCTAAGCACAAAAGCAAAAACAAAATGGCAGGAGGAGCTTTTGTGTCAGAAGGAGGAAGTGGTGGAAGAGATTATGAAGGAGGAGTCACAGTTTTCGTTGTCATAACATGTATGGTTGCGGCCATGGGAGGTCTCCTCTTTGGTTATGACCTTGGAATCTCAGGAGGTGTGACATCAATGGATGAGTTTCTTAGCAAGTTCTTCCCACAGTTAGAGAAGCAGAGGGTAAAGGCCACGCACGAGACGGCTTACTGCAAATTTGATGATCAAAAGCTCCAATTGTTTACTTCTTCTCTCTACTTAGCAGCTTTGGTAGCTTCCTTTGTGGCTTCGGTTGTTACTAGGAAGTATGGACGAAAGGTTTCCATGTTTACCGGTGGACTTGCTTTCCTCACCGGTGCACTAATCAACGCATTTGCCATTAATGTCACAATGCTCATCATCGGTAGACTTTTGCTCGGTGTAGGCGTGGGATTTGCTAATCAGGTTAGTTCATTGTTTTACTTGTATATATTATTCATTTTGCGGTTTGTATATCATCTAAATATGTGATATGCCTCCTGCAACATTATAGACCAAAGGTCCGGAACTTTGTACGACCACACAAATAAAATCATGTATGTATGTTAATGTCAAGGCATTCTCATCAATAATATTTTTTTTTCTTTTCAGTCTACTCCGGTTTACCTCTCGGAAATGGCTCCAGCAAAGATAAGAGGAGCGCTAAACATTTGTTTCCAGGTGGCTATTACGTCTGGAATCTTGGTGGCGAATCTGATAAACTACGGAACATCTAATATGGCTAAACATGGGTGGAGGGTTTCTTTAGGATTAGCTGCTGTTCCAGCAATTCTTATGGTGATCGGATCATTCTTTTTGCCTGATACACCAAACTCAATGCTTGAGAGAGGCAAATACGAGGAAGCAAAACAAATGTTGAAGAAAGTACGAGGAACGGATAACGTTGACCATGAGTTTCAAGATATACGCGATGCATGTGAAGCTGCTAAAAAGGTAGAACATCCATGGAAAAACATCATGCAGAGCAAATACAGACCAGCTTTAGTCTTCTGCTCGGCCATTCCCTTTTTCCAGCAGATTACTGGAATTAATGTCATTATGTTCTACGCTCCTGTTCTCTTCAAGACTCTTGGTTTTGGGGATGATGCTGCTCTTATGTCGGCTGTAATAACCGGTGTAGTTAACGTGCTCGCCACCTTTGTCTCCCTATACTCGGTTGATAGATTTGGAAGAAGGTTTCTTTTCCTTGAAGGTGGCATTCAAATGTTCATATGTCAGGTACAAATAAGTTTTACATACCCATCAATTTTTTTTTCGTTCTTTCTTTATTTGTGTTTGCATTAGCCTTTTCACTCTAATTATCACAACATCGGTTTGTATGCACAATAATCATCATTATAGCCGGTTTCGAGATTTAGGAGACATGCATGCATAAATATATATTATAGATATATGGAAGGTGTAATTTTCATTAAAAATGATAAATTAACAACACATGTTTTTTTACCAGAATAATTTCTTGAAGATAATATGTTACATATTTAGATGATTAAATTACTTTTTTTAATAACAACAGGTGCTTGAAAATAGTATATAATTTATTAGAGTGTATATATATTTCTTTTTTTTCCTAAACGAAGTCACACATATGATTGATGCATGTTTTCTTTATCTTTTCAGATTCTTGTTGGTTCATTTATCGGTTTAAAATTCGGAA
Source organism: Hirschfeldia incana (assembly GCA_026261945.1). NCBI lineage: Eukaryota > Viridiplantae > Streptophyta > Magnoliopsida > Brassicales > Brassicaceae > Hirschfeldia > Hirschfeldia incana. The sequence goes on along the minus strand of JABCMI010000083.1, from coordinate 269,099 downwards.
CCACGGGAACCGGAACCTTGACACCAGCAACAGCAGACTGGATTCTTGTTTTCATATGTGTGTATGTTGCTGGATTTGCATGGTCATGGGGTCCATTGGGTTGGTTAGTACCTAGTGAAATCTGTCCATTGGAAATCAGACCAGCGGGACAGGCCATCAATGTCTCAGTCAATATGTTCTTCACTTTCCTCATCGGTCAATTCTTCTTGACAATGCTTTGTCACATGAAGTTTGGTCTCTTCTACTTCTTTGGAGGAATGGTTGCGATCATGACCATCTTCATCTACTTTTTGTTCCCGGAAACCAGAGGTGTTCCTATTGAAGAGATGGGAAGAGTTTGGAAGCAACATTGGTTCTGGAAAAATTACATTCCAGATGATGCAGTTATTGGTGGACATGACGAAAACTAAATTAATTTGGTTTTAGTGGGAATTGGTTTGGTTATATATGCATATTGATCAATATTGAGTTGTTTTCTTGGAATAATTACGTTCAAACCGTCTAGAAAATTCGTTAAATACATGACTGTTTGGGTAGACGATCTATTGGTGGACATGAAGAAAACTAAACCAATTTGGTTTAAGTGGAATTGGTTCGGTCATATGTGTTGATCAATTATGAGTTGTTTTCAAGTCAATATTGTCTAGATAATTTGTTAATTACCTGATTCATTATCTTATATACTGTAAAGCCGACAAATCAAACAGGTCTATTTAATACAAAATTTGAAGTAAATATATTAAATAACTAGTTCTTATTATTCACATATAAATTTGAAAAAACTCTTTTAATATTTAGTTCTGCTAAATTTAGAAATTAAAATATATCCCCCAATCGACTGCTATAAGAAATATTTTAAATATATAATTTCTTTTAAAAGTGCAATGATAAAAAAAGACAATTTGCTAGATATACACAATTGAGAACAAAATTAACTAATTACCTAAAACCATTAAAAAATTTATGTCCACTATACACAATTGTATTCACTTTCCTATTTTACCCATGCCCTAAACTTTTATCTTGTTTATCTTTCTTCCCTTCCCGAAATCACATCTAAATCATCCATTTTTTTCAACATTGAGTAAAGCTTCATCAAATCAATTGATCTTCTTCTTACATCTCGAAATTATGACATTATCTTTCACAAAACATCACATAGTCATCTCTTCCTCTTTTTAAACTCTAAACTTTCCAACGTATTTTACATTTAGTAACTTGCAATTATCTCAGAAGAGAGAGAAACACACATCGTATAAGAAGAAAACAAATACAGTAAATCATTAGTTGTTAACAATAGTCATTTAACCCCAAAACATAATACAATTGTCTGATCTATATAGAATACAACAATTGTTTTATTTAAGTCGAACGTCCATTCTATTACTCAAACTTGAGGTGGTCTGGATAACCAGACCGGAATAGAACAACCAATAAAATAAAGCTCTCTACGAAAAAATCTAGCAGTCTTAGCAAGAAAATCTGAAAACTGATTGGAGGCTCGTGGAACATGTGAGAGGTTGAAGTCCGGAAAGCAAATCTTCAGTGTCTCTATCCTCTCTAATTCCGTTGCAAAGCTCGGCCAGGCTTGAGGTTCCTTGATCATTGCAATCAACTCTTTGCAGTCTGTCCCAAAGTTCTGGCAGGGTGAATGTTGAAGCATGTTCTCCATTGCCCATCGCAGCGCTTCTACTTCCGAGTGCAAAACTGATTCACGTCTGACTAGATTCCGTGTCCCCATCAGTTGTGCCTTTCCGTCACTGTCCTTCCATACCCATCCATATCCGCTAAACTGTGCAGTAGACGTCCAAGATCCATCTACCAAGCAGATATTAGGACTTGGGGGTTCCCATTAGAGTTCTCCTGTACCACAGATGGTATCATCTCATTTGCATTAAACCACGCGTGGCATTCACTTTCTGCGTATCTGACCAGTTCCAGTGGTTCTCTATCTATCCCTCTAAAAAGTTTATCATTTCGGGCATTCCATATATACCAGATTATCCAAGGATAAGGATCTCTGTCTAGTTCTGGTTCAATGATGCCATTTTTCCTCCAGAAAAGATAATCCATATTAGTATAGATGCTCGGTCTTGGAAAAATATCTAGGCCCGTAGGGGTTGCCGATAAAGTCCACGCCTGGAGAGCTGGTGGACATTCAAATATGGCATGAGTTACAGATTCCTCTGGTTCTCCGCACATCGGAAAGTAGTTGTCACATCTCATGTTACGCCTTACCAAGTTTCTCGTTACTGCCACATAGCCAGTCAGCAGTTGCCATATAAGATGACAAATCTTGCTGGGCGCTTTTATCTTCCAAGCAAAGGCTTGGAGTTTGACAATACTTGGCTCCATCACTTCATTTTCCTCATATGGCCTTAATATATTTTGGGCCACCCAATACCCAGATTTAACTGTATATTGGCCAATCTTGGTGTAGCTCCAGCAGTATGTATCACGTCGATGGCCTGAGCTTATGGCTAAGCTCCTTACTAGTGGAATGTCCTCCGGCTGAACATAATTTTCCAGAAGTCCAGTGTCCCATTCTTTCGTAGTCTGGTCAATGAAGTCACTTACTCTCATATTCATATTCATCACTGGTGCGACAGAGATAGCTGGTCTAGCAGGCGTTGTTGGAATCCACGGGTCCTCCCAAGCTCTAACTTCATAACCAGAATGAACCTTTCTCCTGAGTCGCAGAAGTAATAACTTTCTTGCTGCAGAAATACTGGTCCACACATAAGATGGGCTGCTTACTGATTCAACTCTCAGCGGTGTACTCAGTGTGTAATATCTTCCTTTCAGGACTCTAGCAACCAGCGAATCAGGGTTTTGAACTAATCTCCATAGTTGTTTTGCCAAGTGCCAGATTAAATTCATGGATCATACGGAAATCAATTCCACTTTCTTCTATAGGTAAACAAACTTTTTCCCATTTTGCCCAATGTATTCCTCTTTTCAGTGGGTTTGAGCTCCACCAGAATTGAGCAATAGAACTTGCAAGATTTTCACATATCTCTAATGGCAGCAGAAAAGTAGACATGACATACGTTGGAAGTGCTAGTAGAATGGACTTTATAAGCACTTCCTTGCCTCCTTTAGATAACCATCGCCCTGTCCATTCATTCACTCTATGCAACAACTTAACCTTTAGGAAAGCAGAGAGCTTACATTTTGATCCACTAATGTCCTCAGGGATTCCTAAATAAGTTTCCATCCCACCCTCATTTTGAATTCTAAATAGGTCTTTGATTTCTTGTCAGTTTGATGCTTTAATCCTCTTACCAAAGAGTAAACAAGATTTGTCAAAATTGATGCAGTGACCTGATGCTTTACCATATTTCCTGACCACTTTCATCACTTCTTCACATTCACGGGGCTCCGCCTTACAAAAGAACAGACTATCATCAGCAAAGAGAAGGTGAGATACCGAGAGACATGCACGTGTAATCTGCATCCCCGTTATCTTCCCTTGATTTTCTGCATGATTAAGAAGGCTAGCCAGCGCTTCTGTGCATATAATAAAGATGAAAGGAGACAGAGGGTCTCCTTGTCGCAGGCCTCTTCCAGGCACAATATTTCCTCTTGGCTGTCCATTCATGAGGATTTTGTAGCTAACTGTCGTGATGCATCTCATAATCCATGTAATCCAGGTTTCAAAAAAGCTCATCTTTCTCATGACAGCTTCTATAAATGACCATTCCATCCTATCATAAGCTTTACTCATATATGTCTTAATGGCCATTCGTTTGTTTCGTCCACTTGGTTTGGTCCTCAAGGCATGGAACATTTCTTGAGCAATCATAATGTTGTCAGAAATTTGTCTTCCAGCAACAAAAGCTGACTGGGTCTCCGAGATCAGCCCTGGTAGTATTCTCTTCAATCTCTGGCATAAGACCTTAGAGATAATCTTGTAGCAGAAATTGCACAAGCTGATGGGCCTGAAATGGGCCATCTCATTAAACCTAGTTGTCTTTGAGATAAGACATATATTTGTATCGTTCAAACCACTCGGCATCGTCCCATCAACAAGGAATTTATTAACCATAAGAGTTAAATCCTCCTTGACTATATCCCAAAACTTCTGATAGAACAGCGCAGTCATCCCATCTGGTCATGGTGCTTTTTCCGGGTGCATAGCAAATATAGCTAGTTTAACCTCCCATTCAGTTACCGGAGCGGTAAGGCTGTCATTCATTGGTTCAGTGACTGTCGCATGGATTTCAGATAGTGCATCTTCGATATCTTCTGGATTACAGGTTTCAAAAATCTGCTTAAAATAGCCAGTAGCAATGGCTACTAGGTCCTCCTCATCCTCAACTACATTGCCATCGGCATCTAAGAGCTGTGTAATTCTATTTCCTGCTCTCCTCTGCTTTGTAAAGGCATGAAAGAACTTCGTATTCTTATTGCCTTCTCTCAACCAAAATACTCTGATCTTTTGTTTTCAAAACATCTCCTCTGCCTTAAGGGCATCAGAGAGCTCTTTAATTGCTGCCGCAATATCTTCTGTTGTCGCATTATCATCAGCATATAATGCCTCAACTTTTTCCTTAAGCTCTTCCACCAATTTAGCCAAATTAATATTATGTTGTCTCCGCCATTCGCTCAAGGCCCTCCGGCAACTGGAAATATGTTCCATAATGGATGCGTTGGGCGGTAAATCAGGAGATTTCCACCCCTCCAGGATGACTTGTCTTTTTTTTTTATCAAAGAATGACTTGTCTTAGTTCCTCATTATCTAGCCATCTCTTGTCAAACTTAAAGTTTCTTAATCTGTGTGTCGGCTTAGTAAGGATATCTGCAAGAACAGGACGATGATCTGATCCCCATAGTCTCATATACTTTACCTTCGAATGAGGAAACTTTTCCTGCCAATCCGCATTTCCCACTGCTCTATCTAATCTACATCTTACTGTTATCCGCCCTGCTCGTTTGCCCACCCATGACAGCATATCCCCTGTGAAGGGAAACTCTAACATTCCACAATCAGTAAGCATCTGCTTGAAAGGCAGAAAGGAGCTATCAGAACGTAGTCTCCCTCCTGTTTTCTCATTATGACCAGTGATTTCATTAAAATCTCCTATCATAAACCCATATCCATTTCTTGTTGTTGAGAAACGCGTATGGCGTTCCCAAACTTGATCTCTTCTTTCTAGTACAGGGTCCCCATAAACAAATGTCATATAGACTTTTATTCCATCAATGATTGCCTCAATGTCAATCATTCTGTTATTTGAAAATAAAATATTAACTCGAAATTCATCCATAAAAAATAAAGCTAAACCTCCGCTGAGGCCAAGTGGCTCAACGGTAAACAAATGACCAAATCCTAAGTCGGCTTGGATGTTTTGCAACAGCACCCTCCTATTCTTCGTCTCAGAAAGAAACACAAGTCCTGGGCGATGTTTCTGACACATCTCCGTAAGGCGTCGAACTGTGAGGTTGCTTCCTATCCCTCGACAGTTCCAACTGATTGTCCTCATGGATACACTTGGGAGGTTTTTTTGGACCCCTCCGAACCATTCCCATGTCGTGTATCCTTATCACCTTTCTTCGAACCATTGTGTTTTGACCGACTCCGATTCTCAGCTTCCCCATAAGGAGGTAAGCTAGCCTGCCGTAGACGTGGGGAGCCTCTGCGGAGAAACTCAGCCTTCCTGCATGGTAATCCAAGTGGAACTCTAGATCTTCAAGAACCTCTATTCAACGTGTCCTTACTTGATTTCTCCTTGATTTTAACTTGACTTTCATCAGCAGTAGACCTCCTCTCTGACTTCCGTGAAGAAGACTCCTCCATTGCGTTTAACTCCTCACCCAATAAATCATCATTCTGTGCATCACTATCCATCCAAACTTCCTGAAGTGGAGCTTCCCCAACAGCAGAGCCTTCTATGTCCATATCTTGTAATGCTTCAATTATTTGGCCATTTCCATGATGATGTTGCTCCACCATCTCCGTCTGAGAGAAGTCAATTGACCATTAAGAATATATCAGTTAAATAGATAATGATAAAGTTAACACGATAATTTTTTTTATCATTTAACAAAATCTATATCAGGTGTTAATATGTATTTTTAAGATCATGGCAACCAATTTAAAACAACGGTAATATATTTTGTAACAGCTAACTAAATATATATCGGCTAATAGAATTAATATTATATAAAATGTAACTGCTAAGTTTTGATGTGCAATGCTATATGACTTGTTAGATCTGTAATCAATTTTGCACCATTTAAAAAATTATGTATCAGCTAATGTCAGCTATTTACTAACATCTTATAGATTCTTTCAATTATCTTAACATGTTATGTAACAGCTAAGCAAAGATTTACCTGCTCGCTATATCGATTAGCGTACATCTCCGGTCTGCTCCCACAGATCGAAGTCACACCGTACAAAGGCACACTGTTGAACTGGAACAGACTCCTACTCTCTGTTCTGCTTATCATCTTCTTCGATCTCTCATCTGAGCTGTTGTTCTCTTCTGCGGTGACTATCTCTGATGATGACGCTTCCTTCTTCATGCTTAATTTAGGTGATTTGGTCTGAGAGGTCGAAACTTTCCTAGACTCATCAACTCCATGAGATACAGAAACAGAGCACGATCAATGTTTTCCAAAAAAAATTCTTTTTGAAGTAAACACTAATTTTAAATAGAAAGAAAGATTTGGAATGGAAGAAGAAAGAGAGAGAGAATAAAAGAAGAAAGAGAGAAAGAAAAAAAGAAGAAGAAGATTGTTTGGTCACGAGAGAGTGAGAGAGAGAAGGATGTGATGATTTGGGCAGGGGCATGAGCAGGGCAGGGACAATATTGGGGTTTAAAAATGTTAGTAGTGTCTAGGATATTTACTTAAATATGTTTTTTTCTATATATATGAGACCTAATTTCTCTTGAAAAAAATTGACGAAGCTTTAGTTATATATTGAAAACTACATATTCTATAGTTTTACATAAAATTTTATGTTGTTTTAACTAATAGCATAGTAACTTACCCAAGATCAGCTAACTAAATCATTCAAATCATGCCAACAAAGACAATACAGTCCAATATACAAGATAAAATTTATATCTAATAAACATGATAAATTAATTAAAAAGCAGTATCAAGTTATACCAATGCAAAATATGATATAACTGACAAAAACTGAATTAAAAAATATTCAATTATGGTTAGAATATTTTTCTATATATATATATATATATATTCATGGGAACTCATGCGTTGGAGGTGCTATAATATAAAGGTTAGGTCGGTCAAAATTCTAATTGGTTCATCACTAGTTATGATTTTATTAAACGGTTAATTAATTTTTGTTTAATGATGGTAGACTAGATAACCGGATAAGTGTAACTCGTTTATGGATATTAAAAATGATAACCGGTTATAATATATCAGTCTACAGAATCCATGAGGTATAAAAGTGACATTAGCATATCATATATCCGGTCACACTATTAAAAATCCAGAAATACAATTAGGTCGGTCGAAATGATTTTAATAACTGGTTAGTTAATTTTTGTTTAATGATGGTAGACTAGATAACCGGACAAGTGAAATTCGTTTATGGATATTAAAAATGATAACCGGTTATAATATATCAGTCTACAGAATCCATAAGGTGTAAAAGTGACATTAGCATATCATATATCTGGTCACACTATTAAAAATCCGGAAATACAATATGATTAATGGTTACCATTATACGGTTAAACCTTTGTAAAACTGGTCATAATTTTTAAATTCCGAGAATACAAAACGGTTAATGTAAGCTATTACACGGATAAACGATTCTGAAACAGCTTATTGTAATGTGAAAAAAAAAATCATAAAATGTGGATGTGAAACGGATATACCTTTGAGGCTTTGATCACTACAAGAAAACATTGATATTCTGAGGGAAATTCCGAGGGAAAATGATTTCCTCGGAAATTTCTGACGGAATTCCGAGGAAATTCCGAGGAACCTCAAAAATGGGGGGTTCCTCGGAATTTCCTCGGAATTTTCCGAGGAAATGTTGTTTCCTCGGAAAATTCCGAGGAAATTCCGAGGAACATTTGTCCGTCGGAATAAACCGACGGATTTTTCCAAATTTCCGAGGAAATTTTGTAGCCGTTAGATAGCCGTTGGGGTAGCCGTTGGGTGATTTCAAAAATTCCGAGGAAATATCGAGGAAGGGGTGTTTTTCCTCGGTATTTCCTCGGAATTTCCTCAGTATGTCGGCAGGATTACATCTATAAATACAGCCACCCCTCTTCCTCTTCATTCACTCCATTTCTTCTTCTTTCCTCCCAAACACGAATTTGCTTTCAAAAAAACATGTCTTCTTCAAATTATTATCGTTCTTGGATGGATCAACCTCATTTGGATCCGAACACGAGATTGCTTACGAAAGAATACGAACAAGGTCTAAAGGAATTCATGGGGTTTGTTCAACGACAACCGGAAGCCGAAACAGGTAAGTTAAGATGTCCTTGCTCTAACTGTAAAAATAGAAAAATTATTAAAGAGTTGGATGTTTGGACACATATTTATTTAAATGGGTTTACACGAAGTTACAAAATTTGGTATCATCACGGGGAAACTGATTATGAACCTGGTAGTACTAGCGAACCTCAGCCGGTGGTTAGATTAGAAGAACCAATTAGAACGGATGTAGATTATGGTGTAGGTACTGAGCAGATGGTAAATGATCATTTTAGAGAGGAAGATTTACCCAATGCAAAAGCTAGGAGATTTTATGATATGTTGGATGCTGGAAAGCAACCTTTGTATGAAGGTTGCAGAGATGGTCATTCAGCTTTATCATCTGCTACAAGACTGATGGGCATTAAAACAGATTATAACTTGGCTGAAGATTGTGTGGATGCGATAGCTGATTTTGTAAAAGGTGTTCTACCTGAGGATAATGTAGCTCCAGGTTCATACTACGAGGTTCAGAAACTCGTATCTGGTGTTAGTTTACCGTATGAGGTAATAGATGTATGCAGCGATAACTGCATGATTTATTGGAGGGCAGATGAGCAGCGAATTACATGCAAATTTTGTGGGAAGCCTCGTTACAAAGATACGAGTGGAAGAGTTCAGTGCCACATAAGAGGATGTGGTATTTGCCTTTGAAGGAAAGGTTGCAGAGGTTGTATCTTTCGGAACGCACAACGCAACGAATGAGATGGCATGCGGAGCACTCAACAGATGGTGAGATTAGACATTCATCAGATGCAAAAGCGTGAAAGCATTTCCAATCTTTGTATCCCGACTTTGCATATGAAAGAAGAAATGTCTACCTTGGATTATGTACTGATGGTTTCAGCTCGTATGGGAAGAGTGGAAGACAATATTCTCTATGGCCAGTCATTGTTACACCATATAACTTACCCCCAAACTTGTGCTTGCGACGAGAGTTTTTGTTTCTCTCCATACTCGTTCCCGGACCAGAGCATCCTAAGAGGTCACTTGATGTGTTTCTTCAGCCACTATATAATATATGAGTTGCAACAGCTATGGGCTCAAGGTGCTGAAACATACGATATTTCGTGTAAAGAAAACTTTCAAATGCGGACAGTACTAATGTGGATAATAAGTGATTTTCCAGCATATGGTATGTTATCTGGATGGACAACGCATGGAAGGCTATCATGTTCATATTGTCAAGATGACACAGATGCTTTCCAACTAAAGAACGGAAGAAAAACGTGTTGGTTTGACTGTCACAGACGATTCCTACCACATGATCATCCATACCGTCGGAGTAAGAATTTGTTTAGGAAGAACAAACAGGTGTTTTATGGTCCACCTGAGGAAGTTAGTGGGGAAGGTTTGAAGACACAACTAAGAGATTATGGTGCAGAAAGGACGCCAGACGTTGGTGGACATGAGCATTTTCCGGTAGATGCTGTTGGAGATTTACATAACTGGCACAAAAAAGTATTTTCTTTGATTTGCCATACTGAGAGCATCATTTGCTAAGGCATAATTTAGATGTCATGCATATTGAGAAGAACTTTTTTGACAATCTCATGAACACGATCCTTAACGTTAAAGGTAAAACAAAGGATAATTTGAAGTCAAGACTGGATTTAGTCGATATATGTGCTCGTCCAGAACTTCATGTTGATGAGAATGGTAGGGCTCCTTTTCCCATATACCGACTTGATGCAGAGGGGAAAAATGCATTCTTTGATTGGATTTCAAACGATGTGGAGTTTCCAGATGGTTACGCATCTAATTTGCGTAACTGTATCGACAGAAAGGAAGGAAAGTTTATTGGCTTGAAAAGTCACGATTGCCATGTGATGATGCAGCGCCTCCTTCTGTTTGCCTTCAAAGAACTATTACCACGAAAAGTTCATGAAGCAGTTGCAGGGATAAGTGCTTTCTTTCGCGATTTATGCAGCAGATCAGTGACTCTTGAAGGTATTACAAATTTGAAGACTAACATAGCCGTGATTCAGTGCAACCTTGAGAAGATATTTCCTCCCTCATTTTTTGATGTTATGGAGCATCTTGCTATTCACCTGGCAAGAGAATTGGAACTTGGTGGTCCTGTGCAGTATAGATGGATGTATCTGTATGAACGGTATATGTTCCATTTGAAGAAGATGGTGAAAAATTTTAGTAGGGTGGAAGGTTCTACAGTAGCGCAGATGATCAACCATAAAATTTCGAACTTTGCGGAGCACTACTTTCCAGCAGAAGTTCAGACCAAAAACAGAAGATCTGCTCGGCATGATGATAGAGGCGAACGGGCAACATATCATGTTCAGGTTCCAGACATTTTCACCGATGTTGGACGACTTAGTGGAAAACCAAAAGACCGTCGACTTACTGAGCACGAGCGAAGTCATTTGCAGACATATTTGCTCACCAACTGCGAAAATGTTCTTCCATATGAGAGGTAAGTTTATTATCTTTAAAAAAATATTTTAACAATTTGACATTTAAATCTTAATTAATTATATTACTGTCATCATATGTACATGATTTTCATGGAACAAAAGCGGTTCGAAGATAGATACGCCACAGAGGCGGAACTAGAAAAAATGAAGCAGAGAGAATTTGTTGGATGGATGTTTACTTATGTGAGTGCCTTAAACAAATTAAAATAACATTTATCATTTATTTATACTTATTCATATTTATTGATATAACTTACTTATGTGCTATTATAGGTGTCTGATGGTCTGGCCAGAGGTGAAACATTTGACGATTGGATACGCGAGATGGTGGTTGGCCCAAACTGTGTTGTGAAGTCATATCCGAGATTTTGTACTCGAGGATATGCATTTGCAACTGAAAAGAGGAGACGTTCGCGAACCACCTATGATGCTGGCGTTTGTTCTGCATCAGGAGATGATGTATACTACGGACACATACATGAGATTTTGGAAATCAAGTATTTGGGCTTGCTTGGATTGCGCTGTACTGTTTTCTATTGTGATTGGCACGACAACACTCCAGATCGACAACACTCCAGATCGAGGTGTGAGAACAGATGCATTTGGTGTTACATCAGTACATTCGAGGCGAAAGCTGCAATATTATGATCCTTTCATTCTTGCTTCTCAGGCCGATCAGGTAACTTATTGTTGTTAGAATTCAGAATGATTGATCATAATTTAAACTTGTACAAATATTTTTTAAATGTAACAGGTTTGTTATATCAAGTACCCACGGAGGCGGAACAGAGATGATCCATGGGTTACTGTTACAAGAGTCAACCCGAGAGGTCGAGTTCAGGGAACTTCAGAGCTGGAAGACCCACTGCAACCAATCACAACCGCCAACTTAAGTGCAGCAGAAGATGTAGCGGAAGGTGGCCTTGTAGTCGATTTGACCGACTTCGCAGAGGAAGCCGTCGTTCATGCAGAAGATGAACCAGTTATTGGAGAGTTTCACCAAGATCCAGATTCCGACTCATCTGGTGATGATGACTCGGAACCAGAGTAGTTTTTTTTTTTTTTTTTTTGTATTTTCCGAGGAAATTCCGAGGGAAATTAGGGTATCCTGTGAAAAATTCAGGGATTTGATTAAATAGTGGTTTTCCTCGGAATGTCCTCGGAAAATACAGAATCGTTGCATCGGTAAGTTCTTTTATAAAATTTCAGTTCATCTTAATAACTATTATTTACATTTGCCTATATTCTATTTCAGTCGGTTCCAAAGAGGAAGGACCGATTGGTCGGTTTGGCTCGTCGGTCCCGGTCGGTTTCGTCTTCTGCTGCACCACCGCCTTTTGTTGATCCCGAAGCACTTATGGGTCAATTGCAGGACAAAGATAACCGCATATCTGCGTTGGAGACCCAGATGGCGACTCAACAGGCGCGCTTCGAGCAACAGTATGCGAGCTTCGAGGCACAGCAGGCGGGCTACGAGGAACAGAGGAGGCTGAACCAGCAGATGATGGACATGATGAGGACGTTGCACCGGAACGTCCAGTTCCCGACCCTGCAAAACCCGAACCCCCAGAACCCGAACCCGAACCCGAACCCGAACCCGTAGATTTTTTTTTTCAAAAATTTGTAATGTTTCAAAACTTTGTAATGTTTTTTTAATTTGTAAGATTCTGAATTTTAATTTTATATTTTCGAAATTAATTTTCTAAATTTAAAATTTTTATTTTCGAATTTATATTTCTAATTCTTTTTAAAAAAAAAAAAAAAAAATTTCAAAATTCCGAGGAACGTTCCCTTGGAATTTTCCGAGGCTTATGTTCCTCGGAAAATTCCGAGGGAACCTTCCTCGGTTTTTTCCAAAGACTATTCCGAGGGATGGTTCCTCGGAAAATTCCGACGAACAGCTCCCTCGGAATATTCCGACGAACAGCTCCCTCGGAATATTCCTCCGCTTCCGAGAAAGTTTGTTCGTCGGAATGGTCGTCGGAAAATACCGACGGCGTGTTCCTCGGTATATTCCGACGACCATTCCGACGACTGCCTATCTTCGGAATCTTTTCGGTATATCTGTCCCTCAGAATTCCGTCGGAAATTTCCGAGGAAATTTCGAGGAAATGACGAATTCCGAGGAGATTTTTCCGAGGGACAAATTCCTAGGAATTTGTCCCTCGGAAAACCCATGTTTTCTTGTAGTGGATATAGAGTAGTAAATGGATGCATGACAGTCGGACACAAAGACCAAGTCTGCTGTATTAGGCACAATGGTAAAAGTTGGTCTCGTGTATATTAGCAAAGCTGTTGGTCCTTAACATTCAAAAATATAGCAGACTGCAAATATACTGTTTCTATATTCTGTTTTATCAAATGTTCGCAAGTTTGTAATACAATTGTAATGTTGTGATTTTGTGTTGTTATTATATATCTAAGTAATTGTCTCGCATTAACATTGTTGTATTCGTTGTACACATTAAGACAGATTCATGGCATGATTATAAAACAGATGAATCATAATACACCTAAACTATAATTAAAAGTAATGATTTTTTATCATATCACCATTACGATTCAGGTGCATGTATGAAAGTCAACTTAATTGACTAATAATGCAGCTAAAACTTGATGCCATTGACGATTATCAAGCACTTTACATAACTAACAAGGTTTCTAAACTCATAATTTATTAATTCAGCTTGATTGAGGTTCGTCTTCTTTTGCTCTTCTTGACATGATTGAGGATGTTGTTAGCTTGTATAAACCTCCCATCTTTGAGCTTCGTTTGTTTCTTAATTTCAGTACTAGATCTCGACCCGCACAACCGTGCGGGTGTTATTTTTAATTATATATTTATTTCTTTATTTTATATTGATAATAGTATACATTTTTTAATTTTAATGTATTTCAAATATAATAATTTATAGTTTACATGTTGTAAATAATCAATTGTTTAAAACTGTCATATGTATTTTTTGTCTCTTATTATATATATTTATCTTATTGTATTTATTTTTATTTACTAAACAAATTAATATGTGACATATTGTAAACAATAAAAATATACTTATTAATGCATAATAATATATAGTTCAATTCTAATTACAAAATTTGTGAAAATTATGATATTGTTAAAATATTTAAATCAGATAATAATATTAAATATGATTGATTGAGACTATATAATAGATAAAAATATAAGAGAATATTTATATTTCATTTTATAAATGATAATTGAATATATTAATGTTAAATTATATTTCAAAACTAACTACGAAATTAGTGAAAATATTTACATATAAATTTTGAAAAGTAAGATCTTTTTAAAATCTTCTTAAAAAGATATCAAAAGATATTGTGGTTGTGTTTCCGGTTTATTAGGAAAACAATTATATTATACATGTTAAATATAAGCTATATTACTATTAATAATAAATTATGTTAACTGATTTAAAAAACCCACACATAATATTATTAGAGTATATTTTTTCACAAATAGATTGTTTCAAACTTTCACATGTATTCGTTTATTTATTTGTTTATTTGTTATATTAGTATTTCATTACTGAATAAATAAATAATAAATAGAAATAGAATTTTGTAAAGTATTAAAATAATATCATCTGCAAAGATAATATAATTTTTCACTAAATAATATTGTTAAAAAAATTTAATTTATAACTTCATATATTAACATTATAAAGAATTTAATTAATGTTTTCTTTATATATATATATATATATATATATATATATTAGATTTAATTTTAGTCATATATTTTAATGTTTCTTTAAATATTTCAAATAAAATAATTTATAGTTTAATGTTGTAAAATGTCTAAAACCATCACATGTATTTGATTCTTATTATTATATATTTATATTATTGTATTTGTCTTTAGTTTTTAAAAAAATAATATGTGCATGAAAAAACATATTTGAAAATTATTTTGTATTTAATTTATGTTGAATTTTTATCTGCCTTTTAAATATTGCCTAATAATATTTCATTGCTAATTACAAAATTAGTGAAATAGTTACATATATATTTTTTTTTTAAAAAATAATATATTTTTAAAATTATTTAGATAGACATAAGAATTTTATTTTAATATAATTTATTTGGATTGTATAATTGATAAAAAAGATATAATATTTTTTTCATTTTGTATACAACAATTGAATATATTAGTGTGTAATAATATTTCAAAACTAATAGCAAATTAGTTAAAATATTTACATATAATTTTTGAAAAATTAAGTTGTGTTAAAATATTTATAAACAGTTTTTTCGAAATTTTGATATATATTATATAAATATGATTTAAATATAAGTTGAATTTCATATATTTTTGTTCTTATTTATGAAATCGTTAAAATATTGGGAAGTTATTATTTTTTATATAATATTAAGATTATTAATGATGAAATAATGTAGTATATTCTATTTAATATAAAAATTAATGATGATTGAAAATGTCATGTGACTAATTCTAGTTATAGTCAATTTTATTAAAAATCACACATGAATTAGAAGTCATGACTTCTGTTTTAATATAATAGATTATAGAATAAAATAACTTCTATATTTTAGGAAAAAATATATTTTGAAAAGATGTCGACAGAGTTCTGAATAGTAAATTAGTAATTTTTAGGTATCTGAATACACCACAATTTGTTTAACAATATATATATATATATATATATATATATATATATATATATATATATCTCTCTCTGAAAAAGTTTTCCTTTTAAAATACTTTTTGCTTATTAACTTAATGGCATTATCACGATATTTTTGGTTAATTTACTTAAAAAATTAGTTTTACATATATGGTTATAATTAATAGTGATATCCGTGGTTTGATATCCTTGGTTAATTATTAACTAAATGAATTTGTTATATGAAAGATATTATGCCAGACATTTTTGGTTGATAAATAAATTATTTATCAAATATTTATCTATAATAATTTAGATGATATGAGATTTTAATAATTATGTTAACAGTGCATCATGTTCATCTTCTCCAAATGATCACTGTGTCCAGTTCATAAAATATTAAGATTGTTGACAAAAATTCAAGGCTAACAATCAAATAACGTAATATTTAATAGATCATAATTTTTTAAGTGTCCATGTTCAAGGCTAACATTACTATAAGCTTACTCGATTGTCAATTAAAAATCTGCATACAAAATTTATTTTAGTGTACCATGTTCATCTTCTCCAAATGATCATTGTGTTCTCGGATGGAAAACCCACCCAACCAAAACACACAAAGATCAGTTATTGGATAATCTCTCCACTGACATCAAATCATTATACACATCAATTTCTTTGTGTATTGCAAACGCATGATAAATAATGAGTTCTTGTAATTTGAGTAAATTCCAACTAAAGGTAATTGGCGTGGAAGAAATTGGGATTGTTAATATTCTTTTATTTTGTTTTAGGGTAAAAGTTGTGAAATGTTAATTAATTTGTTTCAGTGTATGTCGACATTAAGATACTTCTAATATTAACATAGATTAATGATAGAAAAATTAAATGTAAGTAATTCTAATAGATAGTCCATTTTTTTAAAATATCACACATGAATTGAAGTTGTGACTTCTGTTTTAATATATAAGATTTTATAATAAGCTCTCCACCATCTCTGAAAAATTCTTAAGAGGATCCTCTTTCTCAGAGGAGTTTGGCTCACGAGATGGTAATCGAAAGTGGGAGTGTAGTATCTTGTGCCTAAACCCATCGCTTCTATGAAACCCATGTGAAGCTTACCCACATCGGGGATCTCGTACCAAGAATAGTCGAAGTCTCTTCCCCAATCATCTGCATCAAACGGCTCAGTGCCTCTAAAGCTTATCAGTATCAAGTCTGCATCTTTCTCCTTATCAGTGAGAACATGAGATCATGTGCATATTGCAGAGAAAAATAGGTTGCTTAAGGCATAGGATCCACAAAAAAACAAAGCAACCGTTGTTTCCGTCTGCAAAATGAGCAACTCGTTTTCTTCTGCTTGCACTGTTTACGGGCCCCACGAATACGTGGCGGTCTGCGATTGGTGCATTTTTTTATTTTTTATTTTTTAAGTTCAGACAAAAGAAAAATTAATCAACTTTTTGAAAGTTGCTGCAATGCACATGCTTTGAGTACAGTATAACTTATATAAATTAATAATTTATAAATTAATATATCTATAAATTAATACAATTTCGTAGTCTCAAATTAAGTTTTTGATTCAATTATTATCTCGATAAATTAATAATCTCTATATATTAATAAAAAAATTATAGTTCCAACATTATTAATTTATAGAGGTTTCATTGTATATAAACACTTGTGTAGACATATGCTTCTGATAATCTGCAAAGATGGGCCAAAAGTGTTTCATGTATTAAAGTAAACACAAGTGTTAAAAGAATCTAGTTCCTCACCATTCCAACAATTCAAAAACTCCACGAGATACATCTGCAGACATTAAAAGGAAGTTTTTGTCTAGTTTTTGTGTCAAATTCTATAAGAAGTTTTACTTTGTTTCTTTCATGTTTGTTTAATATTTTTAATTATAAATTTGTATTTCTATTTTTAATATGCTTCTATGTCATTTTTGTTTAAATTTTACGAAATCCAATAATTTATAAGTTTTGTTAAATTTAAATTTAATAATTCAACTTCTATAAAAATATATTTAAGAACCTCAAAGAGGTTCTCCCATTGAACCATGAATTTTTTTATTAAACTAATAAGTATTCTAAAAATTTCAAATCACAAAATTAATTACTAATTTATTTATTAGATCCAATAAGAGTCTCAAATCAATGGACTTGCTCTGAAATACTTTATTTAGAAACTCTAGTAAAGAAATTTATTTTGTGGTAGTCCTTAAGGATAAACTGAAATATCTACTGATGGTTCTACTAATGACTAACTAGATGATGGTCCCGCACATTTGTGCGGATTAATACATATCCAACTAATTTAAATTTCAAAATAATTTTTAATTTTAAACTAAATAATTTTAATTACTTTAAAATAGTAAACTAATCAAAAAATATATTTTACCTTTTTATGATAACGCAATATAGATAATGATTTGGTACTTGTATAATATTTTATTTATTATAACACCAAACTATACATATAAAAAATATCATCAGCATAACAGCCTGATAAAATTTTATTGATACTTTAAAATAACATTAAAATCATTCTACAAAATAAACCATAATTTCCAATTATCAGTGAAATCTATAAAATCAAACCCTTGTTTATCTAAGTCTTAACTGCATTTTTGCTTAATTAAAATCTTATAAACGAAAAATAATAAATTATATATGTCTTGTGAAAAAATGGATTTTTTTAACTGTGAGAGATTGTATTCTTTGGACTCTTATTTTTGATTAATAAAGATAATTTGGTGACATGAAAGAGAAGCAAGCTTTCTTTTTAAAATAAATAAAAACATTAAAAGATTTAATATTACTAAAGTAAATATAGCATGAGAAAACTATAAAATTATTGCTAAAATTTGATAATACTCCTGAATAATAATTATTACTAAATATAATGAAAATATTTGTCAAATAATCACAACAACGTTTAAAGTTAACAATTCAAAGTTTTACTTATTAAAACTAAAAATTCAATCTAAATCATAGAATATGACAAATAAGCTTCTACAATAAGAAAATATCGCAAATAAACAAAATAACCTAAGATAATGGAGAACATGACAAGTAAGCAAAACTAAAATCTCCACCTAAAATTATTTTATAATATGACAAATAGATAAATTAGCAGTTAAATTTATTAAGGACATGATAAATAAATAAATAACCTAAATTAAATAGAATACGACAAATAAAAAAAATTAAACTATTAAAAATATAATAAATAAGAAAATTACCTAAAATTATGGAAAATGTGACAAACAAATAATAAATAATGATAAATAAGCAAAATCACATAATATTAGGGAGAAGGTAACACATAAGCAAAATCACTAAATTATATTTAAGTATGATATTTGTTTTTTCTAATTATTCTTAAGATAATGATAAATTATCATCTAAATAAATCACTAACTTATTTATTAATATTAATAATTGAACTTATTTATTAATATTAATAATTGAACATAAAATATGACTAAGCCTAAAATCATAGATAGTATGACAACTAAGCAAATTCACTTCTCAAATAATAGTATAGATAGATAGATTTCTTGTTTTTGCATTAGAACTCTTTAGTTCTTACATAATTCAAAAAAAAAAGAGCATAGAAACATAAGATAAACTTATTTCACTGTTTATAAGTATTTTTGTTAATTTTCTTTAGGCCCAACTTACAGTTGCAACAAACAAACATTGAACAAGAAAGAATAAACTAAGATCTAAGTCTCTGCATAAAACAACAGAGCAGCTTTCTTCAGGAATAACATTTCATTTCAATTTTTTTCTCAGTCTTTTGCCCAAAGAAAATGATATTTCATCATACAGACTTTTGTTGCATCTCAGCAGCACTAACACCAACAGCTTCATCAGGTATAAACCTTCCCCAGAACCAGTGTGCCTTCCACACTCTATTCATCTCTTCTATTGGTACATTCTTCGTCTCAGGCAACATCAAGTAGATAAATATCGTCATTATGAAGACAAACACCGCGAAGAAAAAGAATAGTCCGAACTTCATGTGACAGAGCATTGTGAGGAAGAGCTGAGCTACAAGGAATGTGAAGAACATGTTGACCGCTACGTTTATGGCTTGAGCTGCTGATCGGATCTCTAGAGGAGATATCTCACTAGGCACCAGCCATCCCAACGGTCCCCATGACCAAGCGAAACCCGCTACATAAATGCAGATCAGCGCCACGATCAGATTAGCATCTGATTTCCCTATGCTCCCTGTTCCAACCGTTCCAAATTTGACTCCAATCATGACTCCAATAGCGATCTGCATCACACATGATGATTTTTAAAGGTTGATTGTCTGACAAGAAATGTAAAATAACGTTAGGGTTAGTTGATTTTGTTTTACCTGAGAGATAAGCATCTGGATACCTCCCTGCAGGAACAAGACTCTTCTTCCAAACCTATCCACTGTGAAAACAGACACAAAGGTACACAACAGCTCGATGATTCCCGTTACCATTGCCGATAAGAGCGAGGCTTTGCTACCGAACCCTAGGGTTTGGAACAGAACAGGCGCATAAAATGTAATGACATTGATTCCGGTAAGCTGCTGGAAGAAAGGAATAAAGCAAGTCATGATCAGTTGTGGTCTGTAGCGAGGAAGCATGATGTTCTTCCACGGGTGTTTCACTTGCTTAGACTCTTCACTCGCATCAACGAGATCTTGAAACTCTTCATCGACTTCACTGGTTCCTCGGATAGATTGGAGCATTTTCTTGGCCTCTTCGGTGAAGCCACGTTCGATGAGAGAGTTTGGAGTATCGGGAAGGATCAAAGCTCCAATCATAATCATCATTGCAGGGACACAAGCTAACCCTAGTGAGATTCTCCATCCGATGTTGCCTTTCAGCTGTGCAGTGAAGTAGTTGATGATGGTTGCAACAACGATACCGAAAATAATCGCTACTTGAAACCCATTGTTGAACGCTCCTCTTAGATTCGGAGGGGCCATTTCGGACAGATAAACCGGAACAGACTAAAAACAAAAAAAAACAAAAAGCTATTAGCACAAACCGCCGTTGTTCCTTCTTCGTCAAGTTAACAGAACAAAACTTACTTGGTTGGCGAATCCGACACCGAAACCGAGTAGAATACGACCGATGAGAAGCATGGCGATGTTTTGAGCAAAGCCGTTGAAAGCAGAGCCGACGAAGAAGGTGAAACCACCGAGGAACATAGACCATTTCCTTCCGAAAACTCGGGTTATCGTGGAGGCGAACAAGGAAGAGACCAGAGCCGCTAGGTAGAGAGACGATGTGAAGAGGGTGAGAAGCTGACTATCAAAGCGGCAGTACTCATTTTGGTGAGCGCTCTTCATCTTTTTGTGCACGTCAGGGAAAAACTTCTCCAAGAACGGCTCCATTTGGGTTACCCCTCCTACAAGCAATACAAAAAAAACCTATAGTTACTCTCTGGATATTTCCTAAGATCATATCAAAGACGACAAAAATGAAACAGCCTTTCCATTCAGAACATCTTTTTGAAACATCCTTTCCATTCAGAACAGCCTTTACGTAAATAACCTTTTTTTCTCGTGAACAGCCTTTCCATTCACATGCATGCATACGATCTTATTGAATGGTACGTTTTTATATTATCCGGAATGGGACAAACTTTAGTATAATATACAATAGAAATTTTTCGTTATTAAGAGCATATTGTACGTCAAATTGTTGAACGATAAAATTTGTGTGTTGGAGGATAATCGAACATTGTAATTAAAAACAGTTGGACCTATGGGGCTATTGATTGCGATATGGAAACAAAATGTTGACTATCACTATTTTAGTATATGGAAAATTAATTATTTTGTAAACTAGTCGTACTGTCGTCTGCAGTCGTAGTCTTCGGTTGCTCTCCAATCCTATAGTTTACATTGGAAAGTCAGAAGTCGTGGCGTTTTACATTATTTTTCATAATTTTCCACAATCTTTCGTCATATACCTTGTATTAATGATGCAAAAGTAATAAATAGTTTTATAGGCGATATGTTAAAGAAAAAAATGTTTTTTCCTGTAAAACAGTGTGATATAGGCTTAAATTTGCTACATATTTTTATAGTGTATGGCCTCAGATCCGGTATAAAGTGTAGAGCTGATCCTTTTCAGTTTGCTTGCCGTCATGTATATACGCTATACTGAACTTGGATCAGTCGCAGGCTTCTTCGACTTATCAGATATTTGTTTTCGTACTCCATTGACCATTTTCATAAGGATCAGCAAACTTTATACTAGGTTACCATTATTATATATATGGTGTTAGTTATAATTAAAGCAACTGATTTCAACACAAAGAGAAATTAGTTGTAACGTTGATGCAAAGATTATACATATATACGTAAAGCCTAGAACAAGACAAATGGTAAAGTAAACTTGGCTCTTTAATATTTGTGTTGTATTGTAGATGTTTCAAATTCATCGTCTAAACAAACATTTGTCTCAAGTATTCCACCCATGTATCTCCTTTGGTTTCATGAAATATTACCAGGAAAAAAAACACTCGCTGACAAGAAAAAAGAAACAGAAACCAAAACTAAGAATAAGAAAAGATAAGCAAACAAAAAATTAAAAGGGGGGGGGGGGGGTACAATTTTTGAATGCAAGACAAATTAAACAATCGTATATGCATAGTATATGCCCTTTAAAAGGTCTAATTTGGATAGAATCTCACCGGAAGTAATAGGTTTTTCTTTCTATATGCTACTAAGCTACATATTTGGTCTTCAATCATCAGAAAAAAATATACGTGTGATATGATTAGATCACGGCTTGGATTATTTTTGGAGTATGGTTCATGAAACGACATGCATGTGAATGCCTCCGACGTTCCTTCTCTGAAATTTATCTAAAACATTAGAATGGGACGCTTTGCTGGTAAAAGGATAGAGAAGCGAGCATTTTTGTTGTTCCTCTTGTAGGTATCAGAAATGACATGTAGTCTACCGATATTCAGGATCAATTGTATCCCATACCCTAATTATATTCGGAAAGACATCTTCTGAAATTTATTTTGACCGTATGAATGCCCGTATCAACTACACCGCACGCACAAAAAGATATCCGCAAATCAACGACACAACCATTATCACAGAGTAAGAGAAAGGAGATCTCCTAGCGTCGAAGGCCTTATGGTTCAGATTTCTGGTAAGTACTTAAATAATTCTAGCCTCGATTTACATGAAAATAAAATAACAATAGATGATAGTCAATGAGAAAATTGAAAGATGCAAAAAAAAAATTGTATAGTTCATTTTTTATTCAGAGTAAGCAAAGCAATGTCAATACAACTGTTAATTACTAAGATTATCAAGTAATTTGCATTATTGATTTAATTATTCAGTTGGACCTGGGTTTATTTTCGACATCGTGAAATTTGGTTTCCTCGTTTTGATGGTACTCAGATAGAAATACACAGAAGTTCGGTTAGTTGCAAATTAGTTTCAGTTCGACTGTTGTCGTAGAAAATTTCATTTCAGTTTTGGTAAAAGAAATTTCCATTAACATCACTTTTAATCTCAAAGTTCAACTTTCTTATCCTCACTCTCGACATAGTTCATTGTTTTCTTACAAACCGTCACATATGGCTTGCAGCGCTCTAAATGGGAGAGTTGGCAGTAGACAGCACACAACTTCTGGGACAAGTGAAGTTCAGACTCCTTTGCAAATTGGCTACCACTGTTCAGTCACGCAAGGCTTGAGGTAGCATTTCCCGTTCTGACGGGTTATCAGAAGGTTGAGGTCGAACGAACCATAGAAAAATATATCTCGACATTGCCTGCATTAGACCAAGAAATCTTGCTCACAAACTGGCTCAAAGATTTCTCAGTCACGGCCACTGAGTGGCCCCATCTCACCCCAGCATACGACCGTTGGTGCCACTCCACTCGCCAACTTGTCATGTAGACGGCCAATACTAAAGCTGTTGTGTTCATGTTCCAAAGAGAGCAACAAAACATGGATGCTTCCCGTAATAGCATTTGTGTCCAAACATTCATCTTAGGTAACAAGACTAAATTCAATCTAGTCAAAGATTCAGACCTAAAAGTTTTTTTATATATCTCTCGAGTCTCTGAAAACCGAAGTTCTATAGATTAGATGTTCTTTCTAGCTACAAAGAAAAAAAAAAGAAACAGATTGAATCGTAGTTGTTTCCAATATCCCGATAGCGCAAATAAGGAAACAGATGAAAGAAGATACTAGAGTGCAAGAAGATGAGATTCAGATTATTTAGAAGGATACAAAGAAATCTATGATGGTTTGTTTATATAGTGTACAAACAGACAGCAAAGGTAATGGAGACAGACAGCAAAGGTAATGGAGTTCTTAGCTTATGATCTTTTTCTGGATCTCTTCCTTTGCTCTTTAGCTTTGTCCAGCTGTGGAAGTTGAAACTTCTGCGCTGCAGACAGGGCAAATCTGCAGAATCTCGTGTCAATTGAGCAGATGATAATCCAGTTTCTACAACTGCTTGTCTAAAAGCTGAGAAATAAATAACTGTTCCTAGTTCCAATGGAAGTTGATGCGGTGATCACATGCTGTAGGTAGTCTTAGTACGGCATTAACAAGTTCAAATCTCTGCTTACTAGTAACTAAACCCCTCTTCCAAGATGCTAATGAACACAATCGGCAAAATCAAAAATGCAATCCAAAAATTCAACGAAAACATGAGATTACAGTCTGTATGTTCTACATGTCTACAGACCACAAAGTTTCCCGCTATACACAGTTATTGTGCGGTTGTCTAGCATGAATATATCTTATCCTTATCAAAAAGGCTCTGTGTCAGTGGAGAAAGACAGTTCAAACAATTTTCCTAATCGTTTTCGTCAGGTTTCGCATAGCTGACTACATAAGTGAATGATTTCATCTTCTCTAACAGGAACTTGTTTTTGAAAGACGTACCTTGTTTATCTTCAACCAGTTATTAATGCACTCCGAGTGGTAAGAATGTTTGCATGGAAGCAGTATCAAGTCATCGTCATCCTCATAGTCTAGACGACATATAACACACCTGCATTAATCATCAGAAAAGTTAATTATCAGACTACAAGCATAATGGTTTACTTAATTAGTTACAAAAGAGGCATTACGACTCATTGGTTCCGTTCTGATTTTCTCCATCTTTATATCTTTTTGACGGCAAAGATGCAATTGTATCAGCAGACAACCCTCTACTCTCGGTTCCCACAATGTCGCCAAGCGCAAGCAACTCCTGCAAACATTGGATCGTGTAGAGAAATAAGCCACTACGTATTGGGCATCTGAATTATTGAACATCGAAATGCACGACGGATGTTAACATTGGCGTCACACATTTTTTAACAATAGTTTTCACGTTTACCATCCAATAGGCATAGCACCTAAGAATGTTATCATACCTCATATGAAAGCTCATCAGGATCCATCTCATCCCAGGCATCCTGCAAAGAAAATGAAGTATACAGAACGTGAATGGAAGTAGAATCAAATCACCTAAAAGAATTTTCTACCCTGTATATAATTTTTAGTTCCTTTTCCACAAAATGGACCAGACTCTATCTAACTTTAACCACCGCGAGGTCCTTCGCTGCAAGGTGTGAGCATAACTTTCGCGGATACCAGTGACAACTTAACGCTACCAGAATACAATTGATTTGATTACTACACTGGTTAATTCATTTTGACTTCCAAAGAGTAACATAAACGGTAAATAATTAGATACGACCTAGTACCAAAGCTGAAAGCCCCAAACAATTTCATAGAATAAGACTATCAAATGATTAAATGGCACATAATAAGGTTGACTGGCTTAACTACAAACACTAAAGTGTACCTTAATACAGAGGGAAGAGTATCTAACTGGGCCTATGGACTTAAAGCTAACACCACAGACTAAACTGTCACGAAAACAAAACAAACTAATGCCAGGACAGAGTCATGTATGATGCATTAATGTCACAACTTTTTCCTTTGGCCACAAACATGACTAATAGACTGGACAGGAGTTCCTTTCACATACTGAGGCTAAAAGGTTCATATTCTCAACCGGAAAAAAAGTTTACAGCTCAAGATCAAAAAGGGTTGTGTAGTAGTGCAAGTAGCCTACCTCAGAAGTATGATCATCATCCTCTAGAACTTCAACCCCTGCAACCAATAGCAGTTTAGCATAACCCCAAACAAATTCCCATCAAAGAGAACTTGAGAGTGATATATCAATTAAGTGTACTCACGATTTGCTAACCCAGTCAAGGCAGACAACCTATCAGCCATTTCCCTTGCCTCAGCTTCCTGAAGCGCTCTAGCAAAAGCTTCATCATCTGAATAACCAACTTCCTCGGTGGTGTCAGCGTTTCCGCCGCCATCTTCCTGATCGTCTCCATTGGCATTCGCATCTTCCTGAGGATCATCATCGGTTTCATACTCGTCTTCATCCTCATCCTCGGGGTCATCAAACTCATCCTCCTCGTACACATAGCTCCCAGTTTCCCAGCTCCCATAGTCACTGATCTCACTGTTCATCGTCAGCATCATATACGCCCGCTCCTGAAACAAACAAGAATCCAACAATCGAATATGAAGAAAAGCCCTAAGATCATCTGAATAAACCTAGAAAGAGCCACACACCTGTTCTTGGAGCGTGCGAGCGAGAGCAAGATCCGAATCGATCTGGCTCAGATTAGTGAACGGAACTCTAGCGGAGGAAGATCGGGGAGGTAGCTCCTCTCCAACCAAATTCGATCCGCCGCTCTCGTCATCATCCTCCGCAGTCGCCGCCGCCACCGCCGT
Organism: Hirschfeldia incana; assembly: GCA_026261945.1. Lineage (NCBI taxonomy): Eukaryota > Viridiplantae > Streptophyta > Magnoliopsida > Brassicales > Brassicaceae > Hirschfeldia > Hirschfeldia incana. Next base: position 242,745 of record JABCMI010000083.1, on the reverse strand, counting down.
CTCCGCACTTCTCTCTCCCTTCTCGGATTCCGAGACGACGACACCGGCTGGACGATTCTCCGGGGACCGTGCATCGGCGTCGTGAATCTTGGTGGTTTGCTCGGCGGTGACGGCGGCGTTGCTGGCGTGGTCGTTGTTGTTGTCCTTCTCCATGGCCATGGTTTAGGGTTTTCGAATCGGGATTTTTACGTGGAGAGGTGATGGAAACAAAGATTGGATTTGGTATCGAAAGGGGAATTATTATTATTCATGAATCGAACGGCAAAATAGTGCTTCGAATTTTGAAATTATGCTATTTCTTTTATTTTACAAAGATCCTACTCATGTTTTCTTTCTTTCTAAAATCACCCGATATTATTTTTTATTTACATTTGCCTCCCCATTATTACTTTATTCTTCTTCTTCATTAGCTTTTTCTTGAGACTTCGACAATTGTAGGTAGTACGTATTAATCCTTAAAATCATGATTCAGATTGAGATTGCTAAATTACATTACAATACTCATATTATAATCTATGAGACTCAGCTAGCTCAAAAAAAAAAAGACTCAGTTAGCTTCAATTTCAAATAATCTAATATTATGATCTGAAATGAATTTAGCTTAACGTGTATTCAAGTGAGCTAATACCCGATTCCAATTTGCTTCCGTGCACACAAGAATTTGCTCGAATATAACTCGAAGAAAAACAAGTTTACCAGTGTTTTTTCTTAAGAATGAAAAACGATTCAAGCAAAGGCCAAACTGATATATCATGTGTCGATGTGTAGGGAGGGGCGAGACGTCAAAATTTTCCGCGGAAACGTGCAAGTAAACAAAACGTTGGCCTGATGAATAAAATAAAAAAAAAGGAGTAAAACCTAGGCGTATTTTTTTTTCTTTACAATCACTACAATTTTTAAGTTTTAGTGTCATATAGGTTTTTTCATATTTAATATTTTGATTCAAAAAAATATATATTGTAGTTTATATTGTTAGAATATAGCAACTGTCTTTTTAGTTTTTATATTTTTTTATCAAGAACCTCATAGAAACAAGTTTACTGCGTTCCTAACAATTATTATCTTGGACATCAATATAAAAAAATTAGAAAACAGCCATGTAACTTTTTGTCTTTATATTTTTTAGTCAAATTTAAATTTTAGACGTTTTGGTTTTTATAATTTTAAAACAAGTATTATAATATTCCCGAAAATAATATTTAATAGGGAAATTTGCTTTGTTTAGAATTTCATATATATATATATTTTTGTGGCTCCTCCTTCACCGTTCGTTCACCGATTTTTTATCTCTCATTTCTCTATTCTCCTCATCTCCTCCTCCGTATCACCGTCGTGCTCTTCCTCACGGCGGTAAGCTTACGTGATCCCTCGACTTCTAGGTAAATTCTTAATATGGTCTTTCCCCTCACTTGTTCCCGTTTTGATGAATCTCTCAAGAGATATAACGAGTGAGGCTGCTTATGTTAGGTTTCTCTGCTTAGTTTATGTGTTCACTGTTGGTTTGAGAATTAGATGCATCATTCTCTATGAGATTCTTTAAAAATTACAGCAAAACTTATGGTTTGGCGTTTTACTTGCCTATCAGGAAATGATGAGCATTGTTTCAAGTCACCATCATTGTCAACCATCGTTTACGCACGAACAACGATGCGGTGTAGGAACGCTCTCTAAGGTTTCTTCCTCCGGTCCGTGTTTCTCCGGAAGACTGGCTTTCTCGCATAGCCTTTGCGTGAAGAGTTCTTGTAAGGAGCAAACTGGTAGAGGGAGAAGGTTTCCAAGAATTTGCAGTGTTCTGGATGACGGCATGAATCCAGATAGTTCAGATGACGAGGAAAAGGAATCACCCGATGATAAATCTAAAAGGGTAAATTCTTACCATTAAAGTGTTCAAGTGATGTGACTGAGACATAGTTTCTTTGTGCTCAATGCTCATTCAATAGAACTCTGTTCAATAGGCAAGTGAACGCGTAAACGTTACCTAGTTGTTAAGATTATTATTAGAAGGCAATAAAATGTCCATCTATTTCTGCTTGAACCTGGAAAAAAAGGCGTAATCAATTTGAAATTTTGAGTTAGTTTGATGTTACAATCTTTGCCAATGGTTAAATACAAAACATAGAAATAAGCACATCTTTGTTTAGAGTTTTATTGATTGCTTGATATTCATCTGATCATTATTTTGAAGCATCTTTTTGTTTTGTCTTTAGGAAGCGAATGATATGAATCGGGCAAACCTTGAAAGAATGGTTGGGTCGGATGATTCTGCATTTAACGGCTTAGATCTTGCAACCCTCATCAGGCAGAAGTATGGAAGATCTTATGATGTTCAGCTCATCAAGAAGGTACCTTTCTGTTTCCAAGAGTGTGTGATTCTGTATTGCATTTATACAGTCGTATCTTAGGCCACTTGGATAGTTGGATTGATATAGATTCAGCTTTTGCAAATTCTGTTATTCATGTTCCTTTTGGATCTTTAATTTCTTGATGTGCTCTCTATTTTCTTTATGAGGAAAGATTTGTCGCTTTAGAAGCCAACAATGAAAATAAATAATACTCTTGGATGTAGGAGTTCATGGGGAGGAATCTTCTTGCAATGAATGTCATGTGGAAGTACAGAGAACAGGTAAAGAGAATCATCATTTGCTATGTTTTTCATCGTAAAAAAAGCCTGATTATTATGATCTTTCGTTTTCCATATCAATGTTATTTCGTTCAAGAATCTTTGGCACACAAAAGTGATACTTGTATGCTTTTTTCGTCTTGTTCAATGCATAGAGGTCTTTTCCTCTAACCGAAGAAGAATACATATTAAGACTTGACGATGTAGCCAACATGTTGAAATGCTGGGGAGCAGTCTCACATATCCGTAACAGCCTAGCAAAGTCCAAAGAACGACCCAGGATAGGGAAGGTGGGCTTATTACGCCTTAAAGACAAACATATCAGTTACATCACTCTCAGTGCATAGGAGAAAGACTACTCTGAATCATATGATTGTACTAAAAAAAAACTGAATATATTGTGTTTCAAAACCTCCGGTCTGAGGCTGATTTCTTTCCTCTTCATGCAGGCTGTTAGCATTTTCATAGACATGGATTCGACAGGTGGACGAGCGAACGAATGGATTTACAAGTAGCAAAACCGACCGGTTTGCCAATCCTAAACCAAAGAAAGCACAAAAAGCTTTTGTATCTAAAATATATAGTCATCAGATTCATTTTCAAAGCTCTTCTGTGATAGTTATTTGCAGTTTGTGCTACATTTGATGTCTGAAATCATGTATTACATGTGTTTATAGTTTAAGTAGACACAAATCTCTATATGAAATCTCATCATCATCACTCTCATCCACCTACACGTCCTACACCATCATTAATTTGATCTCACAAACAGAAGGTAAAAAGATTTATCATCATTATCACAAGGAATTACTATTATTGATGATGTTGTCACATCAGGCTACACATCATCATGACCGTATGCTTCTTAACTTCATCATCAAAAGCATACATCCCTCTCTCTTCTCATCACCACAACCACTAACAAGTAAAACATCATCATCATCATCATCATTATCATTATCATAAAGGATTTTAATCGTTAATTGTATTGTCCACACGTTAATGCCACTAGAAACTAATATTAAAATCATGATCAAAATTTGATGGATAGCAAGTTTATTCACACATTTTGCAATTGTTTTTGTTTTATTTTGTTGCGCCGTGGAGTCACGGGAGAAATATTTTAAATGATGAATCAAAAGTTACACAAAGCTAATTGACATTCTGGCTGAAAAAAGAAAAAAAAAAAAATCCAAATCTAAATCAAAATCCAAATGGAATGTATGGTACGACTAACTAATAAATCTCTGGGAGTTAAGTTTGACCGAAAAAGGTAAAAGTGAAAGTACAACAAAGACCTGCGCTTTTTTATTACCTTACCTTCTCCGATCATTTACACAACACACTTCAACACACCTAACAAGAAAAAAAAACATTTCTCCGGCGATTCCCACCTTGAATCTCCACTCCATCGAAACGCCGATGTATCCGACGATAGCGATTCCTCGTCACGATTCTTCATCAAACTAGTCATCGCTCGCTCACCCACCCACCCACCATCAGAGAGAGAGAGAATAATAAAGTAGACCTTCCCGTACCTGTACAGTAAAAAAATCCAAAATCCGTCGCCGAAACGACGACGTATGGTCGATTACTCGTCTTCTCCGATCACGCCTTCAAGCTTTGTCTCCGATGCATCTCCCTCCTTGAACAAGTCTCATCCCATCACAGTGACGCCGATCTCCGCTTCTCACCCGACCGGAGATTATTCCACGCTGATGACGATGATGATGTCGTCCACGTGTCCTCTCGCTAGAGTTAGGTTATCAGACGTTCTGCCTTACGAAGGAGCTCCTTCTCCTTCCTACGCCAAAGCCGTCGAGGCTTTGTCTGCGTCTCTGATGAGGTATAATGCTTCAGTGATCGAGCTTGGGAGCGAAGATACAGCTTTGATGCGGTGTGGTCTCGAAGCTGCTCGATTGTATTTCAGAACACGTAATAACGTTTCTGGTAAAGCCAATCGTGGTCTCTCCATGTACAGAGCTGGAAGGTTGGGTTCTTGATTGTTACTAAAGTGGTTGTGTAAGGAATGACTGTTTTGTTTTGTTGTGTCTTGTGAATGAATAGATCTGTTGAGGATTTGGATTCGTCGCCTCCGTGTATGGCTGAGGTTTTCAGGTGTTTGGGTAAAGTAGCGAGAGCTGCTTTATCTGCAATAGCAAGGCATCTTCGTCTAAGAAGCGAGTAGGATGGTTATGTTTACTACTACTATTACAGTATTATCTCTTCCTTTTTTTTGTATTAAGTAAGGCAATGGGGATCTCTTTTTATTTTGCAGTGTGTTTAACCATATGCTCGATGACTTTCCACTAGCTCCAAATGAGGTTTCTTCGTCCGTGCTATTGGCTTCCTATGCACATGCTTCTATCCAAAATGGGAAACCTGCTGCTTCTGGAGGTGGTAGTCTTCTATCCAGTAATATTGAAATTGAGAAGGGTTTGTTGACGCTGTTCTGCTCAGATGGCTCTGGCATTCAGGTCAAACTTTCTATGAACCTCTATGTGTGTTGAACGATACAGTTATGCGCTTTTGACAACAGAATAGTTTTTTAAGAATAGTTTCATCTGACATGATCAGCTTGTTGGCTTGAAAGTACCTTAGGTATGTGACCCAAATGGTCGTTGGTACGCAGCAGATAGTGGATGTGGGATTGGTGATATCTTACTCATTACTGGCAAAGCGCTTAGTCATGCTACTGCAGGTCTCCGTCCTGCTGCCTCTTATAGAGCTACTTCTGATCATTTGTCTGGCATTGACACTCGCGGAAGGTATGTTTATAAAATATAATATACCAAGACATGATTGCGTGCTTACATGTTTTAATTAAATCTCCAAACTTTTGACTTGCAGGGCATCACTAGCATTTAGGCTTATGCCGAAAAGTAATGCTATACTAGATTGTTCCCCAGTAGAAGCAGCTGGACATGTGATTCCACAAAGCTATGTGCCAGTATCTGTCAGTCAGTTTATGGATAACCTCTTGGCCGAGAATGAGACTCCAGTTAGCCCGCCTGTGAAGACCAATGTAAGCTCATCCTTTCTTACAGTAGTAGAGCTACTTGTCTAGATTGTAAAAGTACATTTAAACATTCAAAAATTTGATATCTGTGAATATCGATGCCAATAGTACACAAGTATAAGGATATAAGTTTCAACGTTTGTTCAACATACTGTACATTTGCTTAATGATCTCCTTTCATTTGGTCTTATGACTGGCATTACCTCAATAGTATAATGATATAAGATTCTATGTTTGATGTTAACTGCTCAGAGCACAAGGTCTTATGTAAAGTTCTTCTTCTCAATTGTGGGTGTCAGGTTTCACGGGATGATGTTTGCAAAGAGCCTTCCTTAAGAAGTGTTCTCTCGGATCCAATTTCGTGACTACCTATATCCCCTTCATGTATTCTTTTGGTTCGTTTGGATGAAATCAAGGTTCTAATTCATCTGTTTTGCAAACTCTTGGATGTTTAGGGGTGCTTTTCTTGAAGATGCAATTGTTGTCTCTTGCGGACATTCATTTGGTGGTCTCATGCTTAGAAGAGTCCTTGAAATGGTTGGTGTTTATTTCCTTATGCTAGTTCCGTGTGATGGCTCCTCTACACACCCAAGATTATTTCATAACCACATTTATCTTCTGCACAGTCTAGATGTACGCTCTGCAATGCAGAAATCGACACCGGGTCTCTGGTTCCTAACCATGGTAATTCTCTCTTATTGTCCGTGTTTTTCTTAACCATGGTAATTCTCTCTTTTGGCCTTTGACATAGACAAACAATCTTAACTGTTCTTTTAATGTCAAATACCTAGCTCTTAGAGCTGCCGCTTCAGCTATAAAGCAACAAGATGATAAAAGACTTTTCCACAACGCAGCCATGCGGAGACGTAGAAAAGAAATGAGTGATCAAATGGATGTGGTAAGATCATCTGACGCTTCTCTGTATTGTTAATTGCCTTGTATGTCTTTGGTGGTTTCTAGTTACATATTACTATCTCCAAACTCATCAGCCTGCGTCATCCTGCAGGAACATGGAGATCCAGCTACGGATGACGGATTACAGCAGCGAGTGGTTCATTATCCATTTGCTGTAAACGAGAAAGTACTTATCAAGGTAGGCCATTATATTTTGGCTTCTCGTCCATTTCTTCCAGCATATACTGAAACACATTTCCCCATTGCAGGGAAACAGGAGAACACCAGAAAAGTTTGTTGGAAAAGAAGCAATCGTGACATCTCAATGTCTCAATGGCTGGTAAGTAAACTTATTATGAGCTGAAGCAAAACTATGTTTTGTAGGTTAAAAGAGAGTTATTGAGTTCAGTTCCCAAACTTATTTGTTTTCCTGATATTAGGTATCTATTAAAGATTGTGGAGAGTGGAGACAGTGTTCGTCTGCAATACAGATCCCTGAAAAAGATGACAAACGATGACAGAGGAGGAGGCCTACTTGTTCAACCGGTTGAGAGCAATAGCTTGTAGAATGTAATCATCGTATTTGAGCATTTCTATTTCTTTTTCTTCTTAACATTCTCTATATTTCTGGAAAGAAAAAGAAAAAAGGTAATGTAGTTTGGGGGGGTTTGAGACTCTTGCATGAGTTTAAAATCATTTAGTTAGAGAAGTAGTAAATGACTGTTGGAAACTATATATTAGCCTCCGTAGTATTAGAGGTTTTGTATAGAACAAGTGTTAAGATTATAAAGGAGAAGACTAGCCAACTATATATTTGGCAGTAGGTGAGTACAAAAATATAAATCTTATTCATGGAGGATTCTTGATGTCATCACCCCTTTTGGGATATAGAGCGTTAGCATCCTTTGACATTCATTCAGATCAGTTCATCATCTCCTCTAGTTATTACAAATCATTTAGGTCATCTTATTTCCAGTTATGCTGTCAAACCAGACGCAATATTTCCACAAAGCTTTTATTGATCATCGTCTATGGACAGAGACAAGATTTAATTCACAAGTCGTGAAATCAGGGGAACAATATCAAAGAAATTTAATTCACTCTCTTACTTTGCCTCTTATTGATGGAGATAATGCCATTACTCATTATTGTTATACTGATGGGTCATGGATTGATGAAAATAGCAGAGGAATGTGATGGTTCTTTGTGATTCTCACAAAAACCAATCTTCAAAGCTTCACTTCGACAAGAAGCAAATGAAGGATGGTTTATTTTAGTACTTGAGATGGAAGTCTTCGTATTGAAAAAGCTATCCTTCATTTAAACTGGTTCGCATATCAAACTGCTATGTTCATGGGAGTAGGTATGGACGTTTGGGTACCTCTTGGGATTTGGATCGGATATTTTGGAATTTCAGACATCTCAATATAAGGAGGGTCTAGAATTTATTTGAGTATTTTTGTTCGGATTCGGTTATTCCTGGTCGGGTTTACGTATTTAAGATTTTGGAAAAAAACTAAAATTTTCATTACTTAAGTTTTTCATACTTGAAAATTTACAATTAACTTACATATTTCTTACAAAAATAATAGATTGAACAATTAATAGGTTTGGAAGCAAAAATTAGCTGATGTTTTGAAAATTTGAATACAATTTTGTTAATGAATGAAATAAGAAGCTTGACATATATTTTAAGTGAATATCAAATCAATTTGTCCACAATTATATGTATGATCTCGAAGCATGTATAACATCAATATAAATATTTTAAATAAATTAAAAAAAGTAAACGAAGAGTATATAGTTAAAGTATACATATATTCAGTTAGTTTCGGATATTCGTTCAAACATCTAATTTCTCCTAACTCAATACCTATTCCGGTATTTTACTAATTTAGTTAGGATTTTAGTTTAGGTTTTTTTAATGGGGTTTAGATTCAGGTTTAGAGTAAAATGTCGGAAACAGTTTTCTGTACCAAAAAAAAACAAACACAAAGTACATAATATTAAATTTTCTTTATAATCAGTAGAAGGCCACGTCACTAACGGCTATAAATTATTTGACCCCCTCACCTCTTTGTTCCCTCCAACTCTATACGTGTAGAGGCTCCTCTCTTTTTTTACAGTATGTTTGGTTTTCACATTTTGCTAAATTCATATGTAACCTTTGACATCTATGTATACTTGTTCTTGTAAGTGGGTTTCATCCTTAGCTATAAAGCTATCTTCGATAGTTCAAATACTGTTCTTGAATCTTACTTTTTGAACCACACTGTTCTTGAATCAAGTTCAATGTAATCTTCGATAGTTCCTTTTGATAATGTTGTAGGGAATCTTTTTTTTGAAGAAGAAAACTAAGGAAAGCCAAAGTCTAAATCTCTAGTGAGAATAACAAATACAAAGTAATAACTTCAATCAATCAAACCTTATAATCTAGAAAATGATAAAATCAATCAAACTTTTTCAAACACATCAATTTTTTACAAAATTTAGATCTTAGTTTGTAAATTTTGTGCAAATCAGCTACTCAACTTTGGAAAATGTTATCCACTTGTGTGCTCTTTCTTCTTATGTTCCAAGTTTAATGCAAATCAGCCACCAATTTCGAGGAGACAACAATTAATAAGCAAAAAAAGAGAGATCATCACTCTTTCTATGATCTCTTTTCATTTGTTGTTTCTTTCATGTCTTTTCTTTTTGCAATGTCTTAGACTAGACTGGTTATATTGTGTTATTGCTTGTATTTGGTTTTAGCTGATCAAAAATTTGAGTGTTTTATTTTGCTCCCTATCTTCAGTTTCACCAAATAAATGAAACCATAGGAAGCATACTGTAGTATAGTGAATTCTCCAAATAAGAACCCTAATAGTAGTATAGTACATCAGCACATCATCGAACCAAATGCAAGAAGCATTGTGGTTTAATCAGAAAGTTCTGCTTCTAATGAATCATATTATCAGTAGAACATATAGACATTCTTTCTAGGAAAAAAGAAGATTAATTTGTTCTAAAAAGATATAACTATTATAAACCATTTCTTTTGTAGTATCAACAAAATTGCAAGAGGCTAAAGCAGTAGACTCACAAGACAAAATAATGGTGGTACAAATTGATGTAGAAATAGTTTGGAAAAAGAAGATACAACTTCATAGGAAAAACATATGTACAAGAAAATTTAATTCATTAATTTGATTATTTTCTTTTAGTAAGAATAAAATTTTCAATACAAAACAACACACTTATGGTTTTGTCCGTGTGTTTGGTTTCATTTAGACAACTTTTTATATAGATGAGCACAAAAAGAATGAAAAGAGAGTTAAAAAAAAAACTCTCCTAAAGCAAGAACAAAGCTTCTAAGTAATCATCAACATAAGCTAAGCAAGGCCAATAATCTGTTCTTATATGCACCAATGTCGACTCTTCACCAACTTCCATTTCAAACAGCAGATGATATCTCGGAGGCAAAAACATCAGCATCTTTATCTTTCCCAACTTCCCTCTACTCCTACTCATCGGAACCTCTTGATCGTCTCCATATCCTATGTATGTAAGACGTAGAGGGTCTCGGTTAGATCCTGTTGCCCCCATTGAGGAAGAAGCAGTACCCTGACCTCCTCCTTCTTCTTCCTCATGCCACACAATGTTCTCGATGATTCCTCCTTCTCTTACAATGTTCACAAGCTGTTCTCCCGTGATAGCTACCACAAAGGGGGCCAAGTGAAGCTCGCTGGCTTGTATAACAGTTTCTGCAGGGACTTCGAGAAGTTTCACTGACCGAGTCCCGCTGATTGCTACAGCGGTTTTGCCTCCTTTTAGCGCAAATGTTTCGTGTGCTGTGCTTGATGATGAACCGCAAACTTCCCACAGAGCATTGAATAAATCTGCGTAGTAGCTTGGTATTGTATCTTCAGGTTCATCGGGTGGGGCAAGAGGTTTCAGGAACATGTCTTCGATCCCCACAGGGACGCTCTCGAGTTTCCCCTGAATCATCTGACCACTCTCTGCATTTGCTTCCATTGAAACCTCAACCAAACCAGGTGTTGGTTCTCTAGGCTCCAGTTCAACTGTTACAGATGCTCCTCCTCCCAAGCCAGCTTTCTCTTCCTCTTCCGGCATGTTTCCTAACAAGACAATGTCCAAAGAACCTTGTGCATTCTTGTCCCCATGAGGCTCACCTAGAAGGAAAGGTATGCGGCAAGATGGAATAGAGCCGTAAGGTGCTGAAGATGAGAATTTAACCACGGTGGCGAACAACGCAGGAGGCGAGTCCACTTTATCATCTAACTCAGGACTCTGACTTTGACTGCCCCATATGCTGCTGTATGGCTCAGCATCCAATCTCAAAGTACAGTTTATCCTCACTTTGATTCCAGGCATGTGTCTGAGATCAGGAACCACTGAGAAGTACCTTCTTAACCTTTCGAGAATCTCACCTATCTTTGCATCCATCACCCTTAACGTTTGCTTTCCCGATTCAATCCTTCGAGAATCCGGCAGAAGCTGGAGCTCTTGACTGCTATCCGGCTCAACTTCATCAACCTGAATCTTGCTTTCGATAATGCTACTATACCCATCGTTTCCAACGCCTAGTGATGGTAGAGACAAGGACCATGACTGTTTCACTAGTAAGGGTGTGACACGTTGAAGAAGAATATATGATGAAAGGTTCAAAGATTTGGTAGGATCATCATGAGGGAAACGAGGACTTTGGACGGTGAAGAATGCAGATGAATGAGTTGATGGAGAGACTGTATCTGCAGGCTTCAAAACCTTCTTTAACCTCCTTCCTGGTATACATACCAGCATCCTCAGATATATCCTGTAATTAATTCACCAGTTTAAGAGGTTAAAACTAACGCAATAATGATTTGTTTAGTATGCCATATGGTCATATACCTAGCGTTGTCTCTGACATCAAGATCAGGGAAATAGAGACACATGAGAGAGAGAAGACGAGAGAGTCCAAGAAACAATCTAGAGCTCTTATGGTGACTCATCAATGTTCGACAGATGCCAAGAACTTCAGTCCCTTGATCCCACATTCTCAACCCCACATCAAACCCACGTTTATCAACAAGTGTAAGGACAAACTTGGTAAGCAGCTCAATCAATCTAGAAGGAGGTATTGTATCATTCTCCGCAATCCGATGGAAGAGCGGGAAGTAAGCTGTTAGTAAACAGCTTTTCTCAAGTTTGGGAAGAAGTTTCTCATCTATTGTCTGAAGAAACCGCTCTCCTAACCATTGATGCTTTTCACAGTTTATCAACCGCTCAGTAAAAGACACAACCACTGGGACCAAGATTTGAAACTTTGAAGTCATGTCCACCAGCAACCCCTGAATCAAGTATAGAAGATAATCAAAACAAAGTGAATCATCATCAAGCGAGATCAAGAAGCAAGCAAAGATATAGCAACAGACCTGCAAGTTTTGGAAGAGGCTAGACTCCATAAGGCTTCTAGTATTGGAAGGGTCAGAGTCAGAATGCGTAGAAGAACATATCAGAAACTTGTGTAAAGCACGGAACGCTACACCAGTTTCCGAGCTCCAAGGAGGCAACCATTCGAAATCCGAAACAGAGACCAAGCATTCCTTCAACAACTTCCCTGAAGATTCACCTTCATCACCACCTCCACTCAAACAAACAGAGCATTGTACAATCAGATCAAGCTTCAAAGCTTTCAGAGCGAGCGAATCAAACACACCAGGATGAAACTTCCGACCCATCTCCAAAACAGACTTCCTCTTCCCAACCTCCCCACTCAGCCTCACCTTATTCAGCAAACCCATTAACCAGTGAAGCGCAAGCAAACGGAAAACAAGATAAATCTGAGTCTCCTTGGAGAAAAGCATAAGACGTCTCATGATATCTTTCTCCTGTCCCTCGAATGCATCAGGGAACTGAGTATACATAAGCAAGACGACATGACACAGCATAGGATCAAACGAATAAACCATCCCTAAAAACTGAACTCTCAACATAGAAGCCTGTAACTCCAACGCGGACGCGAGTGGAACCACCATTCCCATAAACTCCATCATAGCACACGACGTGAACAGATACGGAGACTCCAGCATAAACGCCAGAGTCCTTCTCAGCTCCTTCTGATCCGGCCCCAGCCCCTGACTCTGCCCACCACCACCCAGATGGAGAGGAGCATTGAAAGGAACCAAAGGCACGGACGTACTTAGAAGTGAAACTCCTAGCTTCTGATTAACGACATTATAAACAACAGTGGTGAACAAGAGAAGGTACGCTTGCACGGCGTGCGTTCTCTCCGCTTGACACAGAGACCAAAGATGCCCAGTGACCTCAGAAAGCAAACCAGGAAACGCTTTTTCCAGCTGACGTAAGCACTCGCACGCGACGGCACGTGCCTGTCTATCGAACCCGTGGTTAGGACGGTTCACGAGCGCGAGGAGCAAGTCAACGACTGCTTCCACGTGGCGCACGGAGAAGGAATCTACCGCGACGAGCACCGACGAGAAGGAGATCAGAGCCTGCTCCTTTAACCCGTCGGTCGTGGGAGACTGCACGATCGCGCGGAGGGCGTCGACGAAGCGATCGAAGGTCTCGTCGCCGGATTTGTGGAAGAGAGCTTCGGAGAATTCGTCGAGGAAGACGAGGATCGAGAGCTTCGATGGGAGAGGGAAGTCCTTTCTGAGGAGGGAGGAGAGAGCGAGGTCGGCGAGGGAGTCGATGGAGAAGACGGAGGTGAACCAGTCGCGAGGAGCGCCGGAGTCGTGGAAGTCTTCGATGAGGACGTCCCAGTCGTGGACGGAGAGAGGTCTTGCCGGCGGAGTAGTCATGCTCCGATCGGATATTATAGGATTTTTGAATCTGTGGAGAAATTAGAAGGAAGACATTTTGAGACGATAAGACAGGTCTGTTCTTGTCTCGCCGGCAAGTACCACTCCGTGAGAGAAACAGAACAAATTCACAGATGCTGACTCATTATTTACTTTATTTATTCATTTTTATATTTTATTTTAAATCATTTTCTTGACAATACATGATTTGGAAAAAAATACTATTTAAATAGCATTACAGAAGTTGTCATCATATAGACATAAAATCATAAAATAATATTTATCAAAAATACAAAAGAAGCATATTTTCTTACGTTTATAATTTAGTATTATGAACTTAAAGTGTTAAATAATTATTTTACGTTAAAATAACTAAAAAAAATATTTTATTTTTAAAAATGTTTGTTTTTATAAATGTTATATTTCGTAAAATGTCATTCTATATTTTCATTGTAACTTTGTATATTAAATATATTTTTTACCTTTTTGAATAACCAATAAAATTTTATTTAAATACTTTTCACTTGGTTATTTATTCATTAAATAAGTATATCGTAGTCTATCATACAATTTTTTGGCTTTTTATGAAATGTATCAAAGTAACACTAATGAGAGAGTATAAATTCATTGTTTTTTTATAACTATTTATAGTTCAATGATGCTACTTCTGTTACAATGTGTTAAGTGATATTAGCGGAATCTGACCTAATTCGAATATAAACCTTATTAAATTTATATATAGTTATAAACATTACAAGAAATTACAAATCAGATGTGTTTGTGGAACTAAGCATCAAAACGATGTTTCGGACAGCGAAACGTTTCGATCGTCATTTTGCATCATCAGATTTTAGGCCACCAGCTACGCTACTGGAAGAAGTGTTGTCTCGGACGCTCGGAGAAGATGAACACTTGCTTGAATGAGAGCTTTCTTCTACAGAGTTGTTGTTGTTTCTCTTACATCTCTTGCTCTTCTCTGGCCTTTGTAACGAATCCTACAAACACACAATTTTCTAATAAATAAGAGATGTCTAGCTTCTGACTCATCAGATGAGTTCTTTTTCTCACCTTATCAGAAGTAGATCCAGGAGTTTTTAACTCGAGTTGTGTTGCAACGTCATTAGAATCCTCAGCTTTATCGGACCTGCTCTCTCTTGAAACCTTTGCTCTAGGTTCCCTCGAACGGTTGTTCTGTGGTATGTGCACAGATTGTTGCTCAACGACGGTGTTAGGAGGCATATAGGGCATGTAAGGCCCTGGCATCATGCTAGGGTTCTGGTTGCCAAAGTAAGTGTAAGATGGCATAGGTGGATGATGCATTGGGATTGACCCGGGAGGCATAGCCATAGGCATTGGATATGGGAAAGATGGTGGTGGAGCCATCATGACCGTGTGATCCATCGCAGCTCCCCATGGAGACATTGACCTTAATCTCTGCTGGTATTGGAGATTGAGATTCTCTATATCTGACTTGAGCGACGTCTTTTCTTCTCTCAGGTCGTTTTTCTCCTGGGTCAGCTACACAAATAACCAATGTTATACAAACAAAACAAGGAGGTAAGAAGATAGGTCCTATAAGCAGTTTTTAGTTTGCAATCTTATGATTTAGGGTGAATGTCTATAACATAAAAGACAGAACACAAGTACATATTATACAGGTGAGTATTGGATAAGAATGTGAACCTCGCGGGACTCATCTGTCAAAGCTGTGTACTCAGATTTGAGTTTGTTGACTTCAGAAGTGAGCTCTTTAAGCACCTGAAGAGTATCAGTGAGAATCGTAGCTTTGTCATTCTTGGGTCTTTCTGGATCTATAAAACAGAAGAGGAATGTAAGGATGGATGTTACTGAAAATCATGTAATAAATGTTAAAAGCACATGGAAAATTAGAATCATTTACCGAGTACGTTTCCAAGCTCAACAAAATGCTCATTCAGTTTCTCCCTTCTCAGCTTCTCACGTCCTGCTTTCTGAGACTTTCTAGCTGAAACGTCCATGAACACTGCAAACTACAACACAGAAGGATTGGAGTCACACTATCAGTCTCAGACAATTCTGAGAATTCAAATCCAACTAGCAGCATCCTAAATAAATTAATCACACAAGACTTCAAACTGATTCCCTGGCTTAATCTGGTTATTGTCAACTAAGCAGCCTAATTTTGAAATTCACAATCATTCTAAACCGGGTTTGGTATAAGCATCAATCAAAAATCAAAAACTTTGTTTGAAGAAAGGAATCTTCAATTAGTCTCTGACGCAATGGTTACACTTTCAAACACTTAACCTAAGTTCAAACAATTAAAAAACCCCCTAGATTCGAGTTTAATTCCTTTGATTAAAGAAGCATCTAACTAGCTGGATAAATGATCGAAACCCTAAGGAGGAGACGATGTGAATTTGAAGCCGATCTATTGGAGAAAAGGTAAAAAGGCAGAGACTGAACAAACTCACCGGCGGGAATAATCGACGGCGACGGTGACCGAGAGATTCGATTGAGATAAGAAGACAAAGACAAGGTTCGACGAAGAAAGAAAGATTCTTCTTCTTGTTCTGTTCGTGCTAGCCCCGCTCTCTATGCTCTCACAAGAGCATTATTCCATTATCCCTTTTTCTCAATTATTTCGACATTTTTTAATTTTAATTTCATACTACTTGACGACATCACTTTTATTTTTCTTTTGTGCAATGACATTTAATAAATTTCAATTTCGCCATCAAAAATCCATATTATTTCTATTTATTGCCTTGAATTTATAAATTATCAAAAGAGACCTTCAATAGTTGATTTTGTTTTGAACTTTTTCATCTCACAATTACATCATAGATTACTAGAATTTGTTTGACCAAAAAAAAAAAGATTACTACAATTTAGGTATATAACTAAGTTCCACGGTGTTCCAAAAAAAAAAAACTAAGTTCCACAATATTAGTTCGATTTTTGTTTTTAAAGTCTAGACAAGTCTCATAATAACATCTTATAAGACATGTGAAGCCAATGCCACTATAACTTTCTCACACAAAAAGCATCGTCTTTGCACAGATCCAACCAAATGATTTTAACTACTGGGGTGGGCTCCATCTCCACCTTTGATCAGAGCAACGACTTTCTCTATGATTCTCTTAAGCGCAGGTGCGCTTACAGAACACTTGTAATCACCCTCAAAGCACGACTTCCCCTGTTCAGCTGCTTTGCAAAGCTTCGGATCCAAAGGAACACTCCCAAGATACGCTACTCCCATCTCCATACACATCCTCGCTGCACCACCTCCGCTACGGTCAAACACCTCGCTGTAAGTCAACACGTCGACAAGCTCCGGCGCGTTCTTTCTCAAACAAGAGATCACGTCCTGCGTCACGTCAATGGTTAATCCCATATCCGAATGAATCTTCATGAACGTCAGATCCGCTAAAGGTTGACACAGACCGCTCATGTTCTCCACCACTCCTAGCACCGGGACGCCGACTTTCTTGCAGAAGCTCAGTTCTTTTCTCACGTCGATCAACGAGACTTCCTGTGGTGTCGTGACGATGATCGCACCGTCGATCCCAGTGGCTTGGAGGTACTGGACGATGGAGATGTGCTCGTCAGATGTTCCTGGTGGGGCATCGACCACGAGGTAATCGATCTCTCCCCAGTAGACGTCTTTCAAGAACTGTTTGATGAGAGCGTTCTTGCGAGGACCTCTCCAGACCACAGCTTCGTCGGAGTTTGGGAGCATGAAACCTATGGACATGACGCCGAGGTTGTCCTCCACGTAAACCGGGGACCACCCGAGGTTGCTCTGGTGAATCTCGTGCCCTTCGAGGCCTAACATTTTCGGCATGCTGGGGCCGCAGATATCTATGTCCATCAGGCCTACTTGGTGGTCCATTCCCGCGAGGGCGAAGGAGAGCTGAGCTGAGAAAGTGCTCTTGCCAACGCCGCCTTTCCCGGATAAAACCAGAATCTTGTGCTTAACGGTGCTCATTCTCTCTGCTATAGCCACCAAATCTGAAAGGAAACAAGAATAAAAATGTCAGCGCTGAATAGCTTCAACTAGTAATCAAGCGAGTCTGAGACTCAAACACATAAACGGAGATTAGCATTAAACAAATCACTGGAGTAATAAGGCCCAGTAAAAGGAAGCCACAACTCTAAGAGAGCTAGCAAATCTTTGAAAAGTATGTTTTCAGTTAGCTAAGACATCTTGTTCTACATATCCAAAGCCAGTAATACAGATATATATACACCTTTATATAACAAAAGCAACCGAAAAATGAATGATTTGAACTAGGAAATACAAACTCTTATGAAAAGAGAGATACAAAACACACGCCATTTGATCATGAATGGTAATGAGGAGCTCTAAGAATAGATTCACCAATAAAAAACGAAACTTGGTGATATAATCATCAGTATGGACTCAAAAGCAGACACATACAAAAACCTAGTTCAAACATAATCGATGATAGCATGATCAAAAAGAGTGTAAACCGAACCTGGGTCAGGTCCTTTAGGGGCTGTGGCACACACTTCCTGATTAGGGCAACCAGCACAAGAATCGGACTTTCCAGCAGTTTCCGATTGAGGACCTGGGCAATCTATTCACAAGGAACAAGATGCAATTAGGTTGAAACCCACAAATGAGCTGAACAAAGTGGATTTAAGCTGCTTACGTTCATTGGCGTTCTCTGGAATCTCTCCGTTCTCCATGGTGACGTCTTGTGATTCCTCTCTGGTTAGTCGCTGGAGATTTTGTTTATCCGTTAAACCACGCTTATGGTGACGACTTGTGATTCCTCTTTGATTAGTGGCTGGAGATTTCGTTTATCCCGTTAAACCACGCTTATGGCTGTGACGCGTAGATAAGAAAACCAGTTCTCTTGTGAAATGTTCTTACAAAAGGCCCATTATAGTTATATGGGCTCGTTTATTATTTTCTCACGGGCCTTACGTTCATTGTTT
Organism: Hirschfeldia incana; assembly: GCA_026261945.1. Classification (NCBI taxonomy): domain Eukaryota; kingdom Viridiplantae; phylum Streptophyta; class Magnoliopsida; order Brassicales; family Brassicaceae; genus Hirschfeldia; species Hirschfeldia incana. The sequence goes on along the minus strand of JABCMI010000083.1, from coordinate 224,456 downwards.
TTTTTATTTATAAAGGGGATCATGTTTAACCAACATTTTTGTTGTAACATGAAAAAAAAAACTAATCAAGGAGTGGCAATGTGCACTGAGAGAGTGGTGTGTGTGTTTTATAATGTGTGTAGTCATATATCGTTGTCAAATACATGGCAGATTTGGATAATGATGCAAAAGCATGTAGTCGACTTTATTCACAGGCGTAGGAGTCATGCTCATCAACCCTACCCATTCACATGCAATGAAAATGAAACACCCACCTTTGCAAGCAACTGTTTTTTTTTTTATTAATGAAAAAAACGAAACAAACTCTGGAAATTTAAAATTAAATATGGAAAGTGGTATTACAATTTTATATAATATAAGGCCAAGATAGAGGGAATATTTATAGTTCACGTAAAAACAAAGGAGACACACTCATATGAGTGTAACTTATGTATAAAACAGCATATAAGTACATACTTTTTGTATAATACTATTTGAGTAGCATAGTCCTTTATGCTATGGACAACTCAGAAGTGAGTTCATTAAACAGAGCATTTTATGTGGTTGATATGTATATTTGATCAGTTGTTATGAGGGATGCAAAACTGTATATGCAAAAACAGATGAATAAGCGAATATAAAAGAAGGTGTTTCAAAAAAAAAAAGCGAATATAAAAGAATAATGTGGTTCACTAATTAATAATGTTCACGAGTAAAGAAATATTATTTATTAATAAATACTAGGGATATTTTCAGAACATATCTACATATATATATATATGTGTGTGTGTGTGTGTGTTTTTATGGCTTATATATATGTATATATATAATATATATGTATATATAATATATAAGGATCTCTATCAACAAATCACTGGTTATCTATTATAGAGACTAGGGTCATATGATTCAGTATATATATATTCATAAACATCAGTTTTTACTACTTGCAACTCAGATACCAATGGTTTATAACAATATAAATGTAAGAAAACAGTGTTACAAAAAGTAAACTAGAAATCAACATATATTCTGAGTTTTATTCAAACAAGTATTGTCTTTTTTTAATAAAACAAGTATTGTTGAAGTGCTACTATAAAATAGTTCTCTACTATTAATCCACCTAGTTTTGGGGGGCACCTAACTATTTTTAAATTTCATTTTATTATATATTCTGTCATCCTGAACAATGAACATAAATAAATCAATCTTGCACCTAGTCTTCGCAAGTGTGCGCAACCGCAAGCACCTGGTTTTCACTTTTCTGGTATATCACTATTTTTGGACTAATCTCTGATTAAATAGTTATTCATATACAATTATTTGACGATAAGTGCTGTTGGACCGAAAACAATGACACTAGGAATCAAAACAAGTTTTGTCTAAGAATATGTCTGCATCTGTTCTCTGAGGAAACCACCTTTTGGATTGATATACATTTTCTTATATATAGTAATTAAATCTCCTATTAACTTTTGATTTAATATTTAATTAGCTACACTCTATAAACCCTTTGTTTTCTCTGACAACGCCTTGTCATATCGATTTGTACTATGCACACTAAAACATATGGATTTCAAAATAAGTATACAGTCAATGCAGTTTATAACTTTTAAGTACCTTTTAAATGGCCGAAGCCTATTTACAGTAGTACATTATCGCGAGGATGTAATAACCCTTTCCAAAATGATGGAATCGGAAACTTGGTAACGCAAACGATAATGAACGTACACGTTGTTCATAATTCATTATTGGATGTACTAAACAAGTTTACAAAGTGAACCTGCACTGACTATTATACTTCGCTACTAGTTTATATATGTTCTATTTTTCCAACAAACTGGATTCTATTAGCTAATAACACCAAAAATGTAATTTAAGAATTGAGGATACCACACACCTACGTGTATTTAATTCAGAATTTATTCAATTCTTGATATATGAGATTCAAATACACATCTTTCATTTTCAGAATTGGACATTTGAACGTGAAGTTTGGGGAACTAGACATCTACATATACCACAAACGAGAAATTAAAATCTTGGGACTTTGATATTATATTAGCTAGTAATATGCTTAACTCACCTACAAACTATGTAAGAATGTAGGACTATCACACATTTATATTCTAATCTACAGCTTACCCAATCCTCAGATGTAAGACTCTAACAATTCTGACACATTAGCGACACAAATACAACCTATCATGCTACAAGTCCATGTTTGATATACTTCTCTAGGGTTAGAAGTTCATCCATGGGACCAATCCTCGTTTGTAAAATTACAATGCACTTCTATGTTTGTATAAATATGTCTACATAATCATATGAAACTTATAATATACACAAATATGTGTTTATTAATAAAGTATACAGTAATAAAGACGCGGAAATAAAAAGATATATAAATAGCCATTTCCATGTGATAACTATTATTGCTCTCTCAACAATCCAAAAGGAGAAACAAAGTAAGAAGAACAAGAAAAGCTCACAAGAGTCACTTGTTACAAGCTTCATTCAATCCCCAAATGCAAAAGAAGTTCACACAATGTCTCTTCTCTGTGATCTTCAAATCAACCTCGATCAAGAATTCACTTTCTTCGTCAATCAGGTAACAAATTAACTAATAAAACCAAATCTAACTTCCTTTGTGTTCTTTGATCCGAATGAAACTTTGTTTTTGTTAGGATTTGATGTCAGAGTACTCAGGGTTCTTGAGGAAGCTGATAAAACAGAGCAACAAGAAGAAGAAGAACCATACGAACGGTAGAATCATCATCCAAGTCCAAGACTTTCCAGGTGGACCAGAAGGGTTCGACTTGGTTTCAAGATTCTGTTACAGCAACGGCGGAGGAATCTCCATCGATGTCTCAAACGTCTCCGTCTTGTATTGCTCTTCTCTGTTCCTCGAGATGACAGAGATACTCTGTTCCTCGAACCTCTCCCTTCAAACAGAGAAGTTTCTTGAAGGAATGTTCTACTGGTCATGGAAGGACATCGTTTCATGCCTAAAGAGCTGTGAACAAGTGTTTACACACGCAGACTCGTACGGTCTTGTGGATAAGCTTGTCTTCGGGGTGTTAGCCAAGATCGCTCAGAACTCGGACATGAGTCAAGTCTTTGCCTCGTCCTCAACGTCTTCATCCGCCTCAGCCTCTTCCATGTCGCCGGAGACGGCAAAGAATAGGTCTGATTCAGACAAAAGATCTACTCCGAGATCATTTTCTTGCAAGACAAGCAACGAGTGGTGGTTCGACGATATGTCGAGTCTAGGGCCAAAGATCATCGAGAAGCTGATAAAGAACCTTGGAGCTTTTGATCAGGACAATGAAAGTTTAGTCCTTACAAGATTTCTCCTCCATTACCTCAAGACAAAGGTCCATAACAAATCAAACAACAGGATCGAGTATTCAGGTTTAGCTAATACAGCGGTTCAGGGAGTGATCTTTGCTGCGAAAACCGCGTTTTCCTGCAGGAAGATCTTCTGGGTTCTCAGAGTTTTATCTGGATTTAGCATCAGCAAGGAATCAAGAAGTGGCTTAGAGAGAGTTATAGGAGAGATGCTGGATCAAGCAAAGCTTGATGATCTTCTGATACCTACAGGAGGGAAGAGAGACAAAGGGTTTTACGATGTTGATTTGGTGGTAAGATTGGTTAAAGTGTTTGTCAGAAACTGCAGCAGCAGAGAAGAAGAAGATGAGGGTTTGAGGATAAGAAGAATGGGGAAGTTGATTGATGAGTATCTGAGAGAGATATCACCAGACCAGAACCTTAAAGTGTCAAAGTTTCTAGAAGTTGCAGAGAGTTTGCCAGATTCAGCTAGAGATTGGTTTGATGGATTGTTCAGAGCCATTGATATCTATCTTGAGGTCAGTTTTTTTTTTTAATTTAATTAGTTATGATTTTTTTTCCTTGTTCTTTTCAAATAATTGCATGTTCATGGGAATTTCGAAATGAAAAGATCTTTAACAAAATGAGACAAAAAAAAATTAAGTAGAGTGAAATAGAAGATGACAAGAAGCAAAACAACTTTCAATATAGTTTGGCTTTTTACAGTTCTCAAGAGATGTAAAAGCTTAACTTTTCTTTCTGTCTTTTCTTTTATTTGCTGTGTGATATTTAAAGATTCGAAAATTTTGAGATTTTGCATACATATACATTCATAAAAGTTGAAAGTATAAGTGGTGACCTTATTGGGAATTGTTTATAGTGTCTTCAAATAGAACAACAACATAAGATTTTCAAACTACAATCATTCACATTAAATTTCTGTTACATACTAGTTAATATATTTTACATATATTTTCATTTTCACTTTTTATTACCAAGTTAAGATATTTGGCCTATATTTTAAGATAAGAATTTTATATTTTATATATCATCATTTGTTTTTGGTAGGCTATTTTATATATCATCATAAACTTGCTTAAAAAAATATTAACACGATTTTCTTCCAATTTCTTTTTACATTCGCGTCTGAAATTTTTTGAAAAATGCCTGATGAAAACCTTTAAATGTTAAGCTTTTATAGCCCATTTTGTCATCTGCGTCCAGCTTACCTCTCAAATTCAGGACTAATAACTGTGTAATGTATTGTCTTCTTGTCTGTCTTTTGTTTGACTAATTATCATTAACAAGTATCTAAGCAATAAGAACAAGATTAGTATCACGTGAACACTAGATACAACTAATTTAACTATGATTTTTTGGAAAAGAAAAAAGCTGTTTACCGTCAGCTTGCTTTTATGTACTTGTTAAATTTTGTTACTATATAATCGCTGTGCTTAGTCCATACCTTATGAATATACTAATTAAATTAACTAAATCTCTGTGGTACTATTATTTTGCAGTCTCATCCAAATCTATCATCCGAAGATAGAACAAAACTATGTCGATGCCTAAACTACAAGAAACTAACGTTGGAGATATGCAAACAACTTGCAAAAAATCCCAAGATCCCTCCAAATATTGCAGTTCAAGCACTCAAGTCACAACAATTATCGAACGAAGCTCTACCACACTCGAGAGAAGACAAGATTAAGCTAAACAAGACCAGAAATTCGCGCAAATATGTTGAAGAGAAACCAATACTGGTGCGTCTAAAAGGATTTGAGATGTCAGATAAATTAGTTGATGGGTTTGAAGATGATATAAGGGTGAATTTAGAGAGGAGGCATTGGAATAGAGTGATGGATCATTCTGAAAAAGTTTGTAAGGAAAAGAAGAGTGAAGTTGTGTCACGATTAGTGAGACATGGACATACCCATTCAAGTTCTAATTTTCCAAGGCTATGTTAATGAACTACTTCACCAATCACCTTATATTCTTTTTGTTTCTCTATACGTAGATTGGGATGATCATATAAGCATCACACATGCACGTCTCAAGTATATTACAAGCATTTTCATGCAAAACAGATTGTAGATTTGAGAGTGCATGTAATTCTGTGCCTTGGATGCAAATAAAAAAATGTTATAAAATAACCTATTTTCAATCTTTATGGGTATCTATCTTCACATGCCGTGGAGTTTGGGTCATTTGGACTATGATAGTTCCTCATAGTTTTGTACCAAAATATTCTTTAAAAATTATTGGGAACAAAATTTTGTTTCTTTTTGTAACACTCCAGGGTACGAAACAAAATTTTGTTTAGAATTCGAATAATTACTCTCAGATTATTATTTTTACATAATTATTTATAATATGTATGGTAACTTTGGTAAGGTTAGTTTTTCATAATTATTCTTAAATTCGAGGAAATTGCCAAGGAATCTAGAAAACTATCAGTTTCGGCATACCGACTCACTGGGAAATTTATATAGCAGGTACACATTCCGAATTATTATAGGTTTTAGATTATCTGGTTATGTATAAAACAAAATAAAAAGGCTAATGAAACAGACTATTAAATCAACAAGTTGGCCTTTCGAAATCATACGCTGATCATTGTAAATAAAACAATTCAAAAACAAATCACGGGAGAAATTATTTTCTTGGCTATATACGTCACATGCCCCCTTAGATTTGATATTCTTGAAAATGAGACTCATTGATGACTATTGAGATTTAACCACAAACGTAGGCTGAAACTGGTCATATCCTAACATGCCTACTTTTGTGCATCTTCCTAAAAATGTACTTTAGAGAATCTTAGTCTTCTGTTGATACGAAAATAAACGTTTTACCATGTAGACCCAATGGTAGTAAAAGTCATCATTATTGGAAAATATTTCGTAGCTACAATCATCACATGTCTAATTATAATGTATCAGTATACTACACAAATATGTGATTATTATGAACGTATATCAACAAACACACACTACAAGAAAACAGGTCAAAACCGAGGGAAAATATCATCGGAATGTCGTCGGAATAACGATATTCCGACGACATACCGAGCATATCTTCCCTCGGAATTTTGGCCTCGGTATTTTGCAAGTCCTCGGAATGTCCTCGGAAATTTCCGAGGCAATTCCGAGGAACAACAATTCCGAGGACATACCGAGAACGACCTTTCGTCGGAAAGGTCGTCGGAAAATACCGAGGACTTTCCGAGGAACACAATCATCGGATTACGTTTTAGAAACCGAGAAATATTCCGAGGGAACGTTTCCTCGGAATATTCCGAGGACTTAATTCGTCGGAAACCGTCCCTCGGATTTTTCCGAGGGTGGGCTTCCTCGGAAAAATCCGAGGGACGTTTCCTCGGAAAATTCCGAGGGACAGTTTCCTCGGAATATTCCGAGGGACTGTTTCCTCGGAATTTTGGAAAAAATTAATTTTTTTAAAAACTGAAAATTAGAAATTTAAAATCGAATTCGGATTTTAAAAAATTAAAATTAAAAAATTAAATTTCGAAAATAGAAAATTAAAATTCTAAAAGTTAATTTCGAAAATATAAAATTCAAATTAGTACAAATAAAAAAACATTCGAAAGTTCTAAAAAAAAAAACTACTGATCGGGGTTTGGGTTTTGGGTGTTGGGGTTCTGCAGAGTCGGGAAGGTCACGTTCGGGTGCAACGTCCTCATCATCTCCATCATCTGCTCGTTCAGCTTCTTCTGTGCCTCGAAGTCCGCTTGCTGAGCCTCCATTCTGTTCTCCAACGCAGATATCCGAGTATCCTTGTCTTGCAGCTGACCAAGGAGTACTTCGGTATCAACAAAGGGCGGTGGTGCGGCTGAAGATGAAGCTGACTGGGCCCGACGAGACAAACCGAACAAACGTCCCTTCCTCTTTGGAACCGTCTGAAATAGAATATTTACAAAGTTAAACAATAGCTTGACAAAGTTAAACAATAGCTAAGATGCATGAAATGAAATTATTTAAAAAAAAAACTTACCGATTGAACGATTTCGTTGATCCGAGCCTGAGGCAACTGGGTACCCGTCGACTCGTCGTCGTCGGTGGGAAGCTGAGACGCTGCTTCTTCAATTTGAGTGCTGATGAGGTTGACCATATCTCTCGCAAGACCATCATCAATCTCGCCGGTCTTCTGGTTGGTATACGCCCTCTTCATTAGGGCGAAATCATCAACCGGCTGACCATCATTTGCTTCCACCTTGATATCAATATAAATTAAACAAAAATTAGTAATTAGAAGAAATTAATAAAAATTTGAAACTTTTAAAATTTGAAAAAGAAATTTTACCATGCGATCCCTGAGAGTTGCTTGAGACTGAGCACCCAAGTTGTGCTTGAAGACGCCCTTCCCTTGACGCTCGCTTTTGCGGTTCGTGGAGTTGGTGGAAGAAGTAGCTTTCGTCTCAGCCTTACTCCAATGAACACAGAACTGCGCCCAGATCGTCATGTTCATATTCTTTGGGACCTTTAAAAAAAAAATTGTTAGATAAGTTAAACATTTTAATAATAAATTTAAGAAATTTTTAAAAGACTAAAAAAACCTTGTCTTTTTGCCACTTCTTCTTCCACTCATGCATTTGATAGGAATAGTTCGTCATGACTTTATGGACGAAGTGGTAATAGATGAACGTCGTAAGTTCGGGATTCCAGTTGAACTCTTGCTGCAAAAAATACATAATTAGTAGAAAAATTATATTAAGAATAAGAAAATAAAAAAAAAAAAAAATTGAGAAATTTACCGCAAATTGTTGAAACCACAGGACTTTCTTCCATTCAGGGAAGTCCGAGAAAGTCGGATGTCCCTCGTCCAAAGACGAGTACATCATACGGTTGAGCCATGTGCTGATCCCGTTCGCGGATCGGTCGAACCATGTTTGATGCCGTCCAGATGGATACGGAGTGAGAAACGGCAGCCGCTCACGACCCGGCTGTCGAACATACTCCGCAACCCTCACCAGTTCCGGAGGACCCACAAAAGTCGGAGGAATAGGGGGTGCAGCATTGGGGCCAGTAGGAGCTTCGGGAAATGGAGAGGGAGATGTTTGGTGCGAGCTGCGGGGCGATTGGGAATCCTGAACGGAGACACTCCCCGAGCCACGACCACCACGACGCTGTCGAGGAGGCCGGGTCTGATCATCGTCATAAGACCTGCAAATTTAATATATTTAAAAAAATTTTAATATAAGAAAAATAGTTTTAATACATTGAAAATTAGAAAAAATTTATAATTTATTAGATTACATTATTTTTATATATATATATATATGAGTGTAAAAAATTAATAAATTGTTAAAAAAACAGAAATAAGTTTGAAAAATTTTTTAAAAAATGTTTTAATATATTTAAAAAAGTTTTAAATATATTTAAAAAAGTTTTAATATATTTAAAATTAAGAAAAATTTATAATTTATTAGATTACATGATTTATATATATATATATATATGAGTATAAAAAATTATTAAATTGCTTTAAAAATTATAAATAAGTTTATAAAAAAATTTTAAAAATTTTTAAAAACGTTTTATTATTACTGGAAACTTAAAAAACGTTTTTAAAATTAGAAAATTGTTTTTAAAAAATCAAAAAACGTTTTAAAAATAGAAAAACGTTTAGAATTTTAACCAAAAAAAAAAAATCATTCCAAATCAATGAAAAACAACAATCAAACACACAATCCTAATTTAAACAACTCATGCAATCCTAAACTATCATCTAACACCCTAAAATCCGAAATTCTAATCCCTTAATCCTTAATCAATCACATTTTTTGGAAGAAAAGAGAGAGATATATAGTTCTTACATGATTTGGGATAGATTTGGCAAAGAAAAGGAGGAGATGAACGGTGGGAAACGCCGGAAACCGTCGGAGGTAGAGAGGGAGCCGCGTAGAGGAAGAGAGGAGAGGAAGAGAGAAATGGGGAAGAAGAACCCGACTTACCCTAATTTATGAGGGGTCCGACGGACATTTTCCGTCGGAATTCCCTCGGTATGGTATATTCGATATTTCACGAAATGTTTGGCGGTTTGGGGTTTCCCGGGTAAATAAAAAAATTCCGAGGACAACTAGTTCCTCGGAATTTCCTCAGAAAATACCGAGGAGATTCCGAGGAAACAAGTATTTGGGGTTTCAAATTCCAATTTTTTTTTCCGATTTTCATTTCTTATTCATATTTAATGCATACCATTGAGGATTCTTTGTATAGATGAACATAAACCAAAAGAAAACAAAATATCAGAAATGATTGTAAGTATCTCGTTTAACGTTTGTTAAAGTGTATAAGTGTTTATCTTATGCTGTGTGGTTTTCGTTCAAGCAATCGTAAAAAGTGTTTGTTATTGTGTAAAACACCTAACAATGACTTCATAATATGGTTAAGACACTTAATGAAGGCTATATACGTGTTATTCAATCCGTAACACGTTGTTTACGGTTCCCTAAACCCAGTTCCTCGGTAATTCCTCGGAAAATACCGAGGAGATACCGAGGAAACTACTGAAAATCAGTAGTTTCCTCGGTATCTCCTCGGTATTTTCCGAGGAAGTACCGAGCAAACCCTGAAAATCAGTAGTTTCCTCGGTATCTCCTCGGTATTTTCCGAGGATATACCGAGGAACAAGACAAAATAATCAAATCCCTAAATCGAAAGGGAATTCCGAGGAAACCCTGTTGCCCTCGGAATTTCCTCGGTTTTTTTTTAAAAAAAAAAAAAAAAAAAATACTACTCTGATTCCGAGCCATCATCACCAGATGAATCGGAATCTGGATCTTGGTGAAACTCTCCAATAACCGGTTCATCTTCTGCATGAACGACGGCTTCTTCTGCGAAGTCGGTCAAATCGACTACAAGAACACCTTCTGCTACATCTTCTCCTGCAATTAAGTTACCGGCTGTGATTGGTTGTAGTGGGTCTTCCAGCTCAGAACTTCCCTGAACTCGGCCTCTCGGGTTAACTCTTGTTACTGTAACCCATGGATCATCTATGTTTCTTACCCGGGGGTACTTGATATAACAAACCTGTAACATTAAAAAAATTATTAGTAAAAATATAAATTATGATCAATCATTCTGAATAATTTACATTGACTTACCTGATCGGCCTGAGAAGCAAGAATGAAAGGATCATAATATTGCAGCTTCCGCCTCGAATGTACTGATGTAACACCAAATGCATCTGTTGTCACACCTCGATCTGGAGTGTTGTCGTGCCAATCACAATAGAAAACAGTACATCGCAATCCAAGCATCCCCAAATACTTGATTTCCATAATCTCCTTTAAGTGTCCGTAGTATACATCATCTCCTGATGCAGAACAGACACCAGCATCATAGGTCGTACGCGAACGTCTCCTCTTTTCAGTTGTGAATGCATATCCTCGAGTACAAAATCTCGGATATTACTTCACAACACAGATTGGGCCAACCACCATCTCGCGTATCCAATCGTCAAATATTTCACCTCGATCCAAACCAGCAGACACCTTTGTAATATCACATATGTAGGTTATATCAATAATTATGAATTAGTATAAAAATATGATAAATTAAATATTAATTACTTTAAAGCACTCACATAAGTAAACATCCATCCAGCAAATTCTCTCTGCTTCATTTCTTCAAGTTCCGCCTCTGTGGCGTATCTATGTTCGTACCGCTTTTCTGCCATGAAAATCCTGTACATATGATAACAATAATATAATTAATTAAAATTTAAATGTATATTTGTTCAAATAATTTTTTTAACATAATAAACTTACCTCTCATATGGAAGAACATCTTCGCAGTTGGTGAGCAAATATGTTTGCAAATGTCTACGCTCCTGGTCAGTAAGTCGACGGTCCTTTGATTTTCCGCTAAGTCGTCCAACATCGGTGAAAATGTCTGGAACCTGAACATGATATGTTGCTCATTCGCCTCTATCATCATGCCGAGCAGATCTTCTGTTTTTGGTCTGAACTTCTGCTGGAAAGTAGTGCTCCGCAAAGTTTGAAATTTCATGGTTGATCATCTGTGCGACTATAGAACCTTCCACCCTACTTAAATTTTTCGCCATCTTCTTCAAATGGAACATATACCGTTCATACAGATACATCCATCTATACTGCACAGGACCACCAAGTTCCAATTCTCTTGCCAGGTGAATAGCAAGATGCTCCATAACATCAAAAAATGAGGGAGGAAATATCTTCTCAAGGTTGCACTGAATCACGGCTATGTTAGTCTTCAAATTTTGAATACCTTCAAGAGTCACTGATCTGCTGCATAAATCGCGGAAGAAAGCACTTATCCCTGCAACTGCTTCATGAACTTTTCGTGGTAATAGTTCTTTGAAGGCAAACGGAAGGAGGCGCTGCATCATCACATGACAATCGTGACTTTTCAAGCCAATAAACTTTCCTTCATTTCTGTCGATACAGTTACGCAAATTAGATGCGTAACCATCCGGAAACTCCACATCGTTTGAAATCCAATCAAAGAATGCATCTTTTCCCTCTCCATCCAGTCGGTATATGGGAAAAGGAGCCCTACCATTCTCATCAACATGAAGTTCTGGACGAGCACATATATCGACTAAATCCAGTCTTGACTTCAAATTATCCTTTGTTTTACCTTTAACGTTAAGGATCGTGTTCATGAGATTGTCAAAAAAAGTTCTTCTCAATATGCATGACATCTAAATTATGCCTTAGCAGATGATGCTCCCAGTATGGCAAATCAAAGAAAATACTTTTTTTGTGCCAGTTATGTAGATCTCCAACAGCATCTACCGGAAAATGCTCATGTCCACCAACGTCTGGGGTCCTTTCTGCACCATAATCTCTTAGTTGTGTCTTCAAACCTTCTCCACTAACTTCCTCAGGTGGACCATCAAACACCTGTTTGTTCTTCCTAAACAAATTCTTACTCCGACGGTATGGATGATCATGTGGTAGGAATCGTCTGTGACAGTCAAACCAACACGTTTTTCTTCCGTTCTTTAGTTGGAAAGCATCTGTGTCATCTTGACAATATGGACATGATAGCCTCCCATGCGTTGTCCATCCAGATAACATACCATATGCTGGAAAATCACTTATTGTCCACATTAGTACTGCCCGCATTTGAAAGTTTTCTTTACACGAAATATCGTATGTTTCAACACCGTGAGCCCATAGTTGTTGCAACTCATATATTAGTGGCTGAAGAAACACATCAAGTGATCTCCTAGGATGCTCTGGCCCGGGAACGAGAATGGAGAGAAACAAAAACTCTCGTCGCAAGCACAAGTTTGGGGGTAAGTTATATGGTGTAACAATGACTGGCCATAGAGAATATTGTTTTCCACTCTTCCCATACGGGCTGAAACCATCAGTACATAATCCAAGGTAGACATTTCTTCTCTCATATGCAAAGTCGGGATACAATGATTGGAAATGCTTCCACGCTTTTGCATCTGAAGGATGTCTAATCTCACCATCTGTTGAGTGCTCCGCATGCCATCTCATTCGTTCCGCTGTGCGTTCCGAAAGATACAACCTCTGCAACCTTTCCTTCAAAGGCAAATACCACATCCTCTTAAATGGCACTGGAACTCTTCCACTCGTATCTTTGTAACGAGGCTTTCCACAAAATTTGCATGTAATCCGCTGCTCATCCGCCCTCCAATAAATCATGCAGTTATCGCTGCATACATCTATTACTTCATACGGTAAACTAACACCAGATACGAGTTTCTGCACCTCGTAGTATGAACCTGGAGCTACATTATCCTCAGGTAGAATACCTTTTACAAAATCAGCTATCGCATCCACACAGTTTTCAGCCAAGTTATAATCGGTCTTAATGCCCATCAGTCTTGTAGCAGATGATAAAGCTGAATGACCATCTCTGCAACCTTCATACAAAGGTTGCTTTCCAGCATCCAACATATCATAAAATCTCCTAGCTTCTGCATTGGGTAAATCTTCCCCTCTAAAATGATCATTTACCATCTGCTCAGTACCTACACCATAATCTAAATCCGTTCTAATTGGTTCTTCTAATCTAACCGCCGGCTGAGGTTCGCTAGTACTACCAAGTTCATAACCAGTTTCCCCATGATGATACCAAATTTTGTAACTTCGTGTAAACCCATTCAAAAATAAATGAGTCCAAACATCCCACTCTTTAATAACTTTTCTATTTTTACAATTAGAGCAAGGACATCTTAACTTACCTGTTTCTGCTTCCGGTTGTCGGCGATATAACGCCATGAATTCGGTTAAACCTTGTTGGTATTCTTCCGTAAGCAATCTCGTCTCCGGATCCAAATGAGGTCGATCGATCCAAGAACGAAAATAATTTGAAGAAGACATGTTTTTTGATCTAAATTTCGTGATACTAGGAGAGAAGAAGAAGAAATGGGGTGAATGAAGAGGAGGAGGGATGGCTGTATTTATAGAAGAATTCCTGGCGACATACTGACGGATTTCCGAGGAAATTCTGAGGAAAATTCACATTTCCTCGGTATTTCCTCGGTATTTTTGAAATCACACAACGGCTCTCCCAACGGCTCTCTAACGGCTACAAAATGTCCTCGGATGTCCGTCGGTTTTTTCCCACGGACATAATTTCCTCGGAATGTCCTCGGAAATTTCCGAGGAAATGGTGTTTCCTCGGAATTTCCTCAGAAATTTCCGAGGACATTCCGAGGAAACCCAGATTTCGGGTTTCCTCGAAATGTCCTCGGTTTTTCCTCAGAAAATTCCGAGAGGATTCATTTGCCCTCGGAATTCTCTCGGAATATCGATGTTTTCTTGTAGTGACATATCATATAGTTAACTAAGTAATCATAACTTTCTGTTGCTAGATTAGACGTTTTGCAATCCAACCTAGTAATAAGAAATTGACATTATCCAAAGAAAGAACTAATCATAACTATATTAATTGATCCAAACCAATTAAAATATCTAGTTTGAATCAGTTACATTGAATATATTCAGTTTTCTATTTGAAATGTGCCGGGTTTTCAATATTTAATTACTAGATTTCAATACCCGATTCACTTTTCAAACAATATTTAGAAATATGATTATAGTGTTAATTACGTGAAACATGATAGTTTTTTTTAAATAAAAACGTCAGTTATATTCGATGATCAAATCCAGGAGTCTTAGGATCAGACAGTATTTACCCAGCTGCTGCCTGGAAGCCTACTCAACTTCTTCTTTGCCTAACAAGTAAGTAAGTAGCAACACTTCCCCAACTACCGGCATTGGCATACAAAATGGATAGAAGCAATGCATTCCCTGAGTTCTCTGGTTTAAGCTTTGCTAAACGCTCTGCTGCAATCCTTGCAAGCTCCATGTTCCCATGATTCCTATAAGCACCTGACAAAGCACCCCACACAAACAAACGTAATAGTTAATATATGTTTTTTGCCATATAATTTGTGTAATTAGGAAGTCATTTGTGTTGTCTAAATATGTAACCATAGTCATCACATGCCTTAGCTTTACAAGTTTTAAAATAATACATGTTCGATGACTACAATAATAATGACTGGAATTTTCAGAAGAAAAATGGTTACCTAGTCTTGACATTTCACAAGCATGATATTATCTCCATGGATAAAATCAAAAGAAGTCGCATTTTGTTAGCTGTTCTATTGAACTTACTAAATAGATGGATTAATGAATGAAAAATCAAAAGAGCTTCATATAGAATCGAGCATTTTTAATCTAACAACAATGTATTCTGAGGCTTTTTACGTCTTGCAACGAAAGTTCCACCAGTCATTGCTTCTTCCATCTGTTGGGAAGCAGTTTCAGAACCGGTCCTGAGATATTCATAGTCCAATACGAAATATAAAACTGAGGCCTTTAAATAAAATATAAAAAATACATCGATAAAAAACTCAACTTTATAATAGAAAAAATACAATATCCTCAAAACTAAAAAAAAAAACTTATTAATTCTTAAATATAGATCTTCTTGCATTTTTTCCTGCAAAATCATCCATTACGTCGTAATCAAAGTTCTTGATCATATCCTTTTCAATCGACAACATAGCCAAACTATTTAATCTTTCTTGTGACATAGTTGACCGTAAGTAAGATTTTATAAACTTCAGCTTCGAGAAGCTTCTTTCGGCTGAGGCAACTGAAACCGGGATTGTAAACATTACCAGGTAGGCAATCCATATATTTGGATAACCCTTCTTGTAACTTCTCAAAAAAATTTAGTACCTCAACACTCTTCTTGATATCTTCAAGTAGAATTTCTCGAAAAAACTTGATTTCAGAAAATAAACCATTTCCATCGACATCAGAATGTTCACCATGCCTAAGAGAATCTTCAAGGTTGTTACATGATATCTTCAAGCTATCATCGCTTAGTGAGTTAAGCTTTCTGAGATAAAACAGAAAACCAAAAGTTTTCTCATACGCTTGAAATTGTTCTAACCTTGTTGGAAAAGACACTAGAGCTTGATCCATGATTTTGATGAAATAATCTATCCTGAAGCTCTCTTCCTCGCTCAGAACCACATTGTCACCAATAACTTGGCATGAATCTTCACCAAAATGTGTTTTCTTTTTAATAAGTCGCTTATTTTTCACATGAAAAATGGGTTCAATTAGTAGCTGCAAGTTTTTTAGCTTCAGCTTTGGCTTCTTCAAATCATGTCTCTCTGTACTTTTGAAAAAAAGAGACTAATCCCTTTAGCTGAGTGATGCAGCAGCATCAATATCAATATCTTCAGCCTGCAAAGTCTCGCTTGCAATATTAATGGCAGCCAAAATCTCATACCATATAACCATACCAAACAAAAACTCAAATCCTCCAATTCCATGTGTTTCACTTATTGCAAGACATTCAGCAGTACTCCGGACTTGAGGATCATTAGTAGTTTCTGCCAAGTGAAGCAAAGCATCTCGGATTTCTGGAGCTTGGAAATGTATTGCTTTAATACTATCAATGTGACTTTCCCAACGAGTATCTGATAAGGGTTTAAGTGTAGTACCTCCTACCATTTTTTATATATATTCCACCTGGTCGTAGAAGGTACAAATAAATTATATAAATGCTGGATGATCCCAAAAAAAATCATTCGCTTTTTCAGACGACTTAGCCATATCACAAAGTGCCAAATTCAGATTGTGACAGCCACATGGTGTGTAAAAAGCTCTTGGATTAACATCAAGCAATCTTTTTTGCACACCTTTGTTTTTCCCCTTCATATTTGAGCCATTGTCGTAGCCTTGTCCCCTCACATCATCAGTGTCCAAATTAAGATCAACCAATGTGTCACAAAGTAGATCAAACAGTCATTTCCCTGACTTATCATCAACTTCCAAAAAGTGGATAAAATATTCTTCAACTTGAGCTGAATCTACCGAGACATCCACACATCGAATAGTAAGAGACATTTGCTCTTTGTGACTAATATCAGGAGTACAATCAAGTATGACAGAGAAATACTTAGCATCTCGAATTTTCTTAATTATCATCAGCTTCATCTCAGATCCCAACATTGATATTATTTCATTCTGAATTTTATGGCTGAGATAGTGATAATGAGTTTCTCCTCCTTTAATTCGCCTGATGTGCTCTTGGATAAATGGATCAGTGTCTCCAAGCATCTCAATAAAGCCAAGAAAATTTCCATTGTTATCCTGACCAATCTTATCATTGCTTCCACGAAATGCTATATTGCATTTAGTCATAGTCTTCACTAGTGAAAACAATCTCAATAAAACTTCTCTCCAAAGCTTTTTCTCTTTCTTGGTCTCTTCTTGGATATGTTTGTCGATTGTTTGATTTTTTTTGCAGTCTCAGCTCTAATTCTATCCAATGGCTCATGTACTTGATGTGACAATGACTACTTTCATGTTGGCTAAGTCTTAACTGAACATTGTTCCAATCCTTGAATCCTGTACTAGCCAACTGAGTAGTATCTTTGTCTCCTCCAAACAACTTGCAGCAAAAAAAAAAATTCTCTGATTTTTTTGAATAAACCAGCCACTGTCGATCTTGTGTATCCCCATTCTTCATAAATCTTTTGTAATGTCTATGGGAGAAGTGTTTACCAATGGAGTTTTTAGGAAAAGTATAATCACAAGATGGTCTTGCTAAAAGACCTTTACTGACCAAAGAATCTCTCATTGCTTGATCAATTTTTCCCCAGTTTGCAGGATCCAATATATCAACAAAAGAATCATGTTCCGTAGAAACATCTCTATTTTGATTATCATCCTCATCATCTTTCTCAGCCATATTATCATTACTTGCTTCTTTCTCTTTACTTGCACAGCCCACTCTAATTCCATCTTCTTCTCTTTTTTTAGAAGTCTCACAATGTTCATCTTCTATTCTAACATCTTTATCAATTCCACTATCCTGATCAGTACTAGAATATTTTGGTTTCTTAAAATACCTCAGCACTGCACCTGATTGAGATTTTATCAATTCTCCTTCTCTCGTTTTCTTCTCCCCCTTCTTAGCTCCACTTTCATATTTTGACTTCATTATTCCAAAACTCGAAAACATAAAAACACAATTAAACAAAACTATTGTGACTTCTCATATGTGATGTTGATGACAAGAAATCAAGAATAAAGTTAAAACTGAAATCAAAATTTGAGATTTTGGTACCTGACGAGGCAGTGGAAAAAGCGTGAAAGAATGTTTGTGAAGAAAACCTAGAAGATAATAAATATTCAAAATCAGTTATTTTCCTTTTTTTGTCATCATATTTTTTTTCCTTTTTTTCAATCTACCCATATTTAATAACACAGAATATAAAAGTAATAATAATTATCTTTGCTTGTCGTCATCACATAACAAATTGCGATTTTGATATATCTATAAGTAATAACAATTAAAAAATAGGCCCTGAATTTTGTAGAAAAAAAGTAGGCCCAATATTTATGTATCACAAGATTTCGTTCAAGCCCGGACCTCATGTATATACATCCGATGCAGAAGATATGATTATATGATGAATATATACTATTAAAGCAGCTGACTGTTTGTGAACATGTCCCTGAAATTTCAACGGAATTATAAAATATTCTCAAAATAATTTACAAAACAGGACTTTTCATTAACATCTTTAAATTAATTACAAAACATGGCTTTCCATTTAGTAACCACTAAAATCGCAGGCCCAAGAAAAATACTGCTCTTCTTTTTACACACTGAATGGGCTTTCGATATTTTTAATAATCCATCTAGATTTCAATGAAATATTTTATGGAAACATAAATTCAAAATCAAAATCGACATATTAGTTGATATTAAGTATATTCTATTGAATTCTCGATTTTAGGATATTTTTTAAAATATTAAATAATGAACATTTAATAAAAATATCAAAAGTAAATGTGTGTTGATAAACTTGCTATCGATTTTAACATATAACGATTTTATTGAATTTTGAGAATGAGAAAATTTTGGAAAACTAATAAATAAATCTTTATTAATATACTTAGTTTAGGAAAATAATAAATATTCTATAATCGAATCAGTATATACCAAACCTGAAAGATCTATACTATTAAAATATTACCTACTAAACAAAATATCTTTTGAAATTTAATTTAGTTTCCAAAACAAAATTCGAAAATTAAGTACCATTAGACACTCTGCTATATTAAATACCCGATATATTCTCCTATATTAAATACTCGATATACTCTCATTTCCTTATTTTGCTTATGATATTTTATTGTTATTAAAGTTTATCGTTAATTAAGAGATTCCAACTAAACTTAATATCTTTTGAAATTTACTTTAGTTTCCAAAATAAAAGTAAATATATTGCCTAAAATTATGTAACAATCTCAATGACACGTCTTCTTCCCATTAATTATATAATGTTGTTTCATTTCATAATTTCATAGTCAACATTCCTAGGGCTCCTCCTCGCCTCCCTTCCTTTTGTTTTTAAACTTTCATATCTTTTTGTGTTTCATATGTGTTTGGTTTTTCATAAACTAAGTTTATCATGTGTGATCATGTGCAGGTTTATGCCCGACAAGATAATGACATTGCTCAAACAATTTAAAGTAAAGAAATAATGGTGTTCGTCAATCAATGCTTCAAATATCAACATTGTGGGTAAATCACAACATTGAATCCAACAGACGTGCTCTCTGTGAGCTTATCTTCGCCGCTCCTGGTGCTCTACCTTGCCTTAGGGTGTCATCCTCTTCGAGGAAACTCTCTACCAAAAGAGTTCTGATGGTATGTGCAATCAATTCTCTATATAGGTGTCTATATATGTTATGTATATATGCGTGTATGTGTTCACATTATAAATATGTGTGTATAGTATGAGTATGTATATATGTATGTGTCTATCTTTGTCTGTATATGTTCAGTGTATATGTGTTCAGTATATATGTGTGTGTATATGTTTCTTTGTATGTAGTGGTTTCTGATTGTTTTTTTTTGTATTAAACATGCAAGATTTTCCTAAATTAATGTTTTAGTGAATGAATCAAAGTCGACAGGTGTACTAAAGCTTTAGCCGAAACCAATGGTGAGACCACCACTCAAGGTCTTGGTGAACGTTGAAATCTCTACGCAGAAGGTGCCCTTTTTTTGTGTGTGAACTGCATATCTATAGATTCATTCATACACTTA
Source organism: Hirschfeldia incana (assembly GCA_026261945.1). Taxonomy (NCBI): domain Eukaryota; kingdom Viridiplantae; phylum Streptophyta; class Magnoliopsida; order Brassicales; family Brassicaceae; genus Hirschfeldia; species Hirschfeldia incana. The sequence continues at coordinate 204,504 of JABCMI010000083.1, read as the reverse complement.
TCAACTACAATCACATTGTTTGGTATTTCATATCAAATATACCAGTTATCAACTCCCCTTTATTATATTTTTGTGGTAAAGATAAACGGTTCCTTTTCCCCTTTTTTTTAATTATTACCAAACTTTTTGTAGTTGAAAATGTAGGTATTTTAATATTTCGACCCCAATGTTATATACGGTAGCCCAACTGTGTACCAGCACATAAATGTTTACAGTTGAAATTTGTAAGCTTTTTTGGACTTTGTAAGCTTATTTGAACTTGAATGTATTGTTAATCAATTTGGATAATTTTCCCAGCCTTACATATAGTTTATCTTAGCAAAATATTTCACCTTTAAATAATAATAGTAATTGGTGACAAAATTCTTCATTATTTCATTTATAAAAATTAGGCTAAATATAAATAAAATCAGTTCAAAATTATAAAACTTATAATATATGATTTTTATGTATTTATGTACTTCTTTGTGTTATACAATACAATCACAAAAATAATAATAAAAAACTTATTTGGTTCGTAATTATATCAGTGTTTTGAATATGATATATATATGGTGAGATAATTATTTTATTTGAAAATTGACAATCTATATTGTTACTACATTATAATAATGAATTATATTATTATAATAAAACAAATATTGAATAGATTATGACAAAAAAATACCGCAAATATACACTGATTGTATAATCAAAACGTTTTACTGAAAATTAGTCATTGGGTTAAAAATATCATCTAAAGCATCAACAAACTTATAATCAAATAATACAAGGTGCAAAATATTAAAATTTTGAATGTTTGAAATTATAAAATAACTATAAAAGTTACATACTGAAATTTTAAATTTAAAAATCTTGCGCTTTTTAAGTGCGGATCAAAATCTAAGTTGGTATTTGAGTATATTATATTGAATTAGTACAAACAGAAACATAAATATATATTTTCCTAATGCTATCGATAGATATTTCTAAATAGAGTATATTCTCTTGAATTGAAAAATACAACTTATTATAAACTATATATTATGTTTAATCGCACATATTTTCGGGGTGGGATCATAACAAATCCGTGAATAATACTAACAATAAATGTGAATGATAATATATAGAAAATAAATCTATATTTTCCTAATGCTATCGATAGATATTTATAAATGAGTATATTCTTTTGAATTGATACAATAAAATTTATTATTAACTATATATTCTGTTTAATCGCATATATTTTCGGGGTGGGATCAAAAAAAAATCCATGAATATTCCTAACAATAAATATGAATGATAGTATATAGAAATAAGATTTCGTGATTTAAATAAGATTTTCCAAATACTAATCCTACTTTATTAGTAATATCATAAAGAGATGATCTCCAACTTTCTCTCCAAATTTCAACTAAAACCTAAGCACCTCTTTTAAATCTGATCGATATTATAAATATCCATCACCATATTCCTATTCAAACCCACACATTCGAATCATAACAGAGCTATAAAACTCCCCTATTAGATTTGTATTTAAAATATATATTTGTCCATATTATTTGTAACACAAAAATAGAAAGCAATATAATTCTCTTATTTATATATAATAACACCAATGCAATCAATCAAACTCTGGTTTCAATCCTTACAACCCATAAACCTAAAAAAAAATCTTAAAAAAATCGTTAAAACAGTTGATACATATTTTATGTTGAAATACATTCATTAGAAAATTTTTTTTTTGACAAAAGAAACAAATCCGCGCTTTGAAAGCGCAAGTCGTAATCTAGTCTATACTATTGTTAAGGTTGTTGGACCTTATATAAGGTTGTTAAGGTTGTTGGACCTTTTTTACTAGATTCTAATTTTGTTTGGTCTTCCACTATATAGTCTAAGTACACGCTAAGCTAAACATTTAAAATTGTTTGACTATTATACAATATCAAACCGAATACCTCTATATTTTTTCCTACAATCAAGCGGAAGCAATAAGGAAGCAAATCAAATTTATTTTAATCATATTTCGATGGTTTCCACCTTGACGTATCCACTTTCTGCCATATTATTACAATTTCCATATACTAGAGTTGTTCTAGACACTAATATATACTGATTGTAATACAAAGAAATAGTGGATAATTATAAGTTATAAGTTATCACTTTTACATCACTACCTAGATGATATATACACCATAGATTTTTATAGTATTAATCATTTACAAATGCATAACAAAATATAAACCGATGCCAAAAGAAAAACAAATAAAAGATACAAAGCATTTATTTTTATGCCAAATAAAATAATCTATTTAGTTTCTAAAAATCATACGATAAGTTTAATCATTTTAAAAAATATATTGTAAGATTTTTCTGGGTTTTTACTGGATTTACCAGTGGCATATCACTAACTAATAGCATTTTTATGGGTTAATCAAGTTTAGTTAATAGTTTTTTATTAAATTCAAATTTGTGAAAACACATCAGTTGGTAGAAATTCTCACAGAATGTTACAAAAAGATATATTCTAGATTATATATCTATATTCTGGATTATATATGACCATGAGTTTACCGGTTCAGCCGAAGGTCGGAATAGTATATAGAAACATTGCATATATTTTAATAAGTTTATAAACCATATATGTACCTAATAAAAGGAGTTAAATAATTTGTGAAAAATAAAATACTTTCTTCACACCATATAAATGTAGATGCACTATTAGTCCTCAACATCTTGTGGTCGCTTCAAGTATTTTTGTTTTTGTCTTTTGATTCTAGAAATTTAGAAGTTGTTCATGTATTTACAAATTTTGGTTAGGTTTCAGTTAGATTATTTATGTTTTTGGTTTGGATCAATAGTAAAGATAGGAACTGACTAATATGTAAAAAAACATTTGGGTCCAGTTCAAGCCCGGTTAGATTTTGTTTTCAGGTAATTATGGAGTAATAGATAAAAATATCAGATAATTTGGGGTTCTCAGTTTAAATATCGAATAATTCAAGTTTTTTAATAAAAATATCGGATAGTTCAGATAATTTTAATATTTTGAATAAAAATTATTTGGGTGATTCATATTTTCAGGTTATTCAGTTTATAAATAGCATTTTAGGGTATTTTAGTTTTTTAAAATAAATATAATTAATATTTGTAAGCATTTAATATGTATATGGTTCTCGGTTTGATTTCAATTTTTTAGTTCTATTGATTGATGGTTTGCTTGGTTATTATGAAATTCAGTTCTTTTTTCCAGCTTAGTACGGTTTGGTTCGTATATAGATTATATTATATTAGAATTCATTAAAAATATATTTAAATTTGAAAACAAATCCGCGTTTTTTAATCGCGGGTCAAAATTTAATTTTTCACTAAAATGTGCATAAAGATGCTTCGTCCAGCAACTGCCTGAAGGCTGAAACCTTCAACAGCTGCCATATGAGCCGGCACGCTTTTCCCTACGTTCTTTACGTTATGCTCAAATAAAGATCTTCTAACAGAATGACTTTAAAGTGCCTGCAAGAAAAAATGAATTCTCCAGCAAAAAAAAAAAAGAGTCCACAGCGCAAGTTATGGCACTAAAATGAGTGAAGTTGCAACATGATTATATGATGGGTGGGGCGGATAAACAATCCCACGTAAGAAAACCAAGTCGTCTTGGCCTAGTCGTAAAGGAGCTCCAACTGGAGCTTCCGTCCTGGGTTCGAGTAGCATTGGCCACCCAGATTAGCGTTAAATCGCAAAAAAATGTGAAGTATTGTAAGATTAGTTTTTGGGCCTAGAAAGCCGTTGGCATCCCCACGGTTATAAAAAAAAACAATTCCACGTAAGAACTCTCTCAAGCTTTTCTTAGCTAGTCAATATTGGAAGATTACCAAAACCGTAGTTATTTCTTCTACAACAACTGGTTTAGCTGGCATACAAAGCACCAAAGTAATTAATCAGAGAGGATACCAAATCTAGACGCTAAGATAATCAAGCAAAGTCAAAGTCATATTTCTGAATGTAATACAGATGTAAACAAAGAGAGCAGCAACAAGATCAGCGAAAATAAAAGAAAACAAAGCATAATACTTATTGTCACGTCTCCATGCAGAATCGCAGATAATTTCATTCTCCACCTGGAGCTAGGCGATCTATAGGAAGCTTTTATTTGTACTCTATTTAAACAACTAAAACGAATGGATGTTACAATATTGGTAGAGAAGTTAAATTAGCTTAACCGGGCTTCGTAGCTTGGTGGTAAAGGAACCTCGGCTGAGGTACCCGCCACCCAGCTTCGAACCCCGGCCACTGCGCAAATTTAACATGCGGGGCGCAGCGTCCAGGACCGCCTTCGGGTGGATAGTCGGTCGTCCCATTAGCGAACCGGAGACCTGGGTCATCAAAAAAAAAAAAAAAAAAAAAAAAAGTTAAATTAGCTGGAAATTACAACATGTCAAACAGGCCCAGCTCATTGAAAATCTGGGTCATGTGCATGTTCATTTTAAAGCCGAACTAGTAGAGCTTTGATCCGGCTCAGAGAAAATCAGTTATTTTTTAAAAAACTTCTGTTTGTTCTAAATTGTAGTACATACTTATAAATTTAAATGTATTACATAACTGAATTTTTTATTAGAATATTTCATTAATAATTTAGTGAAGAGTCAAGAGTCGTTTATGAATGTGCGGCCTGCGTTAGTTTTGAGCGAGGAATTTCAAGGCATAGTTTCATCAGAGGATGGGGACAAACTATATGAAGGTGAATCAAGTGTGTCACCAGTACCTTCAAAGGCTGGGGAGGACTCAAAATCTCAACCCGGAAGATTCTGGCAACAGGGGCGCATATCAGATTTGGAAGTTCAAAATGTGAATTCTGATGGAAGTATGTCTAGGAGGCTCTCTGTCTTATTAAGATTTTGCCTCTTTGGTTGCTTGGTCTTAATTTGTTAAGCCTCCTGAATTCAGTGTAATCACTTCTGTATTGGTGCTCATTTGCTATCAACATGGGCAGCTCAAGTTTCTTCAACTCGTAACATGGTGTTGTATGGACCACTAGCGATTTCTTTTGCCGAAGTAAGCCTCCCAGCCTAGAAATGGAAACTTAGTACGTTCTTTCTGTAACTATCAATATCAGTTGAATTCACTTGAATAGATGAATGGAATCTCTGAAAATATAAATGAGAAGCAGCCTTGCGTTCTCTTATGGAACCACGCTATACCGTTTTCTTTGGATTTTTGCTGCCGTATTATTTATTTTTATCGTAGTTTTTGTTTTGGTCTTTCATACATATTAGTAAATGATACTCGAAAAAGAGTTGTCACTTCCATATAACTATGAATGGAAGTTGAAAATGAAGAAACGAAGTATCTTTAATCGAGACGAAACTAGAAAACGTATGTTTTGTACAAAAAGATTGTGCTATTACTCAATGGCTGGTGGAACTTTCGCTCTGATTAATATGACATAGTCAGGTCTAAATATTTCCAGTTCTGCTGTTTGCTTGTATTGGTGTTCCATTGTCGATTGATTGACCAACACCTCTTATTTTATTGGCAGGTTGTCAGTTTTTTAGAGAAGGCTTATAACAAGGTCTAAGTTTTGTATATGCATACTAATAACGTTGTACTGCATGTCACTAGAAGAGGAACACTTGTTGGGGGCAGATAATTTTAGGATATATCTTTTTGTAACACTTGAAAGTTTTAGGATATATTTCACCAAATCTCTTACAACTATGAATCAACTTCTATACCGGTGGGTTTGTTATAGTTAAATTGTTAGTCCATTCATCTTTTCTGCAAGGAAACGATTCTGTTGACCACAGTGACGGCTATTAGCAGTCACCAACTTGTAGGCTTTGAGAAAAATGTTGTTCTGGGAAGTTTTTTTTTTGGGGGGGGGGGGGGGGGGGGGAGGGGGGGGTGGGGGAGTTTAAATAATGCCGTTTGTTGCATCTGTGTGTTTTAAATCTCTGTGCAGCAGTAAAAGATCAGCACTCCCTGATCGGACGAAGTCATGCCTTTTAGGTTTAGGAAATTTACTTTTTCTATTGTATTTTTTTATTGGGAAAAGGAAATCGGATTTTTAAAGCTTGTATAAAATATGTGTTTAAGGGTTTGTAAATTATTCATTCACACAATAATAAGAAACCCTAAACGGGTATTTGCCTCAATTCGTTTTGTTCTCTATTCTTCTCTGATAATTCGCAGCCGTTCACAACACTGTTCAGTTTAGTTTTGTCCCTTTTCAGATACAACAACTATAATACTCTGCCATGGATGTGCTTTTCTGAAGGAGCAAGAGTTTAAACAAGGCACGCTTTTGTCTTCATTCTGTGTTTTTTTCCCTTTCTTGAATTGTTTCTTGGCTTTTTAACAGCCTTGCTAGATCATGTTAAGTAGCATTTTTATGGTCTTCATGGTTCACAAATAGCTAATCTCTTTATTAAGGACTCTTTCCTTCCCAGTCTTATCATCCACCACCTCTCTAACTAGTTATTATTCAGGATACAATAGCTTGAAAACTCCTTGCTTTTATTTTGTCTGAAATAGCATTTCACAACCTGCAACGAAGAGAAAGAACGGGTATACTATATATGGCTAAGCTTGCTTCTCTGTTTTTGGCGTTTGCTGTTAACATTTTGCGATATTTGCACTACAAGAAATATGAGTATTGGTAGCAGTTCGCGGTAGCACGAATTCACCAACTGCTATTATTAATGTTAAAATCGGACAGTGATTCTATCGTAGCATTAAATTCGTGCTAGCAAAGATTTTCATTAAACGGAGACCCCGAAATGTCTTATGTAGCCGATTAATTATATTGGAGCCAAAACACTTAGACAAATTTGGGATTTTGGCGGTTCTAATTTTTTTTTCTACTAAAAACATATTTTTTTCATCACCCACCAAAAAAAATTATTCTCATAAATCCTCATTATCCTTAGATCTTTCGATCCTCTTCTCTATTTTTTTTCTTCCATCAACCTCTCACCATTCTCTACCTATCTTTGTTTATAGGGTGAAATTCTCAATCTTGCTCCTCCTATTTCTCTCTTATCTTTACAAATTTCTTTCTCTTCCATCCTCTGTTTTTTTTTCTGTATTCAGATTTCATCTGCTCCATCTCTGTTCTTAATCATCTCTCTCTCTCACACACACACACACCTCTCTTTATCTTACTCTCCTAACGTCACACACACACACACACACGATTCCTCTAACACCGCCATCTCTCTCTTTCTCTCTCCTAATCACTCTCTCGGGAACCCTAATCCGTCGTCATAGACTGTTCCAACTCAGTCAGCGTCTCCTCCTTCTCTGACAAACTCTCCAGTCTCGTCTTCATCTTGTTCGAGCACTGGTCTGTTGCAGAAAGTCTGACAAGTTCAACGGATCTAACCGCATTCCCACCGGATTCGTGAGCCGTCTCGACGTTTCCAAAAGCATTCAGGTTCGTTTCCAAACATTGATTTGTGCTGTTTTGAGATGATTCGAGTAGAATGTTTCCAGATTAAGTGAGATTTTTTGCAGATTTGATCCTTCTTCTTGTGATTAATTTGTTGAATGAGTGAGTGATTGTTGTCAGTTTTGGGTTTTCCTTTAAAAGTGCTTTTCTTTTCCCAGAAACTGATTGAAATCTCTCAAGAAAAGTTGGGTTCTGTTCAACTATGATTCCTTCTACTGATCCAACGTTGTAAAATATGTTGAATAGACATGGGACAAAATCTGTTTTTGCTCTTTTATGTGTTTTGTTCAGTGATTCATGTTGGTCCTGCTTAGAATAATTTAATAACAAGGATTAGTAAACAAAACCAGCAACATAGGGTTATTAATAAGATCCCCAAGGCTAGTGATGTGCCAGTGACAAACAATGAAGACAATCATGCTTCGTAATATATTTCCATGGCCAACATCACATGCTGGAATCTGGTCTTTACTACATGTTGAGTCTCTTACTAAAACTATTCTTTGTATTGTTTTCAGGTCATATACTATGTAAATGCTGGAGTATGTGTAGCAGCTGGAGCAATGGAGATAACTCTGTGCGTCACCCATATCTTGGGATCGGTTGTTGTGGGCCAAGATAACATTTACCAAATGTATCATCACAAGCGTTTAGAGTTGGGGCTCTTGCATTTCACTCAACAATGACGCAAGGGTATTAACCAGGACGCAAGGATTGTGTTGGAAGTGAGTTCTTCCTTCTCTCACTCTCTATCTCCTTTGTATTTCTAGCTGTATAAAGAGAGGCTTTTTACTTGAATTTCTGTTCTTGAATTTCTTGTTATGTCTAGGCGTGAATCAACTGGAGTTCCCGCTTAATGAATTTGAGAGTTCTGTACTTATGTTCTGTTCTTGAATTTCACATGTATAAATATGAACCTCTTATTTCTGGGATTGGGAGTTCTGTTCTGTTCTTGAATCTAAAAGATGTGAACTTCATTTTGTGTGAAGGTGATGTTGTTATAGTGGAAGATGATGACAAGAATGCTGCTGGGAAAGGACGAAACCTTCAAGTTCTTCGTGATATAGGCAATGTTGTTCGACGAAATCACACAAAGAACAACGACCCTGCAAAGATCAATCATCCTCGTAAACTGTCTCGGCATGTTCCACTCGTTGAGGTACATCTCAAAGTTTGTTCCTTTTGGTAGACTGTTAGGTATATCTCATAGATAGCTCATGTTGTTATATCGTTTTGGCCTTTGCAGCTTGTTAAACATGTGGTGAAGAGAGTCGCGGTACCAAAGCCCAAGAAGAGAGCTGAGAAACCTAAGGATGTAGAGGTTAGATGGATTTGGAGTCTAGCGAGAGAAGATGGAATTGGTTCAGAGATGGGGGATGAGAGATAGATGGTCCTAGTGTTTGGTGATGGAACTTAGAATTGTTTATACAGAGAAGACGGGTTTGAAACCTTACAGCTCGAGGTTGGGAAAAACCTTAAGGCCGGTTTAGAAGTTCTCCAAGCTATACGTGCAGTCCACCTTGGCAAAATTTATGTTGTTAGTTTAAGGCTTATAATTATATGATGTTAGTGTAAGACTTGGAAATATTATATGAAAAATGTATGTTTATGAACTTAGTGCATATATATATATATATATATATATATTTTAGTTATAAATCAATTTCAAGTTTATAATTATGCAGTGTATTTTTACCAATGAAGAGGAGAATGATTAACAAAAAGAATGATATTTAAAAATATTAAGCTTGAAATTTTGATTTGAAAATTATAATTTTTTATGATTGCTCAAAAATTTTAAAATTAAATCAGAATAAAAAGTTATGTTTAAAATAAATTATTATTTATATCTATAAAGTATAAATAAATTAAATACTTATATATAGTTAAAGACTTTTAGATGAAAATTTAAGATTTTTAGTTATAGTTTATGGTTTATGATTAAGTTGGGGAATGATATATGTATAGTTTTGTGGTTGGAGGTTTATATTTAGTATTTTTAATTAAATTTAATAAAAAACTTTGAATAAGATTTGAAAACTTCATTGTTTTTATATTCAAACTTTAATCTTAGATTTAAACTCAATTTTGATCATTACAAAAATATAATCTCAAAATTTGACCATTATAATGTTTTAGGGTTCAAACCCTAATCACTAAACATAAACTTTAAAACTTCAATATTTTCATAAAATAACTTAAATTTTTAATTAAAACTCAAAATTCAATCATTTTAAAAATCTTATCTAAATTTTAAATTCTAAAATTCAAACACTAAATATCAATCTATACCCTAAACCTAAGACTCTAAACCCCAAACTCAAATCCTACATACTAAGTAAAATCTAATATCTTCAAACTTACATCATACATTATAAAATCAAATTCCAATTATGTTCTAAAAATAAATTCATATACTTAATTATAAATCCTAACTTTAAACCTTGAACCACATACATCATATTAAACCACATTAATCATAAAACTAAAGTATAAACCACAAACCTCATATTAAACTAAATCATAAAACAGCAGATTTTGATTTTTTAATATTGTAATCAATCACACAACAACATGTCGAAATTTTGATACAAAATTTATATTTCAAATTTTAAATTATAATATCAAATTATTTAACTTTCATACAGTTTTTATAACAACTATAAATAAATAAAAGAATAACTTCCCTTGTTTTTTCTGAGCCATTGATGGATTTAGGATCAAGGGTCCAAAATAAATCTTCTGTCTATCCGCGCCCTCTACTTCTATTGGTCAGGCGTGGATCATCCTCTGCACCGTTAGATGGTATTGAATGAACGCTTGAGATTAATTGATTTTTTCATTTGTTTTTTAATTATTTTCTGAGAACCTGTTTTGAGACGAGAGAGAGAGAGAGAGGAAACAGAGAGAATAGAGAAGAGATGAAGATGGTAAAGAAAGAGAAGAGATATAATTTCTAAGATCTGAACAGATCTCCTTTTGAACCGTTGCTCGTCTTCACCACCACCATCGCTCGTCTTCACCACCACCATCGCCATGACATCTCTCCCATCTGCCATCACTCGTCATCACCACCATCGTTTCTCAGATCCCTCTTCACCGGAGTCGCCACCACCACCGCCATGCTCGTCATAACCTCTGTTGAAGATCCCTCTTCACATTGATCTAGGTTGATTTTCCTTAAATCTCTGTTAAAGTTTGTGTCTTTTTTTTTTTTTTTTTTGAAAATTGTTAAAGTTTGTGTCTTTCTTTTGATAAACTTGTTTGATTGGGGTGAGCGATTTTGTTCCTTTCTTTTTCATTTTTTCCATACAGTTCTAAGTTTTGATTGAAACTTTAATTAGGTTTTAACACAAACAAGTATACGTTGAAATGATTTTATGGGGTTCCAGCAGCATTGAAGGAACTACAAGTGAGTTTTCTTTTCGTGTTTGTTCTGTGTTTGTTGTACGAGCTTGGTTCTTCTGAAACGATTTGCAAAATGCTAGTATCTTTCCATGGACTTGATTCTTCTGTTTATTGTGTGTATGTATTATAAGGAGGCAGGCTGTGGTTAGGAGGACAGCAGATGGTGGTAGAGATAGAGATGGAGACGGAGTAGAGGAAGATGTCGAGAAGAAAGAAGCAAAACACGAAGGAGGCGGCAGTAGAGAGATTAGGATTAGGGTTAATTTGTTGGCTGAAGCTGATGGTGGAGGAGGTAGCAGAAGCCGTGCGACTGGAATACGGCGAGGAGACGACGACATCATGGTCGGCTGAGATTGAAGAAGAATGTAGTTTGGTGGCTGTATTAGGTTTAGTTAGGGTTAATTAGTAAACCAATTTTATAATTGTAAGCCAATTTGTATTTGTAAACTAATGTAAACCAAAATTCAATTTATAAAAATACCAATTTATTATTTTTTTTTGTCAACTATAAATTTATTTTTGATTTAATTTTAATCAATTATTTTTAATAAATTAGTTAATTTAATTAATCCAACAATTAATATATTTATTTTTAATATATAATATTCAATTATAGCATTATAACTATGTTATTATAAATTATGTTATGGCACGTGAAAAATGCCATAAGAAATCATATAATAACAAAATTATGGTGTTACTAAAATGATTTAATATAACGAAACATAAATGCTATAATATCTCTATGTTTTTTACAGCACGCGAAAAACGCTATGATATAAGGGGGGTCTATTATAGCTGCGGCTGTCACGGCGTTCTTCGAAACGCTACGAAAACGATATGATAGCGTTTTTGGGGTGCTATTAATACCTATATTTCTTGTAGTGTTGAAATGCAAACCCAAAATTGTAAATGTCTACACTTTGATGGAAAAATAGTGTTATTTTTCGTGTCTAAAACCAATCACGAAAGTTGCCACGCTGAGAAGGTCATGCTTTGAATATATTTGCGCTAACACGTAACACAGGGTTTGAATTTTAGTAGTGGTAAGTCGTGACATAGTACCGTCTCTTATAAAAAGAGAATCTGTTGCTGGAATGATTGATTGTTACTGCTAGAATCATGGTTATATATAATGTTCAGTTTAAACAAAGGGACACAAAACGTACTACGTAAATCGTGTTTAAAAGCAATTGTTAATTACACGTTAAGTGGACGATTAGATCTACGCTTTGTATAAGTAATACATGCAATCAAAACCAAAGTAAAATAACAAGGAGATCGTGGGTGCATTAAATAAAAGCTAGGTGTCAGTAAACTCAACAGTAATCGATGATGAAATTAGTAATTAACAAGTGATAAAGTTGGAGATTACAGAGGATTATATTACGGAAAAAAGAGTGGACGTAAGATCACGTGAAGGCGTTGAGACCACAACGTCGGGACATGTGTGGACAGTGCTTTGTTTGTTTTCACCAACCTCTCTTCGGTTTCTCCGTTCTCTTTTGTCTTCTTCTTTCACTAACTCCACTCACTTTACTACATTATTTCTGTAGTACAGTAACGTAAAGAACTTCAGCAAATTATAATTCTTTTTTCTTCATTTCTCGAAATTCGAAACCCCAGGATAATTAAGGATAATAATCCCTTCAGACAGTTTGTACGCTCCAATCACAATGAATGTCAATTGTCTATTGTTTCTGATCAATGGAACTACCTTAGAAATTTAATACACACAATAAAATTGGATAGTGACGTTTTTGGTTGATGGGGTCGAACGCATGGGTCTATTTTGTTGCATTGGACCAAGCAGTAACGTCATGTATTGGATGTTTATAGTATAACTACAAAGTTTGAGCTGTTAATAGCAAACTGTGGCTACTATTATGTAAACATTGGTATCCCCATTTCTTATACGTTTTGCAATATGCAAATCTTTTGAAATACGACATCTCAGTTGTTGGAAAAGATAACAAAAAAAAAAAGGTTTGGTGTTTCCATAAATTATATTCAACCAACGAAATTTCATTTTCCATATATATTCAAAATACGTTTTTTTCAAAGAAGAAACAGAACTTGTCAAATTTAAGGGAGGTCAATCCAACGGTGCCCATAGTTATTTTGCAATTAAAAATGATTTTCAGTTGTAAAACGTGTGTGCACTTCGACATATATTTAAAAAAAAAATAGTTTATGAGTACTTATGCTATAATTTATAATATTAGTTGATAACATTTTGTAATTTTTTGAAAGTAACTAGATATACACTGTTTTAGCAATAAGTACAAATATTTTATCAATGAAAACATAAGTATTTATGTTGGTCATACCAAATTAGATAGAAATTTGGTTTGCATTAATTTTTATTTAATTTAACTAGAAATAAAACAACACTGTTTTAAATGTATAGATCAGCATAAATTTTGTAGTTTCTTATGAAACATTTAATATTTCATTAATTATTCTTCATTTTTTTCCTTATAATAAACATTTTTAATAAAATATAAAATAATGAAAAAATTACCTTGTTCTGCTCAATAAAAATACAAGAGAATCAGGCTTGATTCCAATTTATTTTATAAAGGCAATCCTCTCGCTGTCCATTCACTTTCACCTCTCTTCCTCATTCCCTAACTCCTTCAGATTCTTCAGGTAATCTCTTTCTCTCTCTCTCTCTCTCTCTCAGTCGCTGTTCTTATTCTCTAGCTTCTTCAATCTCTCCAACTTTGTTGATAGTTGCCTACATACCACGACTGAACCATGTCGGTCTTCAAATTTGAAACATAATTTGCAGAACATTTTTTTTCTTTTTATTATTTGGTGGTCAAAACAAGACTTTGAATAGCTTTGTAGGAGGTATAGATGTGTAGATCTAAAGACTTAGAACCAAAAAAAACTGAACCTTCTGTCTCCTTCCACAAGTGTTATATCAATTTGGTCCGACCATTAATATTCATAGAAACATAAACTGCATGTCTCTTTGTCTGTTCAGTAGAGTTTACACTATACTGCTTACTGATTAACACACACACACACACACACAAAAACAGTTATTTGATTTTTGTCGAGGATGTTTTTGTTGACTTACAAGAACTTGTTTGTGTTTCTTGTGTGTTTGAAGCAGTTAAGGAGAGGAATCTCAAAGTAATGGCGGATCTCAAGGCACCGCTCGTGAGGCCAAAGAGAAAGAAAACATGGGTGGATTACTTCGTCAAGTTCAGATGGATCATCGTCATCTTCGTGGTCCTCCCAATCTCAGCCACGCTCTACTTCCTCATCTACCTCGGCGACATGTACTCAGAGTCCAAATCCTACGAGCAGCGCCGCAAGGAACACGACGAGAACGTCCTGAAAGTCATCAAACGCCTCAAGCAGAGGAACCCCGCCAAGGACGGTCTCGTCTGCACGGCACGCAAGCCCTGGATCGCCGTGGGGATGAGAAACGTGGACTACAAGAGAGCTCGCCACTTCGAGGTCGACTTGGGAGAGTTCCGGAACATCCTAGAGATCAACAAGGAGAAGATGATCGCTAGAGTCGAGCCTCTCGTCAACATGGGACAGATCTCTCGCGCCACCGTCCCCATGAACCTCTCCTTGGCTGTTGTTGCTGAGCTTGATGATCTCACCGTTGGTGGGCTCATTAATGGATACGGTATTGAAGGAAGCTCGCATCTCTACGGTCTCTTTGCGGACACCGTGGAGGCTTATGAGATTGTTCTAGCTGGTGGGCAGCTTGTGCGTGCCACTAAGGATAATGAATATTCAGATCTTTTCTACGCTATCCCTTGGTCGCAGGGCACTCTTGGACTCCTTGTAGCTGCAGAGATTAGGCTTATTCCGGTTAAGGAGTACATGAGGCTTACCTACATACCGGTTAAGGGAGATCTTCAGGCATTAGCACAAGGCTACATGGACTCTTTCGCTCCCAAAGATGGGGATGAGTCGAAGATCCCTGACTTCGTCGAAGGGATGGTTTATAATCCTACGGAAGGTGTGATGATGGTTGGGACGTACGCGTCTAAACAAGAAGCTAAGAAGAGAGGGAACAAGATCAATAATGTTGGGTGGTGGTTCAAGCCTTGGTTCTACCAACACGCTCAGACCGCGCTGACGAAAGGACAGTTTGTTGAGTACATCCCGACGCGTGAGTACTATCACAGGCACACTAGGTGTTTGTACTGGGAAGGGAAGCTGATCCTTCCTTTTGGTGATCAGTTTTGGTTTAGGTTCCTCTTTGGTTGGTTGATGCCTCCTAAGGTGTCTCTTCTAAAGGCTACTCAAGGTGAAGCTATTAGAAACTATTACCATGATATGCATGTGATTCAGGACATGCTTGTTCCTCTTTACAAGGTTGGTGATGCTCTCGAATGGGTTCACCAAGAAATGGAGGTAACGTTTAAAGCTATAAATAAAAGATTCTTAGGTTCGGTTGTTTTGGTATTTCGGTTTATAAAAATTAACTGCCTTACTAGAACTATATCTAATTCGGTTTGGTTCGGTGTATATACTATCGGTTTTTGATTTATTTGGCTTTATACCAAAAAAAATATAACTATATTTATCTTTTATAGTTTGGATTATATAGTTAGAAATCAGATTTATAAAAACATAAATATATATTTTGTCACTCAAACTGGTTTTATCCTTTTCAGGTTTATCCCATTTGGCTTTGCCCACACAAACTCTACAAGACACCAATCAGACAGCAGATTTATCCAGAGCCAGGGTTTGAGTATGAGAAGAGACAAGGAGACACAGATGATGCTCAGATGTACACTGATGTTGGAGTCTACTACGCACCAGGTCCTGTCCTAAGAGGTGAAGAGTTTGATGGAGCAGAAGCTGTGCGTAGGTTGGAGAAGTGGCTGATTGAGAACCATGGGTTCCAGCCTCAGTACGCTGTGTCTGAGCTCGACGAGAAGAGTTTCTGGAGGATGTTTGATGCTGACTTGTACGAGCATTGCCGTAAGAAGTACAGAGCTGTTGGAACGTTCATGAGTGTTTACTACAAGTCGAAGAAAGGAAGGAAGACTGAGAAAGAAGTTAAAGAAGCAGAGAATGCTCATCTTGAAACAGCTTATGCAGAAGCAGATTAAGTAATGAAAATGTGGGTTTGAGAGAGATTGTTATGGGGTTGTAGTGTGTCGTTTCTTTTGCAATTTGTCTGTTATGTGTTTTCTTGTTTTCAGTGTAGTGTCTTGATGATGACTATCCTTGTTGGTCGTTTGGACTTATGGTTTTGAATAAATGTTATATTTTGAGATTCGGATTTGCCTATGACACTTTTTTTTTGAGATGAACCAAGGCTGCATATGAATTTGTCACTTAATTTGGTTTGGTTAGAGTGAACAGAAAGATGTCACACTAAGGTCTCCAATTCGAGAGCTTTGCAATGAGACTAAGAGTGGCAGATGATGCCAAGGATTATCCGGACGGCACACGATTCAAGTTTCTGTATAAAGAAGAAGACACTGAGACTTGATGAGATTGTCAGACTAGGCTGCAACTTTCTTATGTAAAGGATTACCCTGACGGCACATAGTTCAAGTTTTGGCTGATGTCATAAAGAAGAAGACACTGAAACTTGTGGGACTGTCAGGACTGTTGTCGCACTTGGCTGCAACTGGTGCTTTCTTATGAACTCATCAGAGCTTCTTAACTTAATCTTGCGCATCCACTTTGTTAGTTACCGGTTTTATCTTTATGTGTTTTGGAGATGCTGTGATCCAGCAAGTGAGAGCATGATGTGACAGTGAAGAGAAGGATAAGGATATGTGCCTCTTGGAAACCTGAGGAAGCAACTGCAGCATAAAGAGTGTCTGAGAAACTAAATCAACACTTCTTGTCTGAAGTTTTCATGGATCTTGGAGGTCACAGTTTTATTCTTTTAGTTACTCATTTGCACAACCTAGAAACTTAGAACATCTATATATAAAACAATTACATTTTCTTGCTTTATTTTGTTTTTTATACGTTAGTATATGTTTGAATATGAACAGTTTCAAACTCTTTATGAGACTTTGAAAAACAAACTGATAAACAAGATTCAAGCATTTAAAGGTTTCTACTTCTTCCTCTTAAGCTCAAGTAGTCTTGACCATCTTTTATGAACAGAAGCTGTATTTGTCTCTCCAACATCTGCAAAAGGCAATTCAGAAACCAAACCTCTTTGATCAAAATCCCTTATGAACAGTTAACAAACGTAGTCATGTGAAAGATAAATAAAAACCAACACAATGTTACTCACAGTGCAGTGTAGGTTCTGATTTCTCGCAGGAATCCGAGCATATATCCTAGAGTCAGTTTTGTTTTTCGTCAGTTAAGCTTTATGGATATTATGAAACTTCAGCATAAATTTAGTTGAATCCACTTACTTTAGCGTAAGTTGAGAGCCGGATAGTATCTTGTACAAGGGAATCAAGATTAGCTTCGTATCCAGGTCTCACATATATAACCTACACCAAAAAAGAGATTTTACTCATTTCAATTTGTATTGAAATGCAGTAAAAGAGCTTATGATGATCCAAGTGTGCTTACGGAAGGATCATCACCACCAATATCTGGAAGTGTTGAAGCTCTGTTCTCCCTACTTGATGGCAAGATCCAAACAGTGAAAGTTGTATCAATCTGGTCACATATATTTCATCAAAACAGATGTTTTCTTACTCAGCTCAGAGGCTTTACTTCTTTTTTTAGAATGAAACAGTTGTATACATTACCAGACGAGGATACGCAGAGGAGCAAATGCTGCACTTTCTTGAGAAAGACGTTATGATTCTTCCATCAACTGAAAGTCCCATGCTTGCGTGCTACAAAAGAAATAGCACTATCAAAACCTAATGCTCTAATGCTCAATCACTGCCAATGTAACACGTTCGTAAAGCTACCCTTTGGACAGAGAGATCGACAGCGACACGGGGGTTAGTAGGGCCATCATCTTCAACAAGATCTTGGAGGTGAAGATCACGGAGGGAGACGTTGTAGTGAGTGTTCCAGCTACCGTTCCATTTTCCTTCAGAAGGAGATAAAGTTATGAGACGCTTAACTGTTCTTGAGTTCACTCCTCCATTGATTGCTGCCTGCATTCGTTTTAAGGCGTTGGATTACAAAAATGAGCATCAAAAACAGAACAGAAGCTAGCTGGAAAAGAATTAGTAATATGTACTATACCGGAGAAGAAGCTTCCTGTTTCTTTGACAGAGAAGAAACCGGAAGTAGACGAGGGAGTTGAGGTACTTTCTTCTTAGTATTCAGGAGATTTGGTGAGACCAAACAGCGTAGAGAAGATGATTCAGCCATGGATGATGATGATGATTCTCCAGACAGAAGCTCTCTGGACTCTGGTGGTCTGAAACCATGCAAAAATGTCACCAGACCTTATCCACTATATATTACAGACTCTCACCACCACAAGTCTTTGGTGCTTGACGTGTAATTTTCTCATATACAAATTTACATATCTTTTTCGACACTTTTTTCTTAACAAATGACTTTTGATTTGTAAACTGATTTCAGTTTCGAATTTTATGATTTAAAGTGCCAATCAATAATTCTTCTACCAACCTGTTTGATGGGGGTTTTACTTCTTATTAAAAGAAAGTAAAAAGAAACACATTAGTTACTATATCGCGGTGCAAAGAAAGATGCAAGCATGAGTATCCCAAGAAAAACCAGTAGTAACTTGTTTTCACACCTCCAGATTTCAACTATTGGATTCGACGGGCCACTGACTTATGATCTAGGCAATACACGCCTGGTGAGAGCTCAATATCCGTGAAGGAATCTCCCTCTCGGCTCAGAGCTAAGAAAGGTTTCTCTGGATCCAAGATGGACCTCTCAGCTAAAGAATCGTCTCTTCCAAGTGATGCCTCTCAAGTCAAGTAGTCAACCAACTCGATATATGTAACTCCTTAAAGGCATGAAAAAATGTAACTGATACTGAGAGACAATAAGAAAACAGCGAGCCTTTTCAACTGTTGATCATAGCCTTACAAGTGCTGAAATTTGGAGCCACAACCAAAACAAATTAAACATGGTCTGTTTTAGATAAGATCAGCTACATTCATTGGCATCTCGTCAATCTGGGTACTGTAGTACTGCTCAATGTCCCTGAGGATCTTAATGTCGTCGCTTTTGACAAAGTTGATTGCAACACTCTAGAACAAACGACCGTACAAGTTGGTTAAAAAGAATTCACAGCTTTGACAGATTAATCAACGAGAAATAATGTATAGTAAATCAGTACCTTGCGCCCGAAACGACCAGATCGTCCAATACGATGGATGTAGAGCTCACGGTTGTTAGGGAGATCATAATTGATGACAAGAGAAACCTGATAAACAAATTTGCTCATGTCAACTCAACCTTTACCATAATCTAATGAGACCTAAATAACAGAGAACACTAAACATCTATTATCTATACAAGATACAGTAATAAGATATAGCCGACTTACTTGCTGCACATCAATCCCACGTGCCCATACATCTGTTGTGATCAAAACACGACTGTCGCCTGACCGAAACTGATTCATGATCTCGTCTCTCTCCTTCTGAGGCATGTCACCGTGCATGGATGAGACCGTGAAGTTGTTAGTCCTCATTTTCTCACTTAGCCAATCCACCTATAAGAAATGCAGAGCTAACATTGAGCGAGACATTTGAAAATAAAAGTAGGTCTCCGAATCCCAAGTTACCAAAAACATTGAAAGCAAAACTAGAAAGTAACAAGATTGCCTATCACAGAAAAAAAATTAGAAGCAAATGCAATAGACTAAATATCTGCAGGTGAGTACATATATAGTCACAAAAGAGTACGAATTTCAGAAACGTTACAAACTACCAAATCAAGTTAAGAGTCTATTGCATTTACAAGCAAGCAAGACAGCACTTCTAGAAGCTTGATTGATAACAAAATGAGACACCTGATCACCTAAAACGAGTAACATAGAGTACATATACTAAACTTAAGATGAGCACCCGGATTACCTTTCGTTTAGTGTTGCAGAAGATAACAGCTTGAGTGATAGTAAGCGTGTCATAAAGATCACAGAGCGTATCAAATTTCCACTCCTCCTTCTCAACAGCAACGAAAAATTCTTTAATCCCCTGAAAAGATTTACAGGAAAGTTAGCCACTGAAGCATACGAGTGTGACCCTAGCGTTAAAACTAAAAATCAACAAGCACACAGATTAAAGAAAGAAAAAAACGTACCTCAAGAGTCAACTCATCACGCTTCACAAGTATCTTCACTGGCTCCGTCATAAACTTTGATGTCATCTCCAAAATCTCGTGAGGCAGAGTCGCAGAAACCAAGCAAACCTATACACATAAGGAATAAAGCTAGATAAATATCAAATAATGAAATCTAACTTGTCATTCTACAGTTAATAGCTACCAAATGGATTAATCAAGCAACTCAAGCAAATCCAATAACAGTCAATAGGCACCAAACAATGTTTCGAGGCAGTGAAACATCACCTGAAGATCAGGCGGAAGATATCTATAAACATCATATATCTGATCCTTAAACCCTCTGCTCAGCATCTCATCAGATTCATCAAGAATCAAAAGCTTAATACCCCTGGTGCGTAGACTCCTCCTCTTAATCATATCACACACACGCCCAGGCGTCCCAGACACAACATGAACACCATTCTCCAGCTTCCTGATATCCTCTCCAACGCTCTTCCCACCGATACAAGCATGCGCCTGAATACTAGCGTGCAACCCAATCGCTTGAATAGTCTTCTCCGTCTGCGAAGCCAGCTCCCTCGTCGGAGACAACACCAACGCCTGAACTCTACAAATCAATAACAAACATCAACAATTGTATAAAGGTGAAAAATTGAAATTAGGGTTTTTTTCTTCAAACCAATCAAAGTTCAAAAATTGAAATTAGGGTTTCTCTCGATGCATACTCTCTAGACGAAGTGTCGACGATTTGGCAGACGGAGAGAGCGATCATCGAGGTTTTCCCGGTACCGGACTGAGCCTGAGCGATGACGTCGCGGCCTTGGAGAATCGGCATGACGGCTCTCTGCTGGATCGCAGAGGGCTTCTCGAAGCCGTACTCGTAGACGCCGCGGAGTACGTCCTCCTTGATGCCCATGTCGTTGAAATTGGTGATGGGTTCGATCCCTTCGGTTGTTTCGAAGACTAATTTGTCGTCGTCCATTGGTCCGCCGCCTCTCCTTCCTCAACCACGGCAAGGATTCGCTTCCGCCATTGCTCTCTAACTAGATATTTTATCTCTCCTAGGGTTTCAAATCGTGAAAGCTCTTTCTCTCTCTCCGGGGATGAAATCTCTGGAGATAAGCGCGGACTGATGTGGACACGATTGTAAATATCGACGACTTCTTTAGGCTTTTTAAATACTGATGGGTATGTAGCGTATGGGCCGTATTAAAGGCCCACGTTAATAAAAAGAAATAACAGTTACAACTGAACCGAATCGAAACAATCAAATACCCAAATGGTTTGTATTATTTCTATATTCAAATTAACTGAATCAAACCGAAACCGAACCGAGATTCCCAATATGTAAAATAGTAATTTTATTATATAAAGCTAAAGATAATTTTCCTATTTTCCTACTCAATCTTATTAAAATAATTATTTTTGTAATTATCCTTTTACATTGATTTTCCTATCTTATTATATATAAAAAAAGATAATTTTCTTACAAAAATTTTGTATAGATTTTTCTAAAATAGTAACTTTCGTTTTATACAAATCCTATATACTAATTTTCCTACTCTCATAATAAAGAAAATATAATTTTATCAAAAAAATTACTATATCAGAATCTGTATAAACAAAAATACTAAGATAACAATTTTTTTAAATAACTAAATAGTATTTTTACATTTTAAAATCTTTAAAAATATAATTGCAAAATATTATTTGTTTTTTAATACTGTAACATGTGTTAGAATATCTCATGATTAAAAATACATATACTAAGAAAATAACAAATGAATTTTGAAAAATTTAATTTCAACTTATTATATAAAGCTTAGTTTTCTAAGTTACTAATTAACATTGTCGCGACACATGGGGATTATATATTATAGATTGCGACATGTGTGCAATATATTTAACATTTATATACTGAGACTGATTTTCCTATTTTCCTATTCTATTATATAAAGCTAAAGATAATTTTTCTATTTTCCTACTCAATCTTATTAAAATAATTATTTTCGTAATTATTCTTTTACATTGATTTTCCTATCTTATTATATATAAAAAAGATAAACTTCTTACAAAAGTTTTGTATAGATTTTTCTAAAATAGTAACTTTCGTCTTATACAAATCATATATACTAATTTTCCTACTCTCATAATAAAGAAAATATAATCTTATTAAAAAAATTACTATGTCAGAATCTGTATAAACAAAAATACTAAGATAACAATTTTTTTAAATAACTAAATAGTATTTTTACATTTTAAAATCTTTATAAATATAATTGCAAAATATTATTTGATAGTAATTGTTTTTAATATTGTAACATGTGTTAGAATATCTCATGATTAAAAATACATATACTAAGAAAATAACAAACGAATTTTGAAAAATTAAATTTCAAAAGTATTTAATAGTAAATTTAATTTTTTAAAAATAATTAATAGTAATTTTCTAGAAAATTTCCTTTTCAAAATACTAAAGAAAAAATAGATTTATAAATAACTTATTTAATACTAATTTTCCTTTTCTAATATCCACAACAAAAGATAATTGTAAAACATTATTTGATATTAATGTTCCTTTTACAATTTTGACATTTGTTAAAATATCTCATAATTGATAAAATATATAACAAGATAATAAAAATATTTTTTAAAGTAACTTAGAATGATTTAATAACATTTTCTCTACTTTTTCATTTTCAAAAACTTTAAACAAAAATTTGTCAATAATTTATTTCATTATAATTTCAGTTTACTAAATTTTTAAAGGAAATATATTGTAAAAAATTGTTAGTAATTATTTGATAGTAATTTTCTTTTTCTAAAATCTTAAACATAAGAAAAGAAAATTGTAAGATAATTTTTAATAGTAATTTTAATTTCTTTAATCCATAATCTAAACTATTTGTAGAATCATTATTTCAAATATGTTTTATGAATAATTAATTTCCTATTTAAAAAATCTTAAGCCAAAAGAAACAATAAATATTTAGACCTATATATGCTATTAAAATCAATAAATTTTGTTTTCAAAATCATAAACCAAAAAAAATTATAATTATTCATATATTGATCAATTTTTGTCTTTCACATCATGTATGTTATCCTTTTTGAGTGTCACATATTAAGAAAATAATTAGATATTCTGATCTTCACATAAAATTGATGTCAAATTTTTTTAAATAATATAATTGTCATGATGTCGTACGTTAGTTTTTGTTACAATTATACTTATGTGTTTGTACATATAGATGTAGGGGTGGACATGAACCGGATATCCAGGTTTTTGGAGATATTTTGATCAGATCCATTTTGTCGTAATACTTAAGTATTCGATCCAATTTGATATGTAGCCACCCAGATATTTGGTGTTCCGAATATCCAAAAAAAAAATTGACCGAATATCCGATTCTTTTTTTAACGCTGATTTATTATGACATTGCAAAATTATGAGAAAGATTACAAAGACGATTCGATAACCGACAAACTATCTGCCTTACGAGATCTACACCTAACTGCATCACATGAGCCGTCCTACGCGGTGGAAGCACCGTAGCCTACTGGTTAAGGTTTAAAAGCTTCTAAACCCAGGTCTGGGGTTCAAACCCCAGGGGTTTCGAACCCCAGACTATGCAAAATATCTGATTCTTTTTTTTAATGCTGATTTATTATGACATTGCAAAATTATGAGAAAGATTACAAAGACGATTCGATAACCGACAAACTATCTGCCTTACGAGATCTACACCTAATTGCATCACATGAGCCGTCCTACACGGTGGAAGCACCGTAGCCTACTGGTTAAGGTTTAAAGGCTTCTAAACCCAGGTCTGGGGTTCGAAGCCCAAACTATGCAATTTCTTGCAGATTTCAGGAAATCCAGGTTTCAAGTCCCGGAGAGAACATTTTCTTAATGCAGACAACAGAAGAAAGGCGTGCAAGAGATCTTCAACATAGTGCAAGTAAATCGGGCCAGGGGGACCGAATATCCGATTCAATCCGTAAAAATAAATTAAAAATAAATAAAAATTCCAAAAATAAGATAAAATAATAATATTATTTTATTAAAAAATAAAAATCTATTACTTTTAAAATTCTAATAAACAACTTAATAAATTTAGCAAATAAAAATAGTATAAAATTTATATAAAATATAATATTTATATAACTTATATATATATAGGCATAAAATGTATCGAATCAGATATTCATTCTTATAAGTATTAGTATTTATGATTTACTTCATTTTGACTGATATTTTATATAAGTATTTACTTTGCTACGTATAGTTACAGATATTCAAAATTTCTGTTCAAATCGAAACAGATAAAGAATCAAGTCAAAATTTATGGTTATTTTATCCAGCTTTATATAGATGTTATGTTGTTGTGACTAAGTTAATATGACTATTATACTTATGGGTACTGTTATAGATCCTCGAAGTTTGCAAGAAGACCTTCAAACTGAAAAGATTTCAATTTCTTATAAGAGCTATATATTGACTATCAACAAGAGTTAAGGTTAAGCTTAAAAAGTTAGTCTATTTGCCAAGTCCAGTCTTACAATTATACACCGAACTATCTAGAGTTAATACAACTAAAGAGCTTCAGATTTTAAAAACATAGCGACAGTAATATTTTACAAAATATTATATAGAGGTTATAAAGTCACACCATGAATACTAATGTAAACAAATTTGATATTTTCTTTAACAATATATTCGATATTTAGCTAAATATCAATAAACCATATTGATTGGTGTTGTATAACATTATATTTTGAATTGTGTTTTTTTTTTAATTTGTTTTACACAATATAAACAATATAGAGAGTTCACAGTTCTATATGTTTCAACTATAAACAATATTATTTTGAAAAATAATTAAAAATGAAGTATTTATTAAAAATAAAATATCAATATACTATTGCAAACACCATGAATATTGAAACAAAAATATAAATCAAAATTTATAAATACGTTATTGTTGTTAAAATGTCAGGATTATATACAGAAAACCCAAGAACTAATGTGAAAAAAATATTTTCATTCTCTTATATGTTTTTGAAATTAAAATATCAAATAAAATTCATGCAACGCACGGATCCATATCTAGTTATATATACATAATAAAATTAAATACATATTTATAAATTAAAATTCTATTAAAATATATGTAAGTTTACAAGGAAAACTAAATTATTACAGAGTGACTATCTGAAAGTATCCGAATATTTTTATCTGAAATATCAAAAAAAATTATTTGAATTCATCCTAGTTATTTGATATTTTATCCAATTCAATATTTGACTTGAACTAACCGAACCAAGACCGAAACTAAACGAGGATTGGATTTTTTTTGGATATTTTCCGGTTTGTAGTTTTACTGTCTGAATTAAACCGAACCGAACCTGAACCAAAAATGAGTCAGGTAGTTGAGGGATCCTCTATCCTCCTATCTGAACTACCTGATACTCGAACCGAACCAAACCTAACCTAACCGATACCTGAAAAATGAATCAGGCCTAGTAACAATGTTGCCTCAAAAACGACAGTGCTGCAAAAAAGTAAAGAAATTCCGACTCTCTATTAACGGGCTTGTAGATCCATACTAAAAGGCCCGTGTTAATACGAAAAAGGTAGCAAAGTTGCCTCACTCAAACGACAGCGTTGCATCGCGAAGCCGAACTCGCAACACAGCTTCAGAAGAACCTAGTTAGATCGGTTTCTCTGTCGGGATTTTATCTTCTCCTTCACGGACCCTTTCTCGCTCCTGATTTTATCCTCTCCTCTTTGCGCCAAGCCTGATTGGAATGTTATCGTATAGCTCTGGTGAATGAATTAAAACTTGTTACTGTTCATCTCCTTTTAAAGAAGGTTCGTGCTTTGTAACATATATATAGTCAAGAATAGCTTTTTATTCACATCCTTTTGTTGCCTTTTGTTAAATGAGATTTCCTGTTATGTGGGCATTGATCTTTATCTCTGTTTTGGTTTGTTTTAATAATTTGTGTAATGCATAAAGTTTGGATGGTGCAAGATACCGACTGTGTAATTTGAATTTATGAAATCTGTTTTCATTTTGTTTTTGCAGTGATTTTTTAATTTTGAGAGGAAGGTGCTTTGTGATGTATACTAGAGCAATAAAGAGGAACCAGGGATGGGGTTTGGTATTGCAGCAAGCTAAATACTACTTAGTTAGGCCAACCATTCGTGACTACACTGTGTCCAGATCTTATGGACTCACAACCAATAATACAAATCTGACAAGAGGGTCTCTCTTCCGTTCGTTTTCTCCTAGTGTTGCATCGAGAAATAGTCTAAGACTCTCGAAGAACATCCAGCTGCGTAGTTTTAGCTCTGAAGGTGAGGATAAACATGTCTCTTTGAACAAAGGGAGTGACTTAGGTGGTGGAAAAACCGCGAAGGAGAGCAGTGTTGGGCATTTAGATTCGCATGCTCAGCTCGGAGAGCAGGACCAAATAGAGTGGCTCAACAGCGAGAAGCTTGCCAGTGAATGCAAAAAGAAGGAGTCACCTCTTCTTTCTAGAAGAGAGAGATTCAAAGAGGAGTTCTTAAGGAGAGTCCAACCTTGGGAAAAGATACAGCTTTCGTGGGAGACCTTCCCTTACTATATCCAGTAATAATAATACTCTTTTTCTTTCTCTGTTATTGTGTTTCTCTCTCTCACTCTCTACATTTCTGCTTATTGATTCTGCTCATGCTCATTTCACAGCGACCACACTAAGAATATTTTGGTGGAATGTGTTACTTCACATATAAGACAGAAGGATGCCGCTTCGGTTTATGGTTCCCGTTTAGATTCTTCAAGTGGAAGAATACTGCTCCAGGGTCTTCCAGGTTTGTGATTTACTATTGTTTGATGTTACTCTTCTGTTATCAAAGTACCTAAGATGACCAATAAGAAACCTTATGTTTGTTCAGGCACTGACCTTTACCAGGAGAGGCTGGTTCGAGCACTTGCTCGAGATGTACAAGTTCCCCTGTTGGTTCTTGACAGCAACGTTCTTGCCCCTTATGTGAGATTCTTATGAGTAATTTGCTTATAACAAGCCATCTTTATCGTTCTGTTTTTATATTTATCTCGTGTGTTTATATAATCTTCACGGTTCTGTGTCAGGATTTTTCTGATGAGTACAATGAAGACTCTGAATCTGATGGTGAGAACGCAGAAGCGGAAGCAGATGATGGCACGACAGAGTCTGAAGCTGAGGAAGATTCTGGAGCTAATAGCGAGGAGGATTCTGAAGCGAAAGCAGATGGGAGTGACAATGAGGAAGCTCGTCTCGAGGTTACCGAGGAGGATCTCAAGAAAATTGTGCCAAAACTTGAGGAGCTCGGAGAGGTATGATTTTATTATATGAACTGTGCCCCTACAGTGTGATCTATTGGACTCTGTCATTGTCATATAAACATTCTGATTCATGGCTTTACTTATAATATGCCTACTGGATGGTTACCTTTAGTTCTAGATGATGACTCTTTGCATTGTTCCCTCTTGAACTTCTAAGTAATACCAGTTTCAAAAATTGCTGAATATTTGCTTACCTGTTCTAAATTGTTGCAGTTAGTAGCGGAAGAACTGCATGGAGCTGGTGGAGCTTCCGAAGCAGCAGCTGTTGAGCATTCTGATAGAGCTAGGCGCCCGGCAAGGAAAGGTAACCATCCAGTAGGCATATTATAAGTTCTAGGTATAGTTGATTTAGTAATACTTATCTATGTAATCAGATTTTTCTTGGTGTGGTCTTTCTCTCATTAGCTTTTCACTTTCTCATCATTCATTTGTGAGACTTCTAATTATTCTAGGTGTTTTTTTTTTTTACCTTTTCCTTATATCTATTTGTGGTTACATAATTTGCAGGAGATCGCGTCAAATATGTTGGGCCTTCTAAGAAGGGTGATGCAAAGCACAGGTAGTTTACTGATTTATCTCTCCGGAATTTATCGTCTAGCCATGCTATTTAGATTTAAACTTTTCGAACACATATTTTAGTAATGAGTTCATTGAAAGGTTTTAGAATCTAGGTCAGTCTATTACTACATGAATGCATGCAAATTCTAGGCCGTATAGAATGTCCATAACGGTGGTTGTTTGGATATGCCCTTGGTAATGATTCTAATGCGTTTAGTTTGAGTAGTTATGGTTTAGGATTGGATGTGTACCGTTTCTGCCGCGGTCGTTTCCTGTATGATGTATTCCTTATTTCTGAGCTTTACTTGGTGAGTGGATGTGCGTGTTGTCTATCATCATCACTAGGTTGATGATTTTGTATCGCATTAAAGTATACCATTCGGGGTTCCTCAGCAATATTTTAGATATTTTTGCAACGTACGCTAAACATTATAGAATAGTGGATACCCTATATTTGTCCTCAACCAAAACTTATGTAACTGCAGTCCATTAACTACCGGACAGCGTGGAGAGATCTTTGAGGTGAATGGGAACCGCGTTGCGGTTGTATTTGACAAGGAAGGTGATACATCGTCAGAGGGAAGCGAGAAGAAACCCAAAAAGCAGTCCCAGAAGCCGCTTATACACTGGATAGATGGTATATTTTTACCTGTTATAGCCATATACCGATATGATTGTTATTTATTTGGAAAATGATCCTCTGTGTTGGCAATAGACTTCATACGTAAGTGCTACTAGCTAACCCCTATGTTGTCTGCGCAGTTAAAGACCTGAAGCATGATTTGGATATGCAGGCAGAAGATGGTTACATTGCCCTGAAGGCTTTAAGTGAGGTATGTTTAGAAGCTACGTGATGTTTTCTTGTTACCTTTTCAGGTATTGTTGTTCATCTTCTATATCAGATAGATCAGATCATATTATGTATCCAGCAGTAGCAAGTGCTCTTAAGTTTAGCATATGTAGAAACTCATGTATCCGTTTGCCTCCTGTGTTTGTAGGTTTTGCAATCCACACACCCACTTATTGTCTATTTTCCAGACTCGTCCCGGTGGTTGTCTAGAGCTGTACCAAAGGCAAAACGAAATGAGTTTGTAGACAAAGTTGAGGAAATGTTCGATAAAGTGTCAGGTCCTGTTGTAATGATCTGCGGTCGGAACAAGATTGAGACAGCCTCCAAAGGGCGAGAGAAATTCGTAAGCCTTTCTCACGGGTTACTGTTCGTTGGCTTTTCTTTTGTTACTGATCAGTAAATTAATTGTATTTTTCCCCCTATTTTGTTTGTGAACAGACGATGATACTCCCAAATTTTGGCCGCATTGCGAGACTGGTACGTTGGCTAAAACATTAAAGTAACTTTTGATGATAGAATCACATTTTGGTCACGTATCAAGTTATTGATTCATTTGTGTCTTGCAGCCCCTTCCTTTGAAGCATCTTACTGAGGGACTCAGCGGAAGTAAAAGTCCAGATGATAATGAGATATACAAACTATTCACTAATGTTATGAACCTACTTCCTCCTAAGGTATGCCTTTACGTTTTTTCACAAAGTGAGACTGCATAGACTTGTCAGAATAGCATCATATTCTATTGAGGAAAATCTCTGCTAATATTCCTCGTAGGTCACGGACATGAGAATAACGTAGGCAAGTTAATTGAAAATCTTTTTGCAGGAGGAAGATATTCTTGCAGTATTCAACAAACAACTTGTAGAAGATAGAAGAATTGTGGTATCACGGAGCAATTTAAATGAGATACTTAAGGTACAAAGATCCATAATTAATTCTCTTTTAGAGCAGTGGAGTCAGTTTCTGATGTTTTTCATAGAACTTTAATAACTTTTTTTTTCTAGGCCCTTGAGGAAAACGAGTTATTGTGCACAGACTTGTACCAAGTGAACACCGATGACGTGATACTGACAAAACAAAGTGTGTAACTCCTTTTAAACACCTGTTTTATTGTGTACGAGTTTGCTTGTTGCTGTAATGTCAAGAATCGGTTGTTAGGAGACAGATATGATAAATCTATCACATTCCCTTGATCTGATTGTCCTTTTCTGACAAAGCTATAGTCGATGTGATGATTATATATTAAGTTGAAATAGGATGCAGCTCCTTGTCATTGACGTTGATATCTGCCACTGTCTCTTATTTGTCCCAGTTACTT
Organism: Hirschfeldia incana; assembly: GCA_026261945.1. Classification (NCBI taxonomy): domain Eukaryota; kingdom Viridiplantae; phylum Streptophyta; class Magnoliopsida; order Brassicales; family Brassicaceae; genus Hirschfeldia; species Hirschfeldia incana. The sequence continues at coordinate 174,379 of JABCMI010000083.1, read as the reverse complement.
ATGATGTTACCAAGTGATCTCAGAAACTTGTTTATTTTGTTTTAACAGGGGCAGAGAAAGTTGTTGGCTGGGCCAGAAACCACTACTTATCTTCTTGTTCTAAACCGTCCATTAAAGAAGACCGTCTGATTCTTCCCCGTGAAAGGTAATCACATAGCTCTGCCTTTATCTTTAATTTGATTATGTCTTTACTTTTGTCTTCCTCTTTTGTAGCATTGAGATATCAGTTAAGAGGTTGAAAGCACAAGAAGACATTTCTCGGAAGCCTTCACATAGCTTGAAGGTTTTAGTTTCTTCCCCTTCTGGTGTTTGTGGAAGTTGATTTACTAGTCCTAGTAATCAACCGAGATCTTTTTTTCTTACAGAACATAGCAAAGGATGAGTTTGAAAGCAATTTCGTCTCAGCTGTAGTTGCTCCTGAAGAAATAGGTGTCAAGTTTGACGACGTTGGTGCTCTCGAGCATGTGAAGAAGACGTTGAATGAATTGGTTATTCTTCCCATGAGGAGGCCAGAGCTCTTCACTCGTGGCAATCTCTTGCGGGTAATTCTATTTTTTCTCCCTTTGTTTTGTTTTCCTCAAGAGATGGATCTTTCAGATAGTCTGAGTTTGATTTTTTTTGTTTCTTCTCCAGCCGTGTAAAGGTATATTGCTTTTTGGTCCTCCTGGTACGGGTAAAACGCTACTTGCCAAGGCCCTCGCTACAGAAGCTGGAGCAAATTTCATTAGCATAACTGGCTCATCGCTTACATCAAAGGTACATGGAACCTTAAAACTTTGTATGAGATTGGTTCTGAGTATGTTAACCTGGTCCATTGTTTTGGTACAGTGGTTTGGAGATGCAGAGAAGCTCACGAAAGCTCTCTTCTCCTTTGCAAGCAAGCTTGCGCCTGTGATTATTTTTGTTGATGAGGTTAGAGATTGTTTTATCTTTATTGATATCACTTTTCTGTTTTAGTCATTGGTTTCGAAGGGGGACTTGAGTTTTTTTTTTCTTTGTTGGTTTTGTGTGATGAGTAGGTAGACAGTCTATTGGGAGCTCGTGGTGGTTCTCACGAGCATGAGGCAACAAGAAGAATGAGAAATGAGTTCATGGCGGCATGGGATGGGCTCAGGTCGAAAGATAGCCAAAGGATACTCATACTTGGTGCCACCAACCGACCTTTTGATCTTGATGACGCTGTCATTCGCCGTCTACCAAGAAGGTAAAAAAAGAGCCATAATCCAATTTTCTCCTTACAAAATATTGGTCTCACTGAAGCTTTTGTTGTTCTGCTTTCTGTTTATAGGATATATGTGGATTTACCAGATGCGGAAAACCGGTTGAAGATCTTAAAGATCTTTCTGACTCCAGAAAATCTTGAAACCGGTTTTGAGTATGAGAAACTTGCAAAAGAAACCGAAGGATACTCAGGAAGCGATCTAAAGGTTTGCTTCATTTACTTGACAAGTTTGAGTATTAGTGGGATCTGTAGTAACTTTAAATGATAATGTTTTATAACCGCAGAATCTATGCATCGCTGCTGCGTACAGACCAGTTCAAGAATTGTTACAGGAAGAAAACAAGGTAAAGAAAAGGCATGAACATATCTTTTGCTTGACTGCATGAACACGGTTTTGTAACCACTCGATGCTTTTTGCAATGTGGATTTCCTCAGGGTTCGGTAGCAAATGGAGCAGCTCCTGATCTACGGCCTTTGAGTTTGGACGACTTCATTCAGTCTAAAGCTAAGGTAGTTGATTGGGATCATTATATGTGTTTATACTTCTTCTTTTTGTTGGATGTTCTTTATCAAATGCTTGATATTGCATCATTTGTAATGCAATTGCAGGTAAGTCCGTCTGTGTCATATGATGCAACGACGATGAACGAACTGAGAAAATGGAACGAGCAGTACGGTGAAGGTGGTAGCCGGACCAAGTCTCCTTTCGGCTTCTAATCCAGTTTTGTTAAATTCATCAAATATTCAATGTTTCTTCAACAATAATTTTCCAATTTTACAGACAATAAATGTCACTATTTGAAATTTTATACAAGCTTTTCATTCCATAAAGGTAACTAATAAAAAGAAAAGAATATCTTCAAATAGTATCAAAATCAATTTTTGTTTCTAAACAGATTAAAATCACAAAATAGGTTTTATGTAAAATATATTCACATTCATAACTGAATAAAAAATTTAAAATGAAAATTCAAAATAGATAGATATTAAATAGAAATTATGCAAAATAAATATTATATTTGAGTTTAGTGTTTTGATTTTTTTTGGTTAAATAGTGTTTAGAGTTTATTAACTCTTTTTAGTGATCTAATTTTTTTATTTAATGAAATATATTTTTATTTTTCTTGTACTATTTTTTTTGTTTATAAGACAATTTTCTTAGATTTATATTCAGTGACCTACAAAATAAAAATTCAACTAGCGTTTCTCATGTCATAAACAATAAAATACATGTTGAAAAAAAAACAATAAAATAAATTGTTTCATTTCATAAAATAAAAGCGAAATTGTTATATAAATGAGGAAAAGAACCATTCACAGTCCCTATCTTGTACCACATCCATCAATCACAATTTTGTACTACACAATTGATTTTAATCACACAAAAAGTAAAATATAAACATTTTTTTTGATAATATTCACAAATATAATAAACAACTTTTATTTAAAGATTCTATTGGTAAAACCAAAGAGACAATGAGAAGTGAGAACTGCAACAAATATATCCTTTTCTTTCAATTCAATTAAATAAAGTTCTCTGATCTCCACACGCGCACATTTTTGTTTAACGGAGAACTATTCCAACGTTCACTAGACGCGCCATAAATGCGCGTGCGGAAATACGTAAATAACTGTATTTCTTTTGGAGAAAAAAAATTAAAAATTTGAAATAAGCCGTATCTGCTAATTTCAATCAATGGCGGAAAGGAACGGCGAGGAAAAGTAGAGAACACTCTCACGCTCACGCACTCTTCCCTCTGCTCAATCTTCGAATAAAACGATGTCGTCGGACGCGTCACCGCCAAAATCCGTTACGGTTGAGGAAATGGCGGCGGGGGAGGAGGAGGAGGATGCGGCTATTGAGGAGCGGTACAGTCTCTACGAGGCGTACAACGAACTACACGCTCTGGCGCAGGAGCTCGAGACTCCGTTCGAAGCTCCGGCGGTTCTCGTGGTTGGACAGCAGACGGACGGAAAGAGCGCGCTGGTGGAAGCTCTCATGGGGTTTCAGTTCAACCACGTCGGCGGCGGGACCAAGACTCGCCGTCCGATCACTCTCCACATGAAGTACGATCCTCAGTGTCAGTTCCCTCTCTGCCATCTCGGATCCGACGATGATCCTTCCGTCGCTCTCCCCAAATCCCTCTCTCAAATTCAGGTTGCGACTAATTGACTCAATTTTTTGCTTAATTGCGTTTTGGTTTTAAGCATTGCTCTAATAATGTTTGTTGGATTGGATTTTTAGGCGTATATTGAAGCGGAGAATATGAGGCTAGAGCAAGAGCCGTCACCGTTCTCTGCTAAGGAGATTATTGTGAAAGTTCAGTATAAGTATTGCCCTAACCTTACCATCATTGATACACCTGGACTTATAGCTCCTGCACCAGGACTCAAAAACCGAGCTCTTCAGGTTCTTTTTTTTTAATTTAAAATGATTATTCGAATGATGTTTAATGATGTTATCAACAAAACATTTAATAATTAATTCATATTTCACAATACATTAATTTTGTTTAGATGTGGTGGTGGTGATTTAATGTTTTGATTTTTCTTGATTTGAGAGTGATTACTTGTTCTTTTTTTTTTTACTAGGTTCAAGCACGGGCTGTAGAAGCTTTAGTCCGAGCAAAGATGCAGCACAAGGAGTTTATCATTCTCTGCCTTGAGGACAGCAGTGACTGGAGCATTGCAACTACTCGGAGGATAGTGATGCAAGTATGAGACTTTTACCTTAGCCTCGCCTCCATTGTGTCTAACCTCGTTTTTTTTTTCTTATTGAGTTCTTGTTCTTGTTTATGTTAGGTTGATCCTGAGCTTTCTAGGACAATTGTTGTTTCCACAAAGCTTGACACCAAAATCCCTCAGTTTTCATGTTCATCCGACGTGGAAGTCTTCCTCTCACCTCCTGCAAGCGCACTTGACAGCTCCTTACTGGGAGATTCCCCTTTCTTTACGTCTGTGCCTTCTGGAAGAGTCGGCTATGGACATGACTCAGTGTACAAGTCTAACGACGAATTCAAACAGGTGTTTGCTCTCTGCTGTCTGATTCTTTGATCTTTTCATGGATTCTAAAAACTGTGCGTGGGTTTTTATTGCAGGCTGTGTCGCTTCGAGAAATTGAAGACATAGCATCTTTAGAGAAGAAGTTGGGCCGTGTGCTGACAAAGCAGGAAAAGAATAGGATTGGTGTCAGTAAACTAAGGTTGTTTCTTGAAGAACTACTCTGGAAAAGGTATAACAAGCGTCTGTTTTCTCTACAGATTATTTTTTCTCGTTATAGTCTTGATGTCATTCTCTTTGCAGGTACAAAGAGAGTGTTCCGTTGATCATTCCTCTCTTGGGAAAGGAGTACCGCAGTACAGTCAGAAAGCTGGATACCGTTAGCAAGGAACTTAGGTGGAACTTTGTTTCATCTGAATTTTTTTTGTTAATTTTAGTAAGCTTAGTTATACTCTTCCGTTTAGAAAATATAACTCATTAGTGGTCGAATTCTATCCTTTCACAGCTCTTTAGATGAAGCAAAGCTCAAAGAAAGAGGCAGGACTTTCCATGATCTCTTCTTAACCAAGGTCTTTGTATAGCGTATTTGGATTCTTAAGATTTCTTTTTATGCCTTAACGTACTATTTCATCTGTGAAAAATATGCCTTTTGTGTAGTTACAGCAACGTTCATGTGGTAATCTACTCCATTTCTTGTTTATTGACTATTGACATATAAAAAGTTTAGGGACAGTAAATGATATCTAGGACTTGTACTAGTTTAGAATGACTGGAAGTTGTAGAGTTGGATATCTAGATTACCATAGAAGTTCCTTTGTTAGTATTGATCCATGTTGGGTTTTCTCACGTATTTTGTATTTATTGTGTGACCAGTTATCTCTGTTACTGAAAGGAACAGTTGTGGCCCCTCCAGATAAATTTGGTAATGTTACTTACTATCTGTTCTCCACCAACCACTCAATCTTTTGCAATAACGTTTGTGGTTGATTTGAATTTTACAAAATCAGTTTCGTTAAATGCATATTTTTTAATTCAACTTGTCCACCAGGCTGTGATGATTACACATAATGTTATCATCTATGCTTCAGTCATTTGCTCATGGTACTTTGGTTACTTGGGAAGCACATTGTATATGTTCTCTATATGTTGGGTCCTTTGATAATTTATAATTCATCATGATGTGTTTTCAGGTGAAACATTACAAGATGAAAGGACGCAAGGTGGATCTTTTGTTGGTACTGATGGTCTCCAGTTCCCACATAAGCTAATACCAGTAAGCAATTACTAGGAGATTAATTTGACCTCATAAAAATATGCGCCAAAAGTGATATATTATAGAGAACGAAGAAAAGAGATCCTCTATTGGACCTTCAAGAACTATGATGGAGGTTAACCAAACTATGTTTTTTCCAATTGCAGAATGCAGGGATGCGTCTTTATGGGGGTGCACAGTATCATCGTGCCATGGCTGAGTTCCGTTTTCTAGTTGGTGCTATCAAATGTCCCCCAATAACACGGGAGGAAATCGTAAACGCATGTGGAGTTGAGGATATTCATGATGGAACTAACTATTCCAGGTTTCATATCATCTACTGAAATGCAACACAATTCTGAGTTTTACTGTCTTTGCATCGCAGACCCATTTTCAGTATCTAATCTGACCTGCAATGTTAGTTATGTTTTTCTATGGGGCCTCTTATTCTCTTTCCTTTTATTTGATTTTGTAGGACAGCGTGTGTTATAGCAGTTGCAAAGGCTCGTGACACGTTTGAACCTTTCCTTCATCAGGTGACAAAGATATATCTACTATTTCCTTCTTCTTTCGTCGATGATAATCAGTTTAGTTATACATCAGATTTACTAGAACTATAATTGTGCTTAAGAGATACTGGGTAAACATGGGCTGCTTTCAGAAACTATGTTTGGGGATACTTTTTGTCTGAAATTTTGTTTGTCACATGTTCATCAATTCTGTACGGAAAGTTGTTTCTCACTTCTCATTTTCGTTTGTTTTGTGTTGGTGTAGTTAGGAGCCAGGCTGCTACACATTCTTAAGAGATTGCTTCCAATTTCTGTATATCTTCTTCAGGTGGGCTCTGTTTTCTTTGGTTTAAAGGTATCCTTGTTATATTTCCTTCCCAGCAATTTTCTTAATGTGTGTTGATACGTTTGAATAGAAAGAAGGTGAATACTTAAGTGGGCATGAGGTGTTTCTCAAGCGTGTTGCTTCAGCTTTCAACAGTTTTGTGGAGTCCACAGAAAAATCATGCCGCGACAAGTACTTCATCTCATACACTCTTCTATTTTAGTGATCATAACTTCAATTTTCCAGTGCCTTCTACTCGTGTTCTACTTGCAATGATCAATCTCCCTCTGGTTCTTATATTGATTGCAGATGTATGGAGGATTTAGCAAGTACAACTCGCTATGTTACGTGGTCCCTTCACAACAAGGTCACTGCCACAGCTTTTATAGTTATGTTTCAAATTTGGCATCCACTTCTAATTTAGTATTCTCTTCTCAATGTTATGTAGAACCGAGCTGGCCTACGTCAATTCCTGGACTCGTTTGGCGGTACGGAGCAAGTTGCTACATCAGGTAATCCCTTGGGTTTTAGTCTTCCCCAAGATGCACCAGGCGGCACAACAGAAACAAAGTCAAGATCAGATGTAAAGCTAAGCCAACTCGCCTCGAACATCGATTCAGGTTCCAGCATTCAGACAACAGAAACGCGGTTAGCTGATCTTCTAGACAGCACGCTCTGGAACCGCAAGCTAGCTCCTTCCTCTGAGAGAATTGTCTACGCATTGGTCCAACAGATATTCCAAGGCATACGAGAATACTTTCTAGCCTCTGCTGAGTTAAAGGTTTACTCCATCTTCGGTTTTACTCAGATTCTTACTCTTTTCTAAGATTGGCTTTCCTTATGAACTGTTTCATTATGCAGTTCAACTGTTTTCTTCTGATGCCTATTGTGGATAAGTTACCTGCTCTTCTCCGGGAAGAGTTGGAGAATGCATTTGAAGACGACCTCGATAGTATTTTCGACATTACAAACCTCAGGCAATCACTTGATCAGAAGAAACGGAGCACTGAGATCGAACTGAGAAGGGTAAAGCCAAACTTGAACTCTCTCAATCTTTATGTTCATCATGCTTGACTTTATGGTAATTTGATTTTGTTTTCACGTTGGACAGATAAAGAGGATCAAAGAGAAATTCAGAGTGATGAATGAGAAGCTGAACTCTCACGAGTTTGCTCAGAGTCTAAGCCCGCCCTCGTTGCAGTAGTGACTCAAAAGTCATCATGAATCTCACTGTTCAAGATGTTTATTTTCTTAATTGTAGGTCAAGAAACAGTCCAAGAGTGTGTTTTCGTGAGGGAACATCTTCCGCCTTTGAACTTTTGGATGTCCCAAAGGAAAAAAACACAAAATGTCTTTACAATTTGAAGAAAATAGCAATTAGTAGTCGTGTAAACTATGTAATGAAAATTCAAACTACTGTAGATGTTAAGCATACAAATAAATACACTTAACATAAAAACATATCTTCTTAAGAAAGATAGATGCATGGTACATGCAAGAGAATGTCGTAAAAATCGTGAAGGATGTCACAAAACCAGAAGTGGAGATACATGATCTTTTCATTATATTTCATTTAAAAATATATATATTTTCATTATATGTGTGAAGGATGTCACAAAACCAGAAGTGGAGATACATGATCCTTTCGTTATATTTCTTTTACAAAAATATGTATTTTCATTATATGCATTATACGGTGGTGATGACTCGTAATAAATAAATATATAAATATATATATATATATATATATATATATATATATATATATATATATATATTAATGATTTATATTAATTTTGTATATCAGATTCCTCCTCGGGGGAAAATAAATATTGTATATCAGAACATTGAACTCTTGTATGATTATGTATAAGATTTTTGATGTTCTTGGAAAGGAACTCGATTTACAAGAAGCAACCCTTCTTTAGTTTATACAATCTATAAGCTAACAAACTTCAGTAATCCAACACTATGTAGACATTGCCATAGCCACCTCTGCCTATGAAATTCTCTGGCTTGATCACAACGGCGACTTCCTGATGAGGACATCAAGTCATCATCAGAAAAGGAGAAAGGAATCAGGAGAAAATCATTGGAGAACATGAAGGTGAATAAAGCTAAAAAACTAATCAAGACATAGGGTATAATCAAAACACCAAATCTTAGAAACCAGAAAGAATTTATCAATGAAATGAAATAATTTATCAATGAAACCAGGTTTTGTGGATTCTACACTCAACAAAAGCATACATGGAATTGGTTTTGTACCAAGGGATTAATATAGATCTGGGTATTTTACCCGGACTCAAAGACCCGAACCTGAACCAATTCGAAAATACGGGTTTGGGTTCAGGTCGGGTCCATGCTAAAGTATCTATTGGGTTTTTTTTTGGATCCGCAGGTCTCGGTTTGGGTTCGGATCTTACCAGAGACCCGATCGGGTACCCGAAATACCCGCAAATTATATATATATATATATATATATATATATATGTATGTATTTTTGGGTGATTAGATATATTTTTGGTATTTCAGGTATTGTTTAAAGTTTCGGGTTCATGTTTTCGGGTATAATTTTAGGTTTCGGGTAAAATTTTAGATTTTCAAAAAAAATAAAAATTTGGGTACTTTTGAGTTTCGGGTCTGAATTTTACCCGATATGGTAGATTGTAATATGGTGGACTGAGTTCGGCAATGTGGTTTCTATGGTGGATTGTAATAGAGTTCACCATTGGCAGTAGTTGAAAGATATTCAAACTTGGGTCTACGCTTTTGAAGTATCCACTCTATAGCAGTAATTTTTTCTTAGAGCTGACTGAAAAGCTGATAAAGTATATAAAAGAAAAGATATGAATTAGAAATTACCATAATTCTATTTTGAAGGAGACTCTATTAGTAACCCAGTAATCCAAACCACTAAGGATAGGTCAACCAATATACAAATTTAAGGAGAGTTATTGAAACATGAATTTATGTAGAGTTTGATGAATCTAATAGCTGAGAGGATTTTAGAAGTTAACTAGATTTAGGAGGGGTTATTGGTAATAAAATTCTCTTGAATTTTGAGAATTTTTAGAATCTATTGTTATTGGTTCGTGGATTTCAAATTTTTTAATAGAATCCATTGTTACTGGTTTAAAATTTTTTACAATCCATTCAAATCTCTTGTTATTCAAAAAGTTTTGTTATTGTTGATTTTCTTATTCTAACCAAGTTTATTGTTATTGAGAAATGAATTCTATACATTTTTACTCATGAGAGTCAACTTTCAAAATATCATATGTATCCATGTGATTTTCAAAATCCATGTGCTAACTCTTTTAATTCATTACACCTTAAATCCAAAATATATGTCCAAACTTACAATTCATTACATTTTATATACCTTTACATTTTTGAATATATAATTATTATTATAGTGTTTAATCATTTTTGAATATATAATTATATTTATAAATATTGAAAATTCGAATATAAAAAATGAAAATGGTTTGAAAATTATTTTCAAATTTCAAAAATAATTTTCTTAAAGAAAAGAAAAGAAAAGTTCCAAGAGGTCCAGACCCTATTGAATCTCCACCCACCCCACCAGCTTACGTAGAAACAAATATGTGTTATTTATGAATTTTACCAGTAAAATTTCTAGATTTTTAGTCATTAATTGAAGCTAACATTATCAAATCAATTTTTGACTAGTTAGTTTGAAAAACTTAACTATTTTATAATATATTATTGTATTCTTAATTTAATGATTAATATATAGTTTACCTTACTATAACAAAATCTTAAACAAAATTACTCTTTATTTAAAAAATATTATTTTAGTTTGTCACTATTGTAAAAATATAATGATAAATAATAATGTATGTAAATTGCTACAAGGATGAATACAATCAACACTTTTACATTATTTTATGGTATCAGAGTAATAACGATCTTTTGACCTAAATACTCAAATTTTCGCTTCCACAAATTCTCTCTAATATGTGATCGTTAAGCAACGATTATGGCTTCTACTACTTTAGCTACATCGTCGGCTACCATTCCATCTACTACTCCTACTACCGAAAGTGGTCCTTTGACCCCTTCTTCTCTATATCCCTCTGGCAATCCAGGCGCATTAATCACTCCAGTGAATCTTAAAGGCAATAACTACTTTGAATGGGCAACCTAGTTCTGAAACTCCCTTCAAGCCAAGCAAAAGATTGGATTCCTTGATGGCACTATATCTAAACCCTCGACGAATCCGGATCTAGCTCGGTGGACTGCTGCTAACACCACGATCGTCGGATGGATGCGTACGGCGATTGATCCTACTGTCTGATCTACTGTGAGCCATGTTCCGGATGCCTTTCAACTATGGGAATCTCTTAAGCATAGATTCTCTGTGAAAAACAGTGTGCGTAAGCACCTACTCGAGAATCAGGTCACCAATTGCAAACAGAACGGTGACTCTGTTCTTATTTACTTTGGTTGTCTCTCAAAAATATGGGAAGAACTTCAGAATTTCAAGTCCTCCTACTCGTGCTCTTGTGAGGCCGCGGCTCATATTGAGAAAGATCGAGAAGAGGCGAAGGTCCACAAGTTTCTGTTTGGTCTCGACGATTCAAGGTTAAGTTCTATTCGATCTCAAATAATCGTTGAAGAACCTTTACCTGATCTCAATCTAGCCTACTCTCGAGTAATCCGAGCAGAACAACACGTTCTTACCATGCGTACATCTGAACTCAAACAAGACGTACTCGGTTTCAGTGTTAAAACAGATGCCTCTGCTTCTACTCTTACTTCAGCCCTCGTCTCAATAAACCGCAATCGTGATCCTAATCGCAGTTGCACTCATTGCAATCGCAAAGGACATGAAGCCTCAGAATGTTTTCTCTTACATGGCTATCCTGAATGGTTCAATGAAAAACAAAGGAACATTCAATCTTCTGGTCAATCTCAAAGAGGTCGCAGTGGACGAGGAAATAATTCTCGCGGACGTGGTCGTGCCAATGCCTCTATGTCAGCACCATCCACATCTTCGGGCAATACTACTGCCTCTTCAGATCAAAGTGCTGCACTTATCAGTCTCCTAAAATAGGCTACCACCACTTGGTTAATCCACATATGTTGGCTAGTGAGCATATTCTGGTTACTAAACTTAAACGAAATGGAAGTGATCATGACAAAGACTTATAAAAATCTTTGTGGACATAATCTCTTCAGCAGCAGATGGATAGATAGGGGGATGATAGTTATGACTCTCTCAATCAGTGATGAACCAGACTTGCTTGAATCTCACAAACAATTCTAATCCAGAAATCCATAGAACCAGATGAATCTCTCAAATAAACCATAAACAAGAACAGCTAAAAGAGACATTACTTTGAAAGAAAACAATACTTTCTGATTAATCCTTAGATAAAAATGTGCCTTACAAATGGTGATGCTAATGAGCTTATATAATACTCAGAATAAAATAAATAAACAGAAAACTTGCAAAACTAAGAAACTAGCTGTTGAAGTAGTTTGGGGGATTTGGCTGAAGGGGTGGGATTGCTTGAGTCTTGATAGCTTAGGCATGAATTGATGACGCCTGGGAATGTCCTGATTCGCTGAATGTATCTTCAAAGCTCCACAAAATGATGGAAAGAGCCGTTGGAGATCTTAGACAGAGATGCTTCTTGAATCCAAATAAGGTAAACTGCTCCATATTCTTCCCCTCCATATTCTTCCACTCTTCAATAACTGCCAAACATTTATTATGGTCTAAGAAAACTGCCGTTGATCGGCAATGGGAACATAACACTCCAGGAGAAACGAGAGATCATGAATGAAGAGATGTGTCTGTTCATGTGATAACAGAAAACATATTTTTAGTGGTGTGTACTTCAGTGTTTTTACATTGATTAATTTCTTACCTCACTTTCTGCAAAAACCATAATATTAAAAACACTGAAGTACACACCACTAAAAATATGTTTTCTGTGTGAAAAAAGAAGATCCCATGAACAGACACATCTCTTCATTCATGATCCCTCGTTTCTCCTGGAGTGTTATGTTCCCATTGCCGATCAACGGCAGTTTTCTTAGACCATAATAAATGTAATAATATTCATCTCAGATTGTGTTTACTGAATGTAAATGTAAGAATTATTGACAAATTCTTTTTCTGCAGGAGTACTAGGTTGCAACAATCGGGTTTAAAATTTGTTAAACGTGATGCAAACAAAGTGGCTTATATAATCACCTAACAACAACCAATGAATGATTTATATCTTCATGTTAGCTGACGCCTATTTTGTATTCAGATTTTATTTTATGTGTTATATATTAGATTAACATTGTTAATTGTAATAATATTCATCTCAGATTGTGTTTACTGAACAAAGATTACTAAGTTATATAAAATTGTCAACTAACACTTCAATTAAAAACTAGATTCTTACAGGTGATTTAAAACCTCAAAATTATTCTAATAGAATGTAGTTATTCATATGTAATATGTAAAGATGTTATTAAACCTTAATCATCTTATTTTTAAAATACAATTTACATACATTATTATTTATCATTATATTTTTTACAATAGTGACAAGCTAAAATAATATTTAAAACAAAGAGTAATTTTGTTTAAGATTTTGTTATAGTAAGATAAAATATATATTAATCATTAAATTAAAAATATGATAATATATTATAAAATAGTTAATTTTTTCAAACTAACTAGTCAAAAATTGATTTGATAATGTTAGCTTCAACTAATTTCTAAAAATTTAGAAATTTTACTGGTACAATTCATAAATAACACATATTTGGTTCTATATAGTGTTTTTGTTAAAGTAGAATAGATTATATAACATATATAATTATTGATTTAATATTTAAATTAGGTATGAGGAGTAGATCTTTTTGCAAAAAGGTTTCAACTTCTTTACATATTTTTATCTATATTTATTATATTTGAATTCAAATGTATTAAAAGAGTTTTTGTCAACAAATTTCTCTGTTCATGCATTTAATCAGTTTAGATATTCAATTTTAATATTGATAACGTGACAAAGAAAAAATAAATACGTGTCTTTAGATTTAGTTTTTTTGGAGATATCTATTCTATTAAAAGAGTCATCTGTTAGAATGGTCTTATTGTGTACCATAAGCAGGTGCATGCTAAATCTTTACATTCATTTACAAATACTATAAATTATCTCATTTCAAGCACTTCATACAATCACATATTTACATTAGTAACTAGGCAAAGGACACAAAAAATATGAAAGGTTTCTTTGGAATTGTGGTGTTTCTGTTCTCATTTATTATGGTGTCTTTAGCCAGTCGTGAAAGTTTAGAAAGTATTGGATCGAAGAGACTAGTTCCAGGAGGTCCAGACCCTATTGAATCTCCACCTACCCCACCAGCTTCCGTAGCAAGTATGGGAATGAAAAGAAAAGTTCCAAGAGGTCCAGACCCTATTGAATCTCCACCTACCCCACCAGCTTACGTAGCAAGTATTGAAATGAAAAGAAGAGTTCCAAGAGGTCCAGACCCTATTGAATCCCCACCTACCCCACCAGCTTCCGTATCAAGTATTGAAATGAAAAGAAAAGTTCCAAGAGGTCCAGACCCTATTGAATCTCCACCTACCCCACCACATTTTCACAAACTTTCTATCAATCTAATCTAATATTTGTTTAGTTATGATTGTTTCAAAAAATAATAAATAATAAGTATTTTTTCTATACAACTATTTGGTTCATTTAAAAATCAATAAAAGAAAATGCTGGGTGTGAAATATATAATTTTGAAAAAATCCTAATACCATTTTTTTTTAGAAAAAATTCTGATAGCAATAATTTCTTACCTCACTTCTGCAAAAATCATAATATTAAAAACACTGAAGTACACACCACTAAAAATATGTTTTCTGTTATCACATGATTACTCATTATTTATCATACAATTTACATACATTATTATTTATCATTATATTTTTTACAATAGTGACAAGCTAAAATAATATTTTTAAAACAAAGAGTAATTTTGTTTAAGATTTTGTTATAGTAAGGTAAAATATAACAGAAAACATATTTTTAGTGGTGTGTACTTCAGTGTTTTTAATATTATGGTTTTTGCAGAAAGTGAGGTAAGAAATTAATCAATGTAAAAACACTGAAGTACACACCACTAAAAATATGTTTTCTGTTATCACATGAACAGACACATCTCTTCATTCATGATCTCTCGTTTCTCCTGGAGTGTTATGTTCCCATTGCCGATCAACGGCAGTTTTCTTAGACCATAATAAATGTTTGGCAGTTATTGAAGAGTGGAAGAATATGGAGGGGAAGAATATGGAGCAGTTTACCTTATTTGGATTCAAGAAGCATCTCTGTCTAAGATCTCCAACGGCTCTTTCCATCATTTTGTGGAGCTTTGAAGATACATTCAGTGAATCAGGACATTCCCAGGCGTCATCAATTCATGCCTAAGCTATCAAGACTCAAGCAATCCCACCCCTTCAGCCAAATCCCCCAAACTACTTCAACAGCTAGTTTCTTAGTTTTGCAAGTTTTCTGTTTATTTCTTTTATTCTGAGTATTATATAAGCTTATTAGATTCACCATTTGTAAGGCACATTTTTTTCTAAGGATTAATCAGAAAGTATTGTTTTCTTTCAAAGTAATGTGTCTTTTAGTTGTTCTTGTTTATGGTTTATTTGAGAGATTCATCTGGTTCTATGGATTTCTGGATTAGAATTGTTTGTGAGATTCAAGCAAGTCTGGTTCATCACTGATTGAGAGAGTCATCACTATCATCCCCCTATCTATCCATCTGCTGCTGAAGAGATTATGTCCACAAAGATTTTTATAAGTCTTTGTCATGATCACTTCCATTTCGTTTAAGTTTAGTAACCAGAATATGCTCACTAGCCAACATATGTGGATTAACCAAGTGGTGGTAGCCTATTTTAAGAGACTGATAAGTGCAGCACTTTGATCTGAAGAGGCAGTAGTATTCCCCGAAGAAGTGGATGGTGCTGATATAGAGGCATTGGCACGACCACGTCCGCGAGAATTATTTCCTCGTCCACTGCGACCTCTTTGAGATTGACCAGAAGATTGAATGTTCATTTGTTGTTCATTGAACCATTCAGGATAGCCATGTAAGAGAAAACATTCTGAGGCTTCATGTCCTTTGCGATTGCAATGAGTGCAACTGCGATTAGGATCACGATTGTGGTTTATTGAGACGAGGGCTGAAGTAGGAGTAGAAGCAGAGGCATCTGTTTTAACACTGAAACCGAGTACGTCTTGTTTGAGTTCAGATGTACGCATGGTAAGAACGTGTTGTTCTGCTCGGATTACTCGAGAGTAGGCTAGATTGAGATCATGTAAAGGTTCTTCAACTATTATTTGAGATCGAATAGAACTTAACCTTGAATCGTCGAGACCAAACAGAAACTTGTGGACCTTCGCCTCTTCTCGATCTTTCTCAATATGAGCCGCGGCCTCACAAGAGCACGAGTAGGAGGACTTGAAATTATGAAGTTCTTCCCATATTTTTGAGAGACGACCAAAGTAAATAAGAACAGAGTCACCGTTCTGTTTGCAATTGGTGACCTGATTCTCGAGTAAGTGCTTACGCACACTGTTTTTCACAGAGAATCTATGGTTAAGAGATTCCCATAGTTGAAAGGCATCCAGAACATGGCTCACAGTAGATCAGACAATAGGATCAATCGCCGTACGCATCCATCCGACGATCGTGGTGTTAGCAGCAGTCCACCGAGCTAGATCCGGATTCGTCGAGGGTTTAGATATAGTGCCATCAAAATCCAATCTTTTGCTTGGCTTGAAGGGAGTTCCAGAACTCGGTTGCCCATTCAAAGTAGTTATTGCCTTTAAGATTCAACAAGTACATTCATCTGTTTTTGTTACTCATGGCAGACAAACTACAAAAAATTGCAAGAAATTACGTTTAGTATCAATGATAGAGTCAAATAGATAAAAACTAATGGGTGGCGATCCAGATCAATCCAAATCATGGATCTTAGTAGATAGAAAAATTGGGTATAAATAGATTAATGAATAAATGAGTTAATCGATTAAGTCATCATCGGAAAAAGAGAAAGGAACCAGGAGAAAATTATTGGAGAACATGGAACTGAATAAAACTAAAGAAACTAATCAAGACATAGGCATTATCAAAACAACATATCTTACAAACCAGAAAGAATTTATCAATGAAACCGGTTTACGTGGATTCTACACTCAACAAAAGCACACGGAAATTGGTTCATACCAATGGATTAATGGTTTAGGAGATATCCCTTTTGAAAGTCAAGGGTGGCCTGACATGCCTTATTCAGAAGGCCAGGAATATATAAGCGTCCAGGAGACTTTTTCCTACTTTTAGAAGCACTCCACAACCCCTTCAGAAGCACCATCACACACTGGATCAGGCGGATCCTTAAAGATTACAACCAAATCAAACCGGAGATAAATATGGAAAGCTCCACAATTATTTGGTTTGATCATTACCAAACCAAGACATGGTGACCTGGAGACATTTTAAATTACCAGAGGAGCCTGAAGACACAATGAGAGCATTCAAAACGCAGAGGATCAAGAGGAGAAGAATATGGAGCAGTTTACCTTATTTGGATTCAAGAAGCATTTCTGTCTAAGATCTCCAACGGCTCTTTCCATCATTTTGTGGAGCTTTGAAGATACATTCAGTGAATCAGGACATTCCCAGGCGTCATCAATTCGTGCCTAAGCTATCAAGACTCAAGCAATCCCACCCCTTCAGCCAAATCCCCCAAACTACATCAACAGCTAGTTTCTTAGTTTTGCAAGTTTTCTGTTTATTTATTTTATTCTGAGTATTATATAAGCTCATTAGCATCACCATTTGTAAGGCACATTTTTATCTAACGATTAATCAGAAAGTATTGTTTTCTTTCAAAGTAATGTGTCTTTTAGTTGTTCTTGTTTAAGATTTATTTGAGAGAATCATCTGGTTCTATGGATTTCTGGATTATAATTGTTTGTGAGATTCAAGCAATTTTGGTTCATCACTGATTGAGAGAGTCATCACTATCATCCCCCTATCTATCCATCCGCTGCTGAAGAGATTATGTCCACAAATATTTTTATAAGTCTTTGTCATGATCACTTCCATTTCGTTTAAGTTTAGTAACCAGAATATGCTCACTAGCAAACATATGTGGATTAACCAAGTTGTGGTAGCCTATTTTAGGAGACTGATAAGTGCAGCGATTTGATCTGAAGAGGCAGTAGTATTCCCCGAAGAAGTGGATGGTGCTGATATAGAGGCATTGGCACGACCACGTCCGCGAGAATTATTTCCTCATCCACTGCGACCTCTTTGAGATTGACCAGAAGATTGAATGTTCTTTTGTTGTTCATTGAACCATTCAGGATAGCCATGTAAGAGAAAACATTCTGAGGCTTCATGTCCTTTGCGATTGCAATGAGTGCAACTGCGATTAGGATCACGATTGCGGTTTATTGAGATGAGGGCTGAAGTAGGAGTAGAAGCAGATGCATCTGTTTTAACACTGAAACCGAGTACGTCTTGTTTGAGTTCAGATGTACGCATGGTAAGAACGTGTTGTTCTGCTCGGATTACTCGAGAGTAGGCTAGATTGAGATCAGGTAAAGGTTCTTCAACGATTATTTGAGACTGAATAGAACTAAACCTTGAATCGTCGAGACCAAACAGAAATTTGTGGACCTTGGCCTCTTCTCGATCTTTCTCAATATGAGCCGCGGCCTCACAAGAGCACGAGTAGGAGGACTTGAAATTCTGAAGTTCTTCCCATATTTTTGAGAGACGACCATAGTAAATAAGAACAGAGTCACCGTTCTGTTTGCAATTGGTGACCTGATTCTCGAGTAGGTTCTTACGCACACTGTTTTTCACAGAGAATCTATGCTTAAGAGATTCCCATAGTTGAAAGGCATCCGGAACATGGCTCACAGTAGATCAGACAGTAGGATCAATCGCCATACGCATCCATCCGACGATCGTGGTGTTAGCAGCAGTCCACCGAGCTAGATCCGGATTCGTCGAGGGTTTAGATATAGTGCCATCAAGGAATCCAATCTTTTGCTTGGCTTGAAGGGAGTTCCAGAACTCGGTTGCCCATTCAAAGTAGTTATTGCCTTTAAGATTCACTGGAGTGATTAATGTTCCTGGATTGCCAGAGGGATATAGAGAAGAAGGGGTCAAAGGACAACTTTCGGTAGTAGGAGTAGTAGATGGAATGGTAGCCGACGATGTAGCTAAAGTAGTAGAAGCCATAATCGTTGCTTAACGATCACATATTAGAGAGAATTTGTGGAAGCGAAAATTTGAGTATTTAGGTCAAAAGATCGTTATTACTCCGATACCATAAAATAATGTAAAAGTGTTGATTGTATTCATCCTTGTAGCAATTAACATACATTATTATTTATCAATTCTAGAGTCGGCCCGCCAGCATCTGAAAGAATTACATAAATATCTCACCAGTTCTAATAAATATTTTGAAATGTTTAGTTTCTTTAATTTAAATTTATTATAATTTTCTCTATATATATTTTGTTATTTTTATTATTTGATGTTTATTTTAACACTAAAAGAATGAAATACAATTTGTTCTTAATTTTTTTTTCTTTAATTCAATAAAATTATTTTCCAATAAGCTAAATACATACATTATGGCAGTTCAAATACTACAAACTACATTATATATGCTAATATTTTTTTCTATCATACACTTTTTAGCTATAAATATACAACTACTTCCACGTCTGCCTTTTGGTTTTGAACGTTTGTTTTCTGTATGATGTGTATTTCGTCTATAAAACTTTTTTTCTTTTCAATAAATGTTTTAGTAAATATTTTGGTTTTAAATATAAAAAAAAATTGTATGGTAAACATGTGTTGATATTGCATAAATTTAGTAAGGCATGTCATATTTTTTCTACAATTCGTGAACATATTTTTGATAATTTTTTTAAGTAAGTATTTTCAAATTAACAAAGGTCTAAAAAGATAGTATTTTGTTCTTCAATCCAAGTGGTCGAATATTGGTAGACATGTTCTATTCAGAAATAAGAAAGTCCTTCTCTGTATTGCTCGACACCTTATTTCTTATGAGCTTGAGATGGACCGAAAAAGAATACAAAATTGGGTCTATATTAGCATTCTCCACGACTCCACCTTAGACCTAATCTCCTGTTCTTCTTCTTATCTTCGAAGACCAAAGACGACTGCTTCTTCTCCTACGTCAAGAAGCCATTTTCAAATCAACAATGATGGAGGAATTGATGAATCTTCTCCACTTGTTCTAAAGACTCCCATGGCTTTTACGCATCTTCTAGTCTTCAGTTTCTCTCAGCTCCATAGAGTACCTTTTTCAGCTTCTCAAAGATTATTTTGGTTCTCAATGAAATTCGACAAACGACCAACAACCAGCTTTCTCTGATGGTTTCTTTTAGGCTTGGGTGGATATCTTTTTAGGTATGAATACTATCCATTCATGTATCATATTTTTGGATTTTGAAAAATGATCACAATCGAATATTACAAAAAACGGGTTGGTTCGAATCGGATCCTCCCAGTTCCGGGTGGATTCGAACCGAAGTAACCACACCACCCTATTTGATTCCGATATTTTATATTCAAACTACTCAAACTTCGCTAAAATAACTTAAATACATAAAATACTTAGTTTATATAGTTTGAATTGGTTATTTTTTTATCCGAAATTAACCATGGATATAATGCTAATTGAGTATTTTATCCAAAACATCTATAAATACCCAAAATAACATATTTGATTTCTAATATTAATTTAGGTATTTATTTTATTATAAACAGAATTTTAAATAATATTTTGTATAGATATTTATATGTTTAGATATGTTTGGATATTCATTCGGTTCTCGGTTAGGATCGGACTCAGTTTTAGATTTCCAAGTTTCTGAAAAATAGTCCCATTCGAGCGAGTTGGGTATTCTATTTTTTGAGTCAGATCGGATAAATACTTCAGATGTGAATATTATGCCCCAGCCTAAGTTCTTTTTCATAAAAGCTTTGTTTGTGTAACTAAAAGACTGTAACAAAAGGAGGTTCCTGCATATTGTTAATTTATTGTATTTTTATTTGTCAAAAAACTAATTTATTTTGTTTCAACTATATATATAAAATATTTATTTATTTTTTCATTATTGATGTCGATAAGAGCATCATTATTAGTAGAATTTTTTTTGATCAAGTATGTTGTAGTAGAATATGCTGAAACACTATGTTGTTGACATCTCTCAAAATTTGTTTGATAAACTCTTCTCCAAGAACGTCTTCTTCCTTCTAACCCAATTGATCTATCTATAATCTGCATTCAAGAACGAATCAACAGTCAGATATGTTTTTGGTCAAAAAAAAGTATCTTACATACAAAAATAGAAATCTTCAAACCATTGGGGGAATAGAGACTTACAGGAATGTCATTGTCGATTGTTTTGGAGATCCCTGCAACAGCAACTTTGAGTCCACGTCTCCTTATCTCCTGCAGAGACAAAGATACTTCATTAAATTAATATCCAAATCAATGTACTGCATGCATCATAAGATACAAAGTTTTTGCACTACCTCGATTATAACAGCTGGTCCTTTCTGTGATCCATCTCCACCGATTATATAAACCTGGTCAAGTCCCAATAACAAAAACTTAGTTTCAACTATATCTTGGTTGTATCGTTGGTTTGACTTACTAAAAATCAAGAACCTGGTAAATCCCACGATCTTGAATACTATCATCTATCCTTGTGGTGTCGTGACCACTTCTTGAAGTCCCACGGATAGTTCCTCAACGTTTATGAATATTATTCACTGTTTTGAAGTCCAAATCGATCGTGTTCCTTGCGTAGAAGCCTCTGTAACCTCCCTGCAAACCACAGTTGTTCTCAAGATTTTATATTTTATATATACATTGAGTTTTAAAAAATCTGAGAGCAGTGATGAAAGATTGAGGGGACCTTACATCAATTCCAAGGATTTTCTTGACACCATACATGTAAGACAATCCACAAACTATCTCTCTGATCACAGTATTAAGACCGGGACACAGGCCACCACATGTAACAACGCAAGCAACTACATTATCAGAATCAAAGTAAACCCTTTGACGTGTTTCTGACCTGCAGAAATGTGTTCCTCTCGGACTATCAGTATGAACAACTATCTGCGAAAGAGCCAAACACAGTAAAGAGACGAATAAATGGCTTAATGAGAGAGCTTTTACACTTACCTTTTGAGGAACCGTGTCATCGTCATCAACGAAGTACTGCCTGAAAACACATAGCAACCAGATAAAGATTACACATTTCTAAACCCGAACGCTATTTGATTCAATACCAAGGGAAAAAGTAACGAACTTTGTGAAAAGCAAACTGTCACTTACTTAACAACAGGGGAGTAAGCCATTATAATGAGAAAGAAAAGAACCATAACGGGGATATTGGTTCGGTTAACTCATCAAAGAATGTAGACCCAGTAAACCGGATCATCAAAGGAGAGTCGGAGAACCGGAAATTCAGAGCACACCGTGGGAGACGGTGAACATCAACCGGCGGCGAGCCTAGATTGGAACCTCGGCTCCGTGCTCGCTTGCATCATGATAGCCTAAATCATAATTCGATTCATAGCAAAAATAACGAAATCAGGAGGAGAATCAAAGGAGAAAACAATTTTTTTTTTTTTTAAAAAAGCCAACAATCATGAAAGAGCTCGCCGGAATACTGTAGAATCATTAGAGCCATATCAATACAATTATATAAAAGTGAGAAAGAAATAATCTGAAAGCGTGATTTAGATGTGAGAAACACTTGCATATTTATACAGCTTGGAAACCGCCTCATACCTAAATCGACGCATTGAAGTCTCGTAGTGGCCTCTGAATTGATTACCAGAAGCTTTCCGTTTCAACTCGAGTGTGAAGCCAGAAGGTGTTGGCGGCGTCATGGAAGGAAGAGAGAAGACGCATAGATCGGTGAAGAAAAGTTAGGGCCCTGAAACTCATATTGTCCAACCCTAAAAACCCAAAACCCTTCAAAGCCCAATAACGTGGATTAAATGAAACGGTGAAATCCGACGTGGCAGACGCGTGGCAGAAATAATTCACACGCTGGCTGTCGACGTGGAGGGGCCTAGAGAGATTCAAACACTCTTTTATAATAGATATTTTTACAATAGTGACAAACTAAAATAATATTTTTAAAATAAAGAGTAATTTTGTTTAAGATTTTGTTATAGTAAGGTAAAATATATATTAATCATTAAATTAAGAGTACGATAATATATTATAAAATAGTTAAGTTTTTCAAACTAACTAGTCAAAAATTTATTTGATAATGTTAGCTTCAATTAATGTCTAAAAATCTAGAAATTTTACTGGTACAATTCATAAATAACACATATTTGGTTCTATATAGTGTTTTTGTTAAAGTAGAATAGATTATATAACATATATAATTATTTATTTAATATTTAAGTTAGGCATGATGAGTAGATCTTTTTGCAAAAAGGTTTCAACTTCTTTACATATTTTTATCTATATTTATTATATTTGAATTCAAATGTATTAAAAGAGTTTTTGTCAACAAATTTCTCTGTTCATGCATTTAATAAGTTTAGATATTCAATTTTAATATTGATAAGGTGACAAAGAAAAATAAATACGTGTCTTTATATTTAGTTTTTTTGGAGATATCTATTCTATTAAAAGAGTCATCTGTTAGAATTGTCTTATTGTGTACCATAAGCAGGTGCATACTAAATCTTTACATTCATTTACAAATACTATAAATTATCTCATTTCAAGCACTTCATACAATCACATCTTTACATTAGTAACTAGGCAAAGGACACAAAAAAATATGAAAGGTTTCATTGGAATTGTGGTGTTTCTGTTCTCATTTATTATGGTGTCTTTAGCCAGTCGTGAAAGTTTAGAAAGTATTGGATCGAAGAGACTAGTTCCAGGAGGTCCAGACCCTATTAAATCTCCACCTACCCCACCAGCTTCCGTAGCAAGTATGGAAATGAAAAGAAAAGTTCCAAGAGGTCCAGACCCTATTGAATCTCCACCTACCCCACCAGCTTACGTAGCAAGTATTGAAATGAAAAGAAGAGTTCCAAGAGGTCCAGACCCTATTGAATCTCCACCTACACCACCAGCTTCCGTATCAAGTATTGAAATGAAAAGAAAAGTTCCAAGAGGTCCAGACCCTATTGAATCTCCACCTACCCCACCACATTATCACAAACTTTCTATCAATCTAATCTAATATTTGTTTAGTTATGATTGTTTCAAAAAATAATAAATAATAAGTATTTTTTCTATACAACGATTGGGTTCATTTAAAAATCAATAAAAGAAAATGCTGGGTGTGAAATATATAATTTTGAAAAAATCCTAATACCATTTTTTGAGAAAGAATTCTGATAGCATTTGATTAATTTCTTATCTCACTTTCTGCAAAAATCATAATATTAAAAACACTGAAGTACACACCACTAAAAATATGTTTTCTGTGTGAAAAAAGAAGATCACATGAACAGACACATCTCTTCATTCATGATCCCTCGTTTCTCCTATAGTGTTATGTTCCCATTGCCGATCAACGGCAGTTTTCTTAGACCATAATAAATGTTTGGCAGTTATTGAAGAGTGGTTAAATATAGTCTACTTTGTGCCTTTGTTTTTCTCTTGTGATCAAAGTTTCAACAAGTACATTCATCTGTTTTTGTTACTCATGGCAGACAAACTACAAAAAATTGCAAGAAATTAAGTTTAGTATCAATGATAGAGTCAAATACATAAAAACTAATGGGTGGCGATCCAGATCAATCCAAATCATGGATCTTAGTAGATAGAAAAATTGGGTATAAATAGATTAATGAATAAATGAGTTAATCAATTAAGTCATCATCACAAAAAGAGAAAGGAACCAGGAGAAAATCATTGGAAAACATGGAACTGAATAAAGCTAAAGAAACTAATCAAGACATAGGTATAATCAAAACGACATATCTTACAAACCAGAAAGAATTTATCAATGAAACCAGTTTTCGTGGATTCTACACTCAACAAAAGCACACGGAAATTGGTTCATGCCAATGGATTAATGGTTTAGGAGATATTCCTTTCGAAAGTCAAGGGTGGCCTGACATGCCTTATTTAGAAGACCAGGAATATATAAGCGTCCAGGAGACTTTGTCCTACTTTTAGAAGCACTCCACAACCCCTTCAGAAGCACCATCACACACTGGATCAGGCGGATCCTTAAAGATTACAACCAAATCAAATCGGAGATAAATATGGAAAGCTCCACAATTATTTGGTTTGATCATTACCAAACCAAGATATGGTGACCAGGCGACATTTTAAATTACCAGGGGAGCCTGAAGACATAATGAGAGCATTCAAAACGCAGAGGATCAAGAGGGGAAGAATATGGAGCAGTTTACCTTATTTGGATTCAAGAAGCATCTCTGTCTAAGATCTCCAACGGCTCTTTCCATCATTTTGTGGAGCTTTGAAGATACATTCAGCGAATCAGGACATTCCCAGGCGTCATCAATTCATGCCTAAGCTATCAAGACTCAAGCAATCCCACCCCTTCAGCCAAATCCCCCAAACTACTTCAACAGCTAGTTTCTTAGTTTTGCAAGTTTTCTGTTTATTTATTTTATTCTGAGTATTATATAAGCTCATTAGCATCACCATTTGTAAGGCACATTTTTATCTAAGGATTAATCAGAAAGTATTGTTTTCTTTCAAAGTAATGTCTCTTTTAGCTGTTCTTGTTTATGGTTTATTTGAGAGATTCATCTGGTTCTATGGATTTCTGGATTAGAATTGTTTGTGAGATTCAAGCAAGTCTGGTTCATCACTGATTGAGAGAGTCATAACTATCATCCCCCTATCTATCCATCTGCTGCTGAAGAGATTATGTCCACAAAGATTTTTATAAGTCTTTGTCATGATCACTTCCATTTCGTTTAAGTTTAGTAACCAGAATATGCTCACTAGCCAACATATGTGGATTAACCAAGTGGTGGTAGCCTATTTTAGGAGACTGATAAGTGCAGCACTTTGATCTGAAGAGGCAGTAGTATTGCCCGAAGATGTGGATGGTGCTGACATAGAGGCATTGGCACGACCACGTCCGCGAGAATTATTTCCTCGTCCACTGCGACCTCTTTGAGATTGACCAGAAGATTGAATGTTCCTTTGTTTTTCATTGAACCATTCAGGATAGCCATGTAAGAGAAAACATTCTGAGGCTTCATGTCCTTTGCGATTGCAATGAGTGCAACTGCGATTAGGATCACGATTGCGGTTTATTGAGACGAGGGCTGAAGTAAGAGTAGAAGCAGAGGCATCTGTTTTAACACTGAAACCGAGTACGTCTTGTTTGAGTTCAGATGTACGCATGGTAAGAACGTGTTGTTCTGCTCGGATTACTCGAGAGTAGGCTAGATTGAGATCAGGTAAAGGTTCTTCAATGATTATTTGAGATCGAATTGAACTAAACCTTGAATCGTCGAGACCAAACAGAAAATTGTGGACCTTGGCCTCTTCTCGATCTTTCTCAATATGAGCCGCGGCCTCACAAGAGCACGTGTAGGAGGACTTGAAAGTTCTGTTTGCAATTGGTGATCTCATTCTCTAGTAGGTGCTTACGCACACTGTTTTTCACAGAGAATCTATGCTTAAGAGATTCCCATAGTTGAAAGGCATCCGGAACATGGCTCACAGTAGATCAAACAGAAGTATCAATCGCCGTACGCATCAATCCGACGATCGTGGTGTTAGCGGCAGTCCACCGAGCTAGATCGGGATTCGTCGAGGGTTTAGATATAGTGCCATCAAGGAATCCAATCTTTTGCTTGGCTTGATGGGAGTTCCAAAACTCGGTTGGCCATTCAAAGTAGTTATCGCCTTTAAGAATCACTGGAGTGATTAATGCGCCTGGATTTTCAGAGGGATATAGAGAAGAAGGGGTCAAAGGACCACTTTCGGTAGTAGGAGTAGTAGATGGAATGGTAGCAGACGATGTAGCTAAAGTAGTATAAGCCATAATCGTTGCTTAACGATCACGTATTGGAGAGAATTTGCGGAAGCAAAAATTTGAGTATTTAGGTCAAAAGATTGTTATTACTTCGATATCATAAAATAATATAAAAGTGTTGATTGTATTCATCCTTGTAGCAACGTATATATACAAACAAGATATCTCCTACTACCTTTAGGAATATGCTACTATAGATAATTACAATATATGTAGTTATCGTTATCTCTAACTATAGTCCCTATCTTTATAGAAATTCAGAGTGATGGATGAGAAGCTGAACTCTCACGAGTTTGCTCAGAATCTAAACGCGCCTTCGTTGTGGTGACTCAGGCAATCACGATATCTCTCTTTTCAATATATGTATTTTTTTACTTAGGTTAAGAAACAATCTAAGAGTGTAGTACTTTATGAGGGAACATCTGCCTTTGAACTTTGGATGTCCCAAAGGAAAAAAACAAAAGTATCTTCACAGTTTGAGAAAAATAACAACTAGTAGTCGTTTAATAAGAATTATTCTTAGGTTCAGCCCCTAGATGAACCTTTAGATCCACCAACCAATAATGTTTGATTATTTAATAATATATTTTTTAAAAAAGGAAACAAAACTAAATTTCCAAATTAGATTATTTTTTTTAAATAAAAAATTAAAATACATAAAAATAGTAGTAGTTACAAAAAAAAATTAATATTGTTAAGCCGTAAGCAAAATATTAAAACATATACGCTAAATCCTAAACCCTATACCCTAAATCCTAAACCCTAAACCCTTTTATAAACCCTAAACCGTTGGAAATCTTAAATCCTAAATCATACAATAAAACTAAATTTTAATAACACTAAACCCTAAACCATTGGATAAATCATAAACTCTAGGGTTTAATTTTTCATATTTTTTACTTAGATTTTATGATTTATCCAAGGATTCAGGGGTTATCCACGAGTTTAGGGTTTAGTGATTAGAATTTATTTTTTAATATATGATTTTGGGTTTAAGATTTATCCAAAGGTTTAGGATTTATCTAAAGGTTTAGGGTATTGGGTTTAGTATTTTGCTGACGGCTTAACAATATTAATTTATTTAATTTTTGTAACTACTACTATTTTTAAGTATTATTTTTTTTATTTTAAAAATACAATCTAATTTGAATTTTTTTTTAAAAGATATCAAATATGGAATGCTCAAACACTATTGGTTGGTGAACATACCGTACATGTTCACCCTAGGAAACCCAAGAATAACTCATTTAATAATATGTAATCAAAATTCAAAACTAGAAGTTGAGCATACAAAAAAAATATACACTACCAGAAAAGCTTACATATGTTCTTTAGAGATAGGTGTTATTAAAATTTGTAAAGGGTGTCACAAAACCAGATGTGTGTGTACGTATATGCATTATCTTTTAATATAGAGGATGATAAATCATAAATCTTAAAAAAGTCGATATTTGTTTTTGAGATATGTAATGAGATAGTAACTTTGTATACATATTTTAGCAAAAAAAAAAAAAAAACTTTGTATATATAAGATTCCTCCTCCGCGGGAAATGAATATTGTATGTCGTAACATTGAACTCTGATAAACCTTCAGTAATCTCAACATTATCACTCACACCATGACTTGCTTTTCCCGTTGTTCTTTTCGTAAGAAGTTTAGTAACCAGAATTTTCGTTTAAAAAAAATATTGTTTTATGATTTCAATGTAATATTTTTTTAAAAGATTCTTTTGTTTATTTTTTTTTTGTTAAAATATTAAAATATAGTTAGATGTATGGATAATAATATTTTTATTTTAAAAATGTACAAAATTAAATATTTTCTTAATTTGTGTACATGAATCAAAAACGATAATTAAAATGAAACGGAAGGAGTATAAGAAATATCATTTAATTTATATACAAATTAAGAAACAGTCCAAGAGTGTGTTTTTACGAGGGAACATATGCCTTTAAACTTTGGATGTCCCAAAAAAAAACGGAAGGAACAAGGCATATGTTCCCTCGTGAAAACAAACGGAAGGAGTGTGTTTTTTTCTTTGGGACATCCAAAGTTTAAAGGCATATGTTCCCTCGTGCAAACACACTCTTGGACTGTTTCTTGACCTACAATTAAGAAAATAAACACCTTGAACAGTGAGATTCATGATGACTTTTGAGTTATTGACAAAATTGTTTTTCTGCAGGAGTACTAGGTTGCAGCAACCGAGTTTTAAATTTGTTAAACGTGATGCAAACAAAGTAGGAATTTATTTGCCAAGAGGGTCACTTTTAAGTTATCAATTGGCACTTCGGGTCTCGAGTAGTTTTTATTGGCAAAGTGGGTCGCTGTACTTTTTGACCCTATGCAAGTCTTCTGGAAAATACATAACACTTCCTATCCAAAAAAATATATTCACCAAAGTGCCATTGTTTCCTTTCACACGTGAGAAACTATCTCTTCTCCAATTTTCTCCATAGACACATCTCGACCGACGAACTCTCATAGACGCATCTCGAGCTCCGACGAACTCCGAGCTCTCTCTCTCTCTCTCTCTCTCTTGATCTCCGGCAACTCCGTACTCTCTCTCTATCTCGATCTACCCCTAAAAGCTTCTGAGAAAGAGATAGCGTAGCTGCTGAGGAGTAAGCTCACTTCTCGTTCCTCCTTAATTATTACAATTCTCAATACTTGTGTGATCATTTTGGTTCTGCCCTGCTTCATGTTCTAAGTTTTCTGATCAGTAAAAACTTTTTTGTGTCTTGATTTGTATTTGCAGGAATTCATTTACTGTATTTGATTCGACCCTGTAAGAGGCAGCCCGTTTGCTGAGGATGTGATCGAGGCACTAAGAGAAGTTGAGTGGTCTACGCGACCTCGTTTTATCTACTAGTATTTCACCCTTTCTCTCTGTTTCTATATGCCTCATGTTTATGTTGATTTTGATTTTGATTCTATCTTCTCTGTGTTTCCTGTTGCAGCTATAGGACGATTTGTGTTTCATCTCTGCCAATGGTTGGCATATAAGCTTGGTTTTTGTGGAACTGTATGGAGATGACTAGACTCTGTCTATGATAAGAGGTCCTTAGTGGTGTGATGTGTATTAATGTTTGAGGACAAGCTCTCTCTTCTCAAGCTTAGGCCTCTCTTTGAGCGTCGACCTAATACGTCTCTTCCTTGTCCGTCTCGTTGCTGTTCTCCTCGGATTTGGCGCTGATACAAAGCTGTTCCTGGGTTCAAATCTGTCACACCGAAGAGGTAGGTATGCAGGTCCTCTCTGCTTTACCATTCTTGTATCTAGTTCCAATGCTAAAACTCCATTTCTATGCATCTGTTTGCAGATATTTAAAGCATTAGATCTTTATGTGGTATACGATAAACAGTTCTGTAAAGGTTTATACTTTTTCTTTTTTGTTGATCTGGTTTGAGTCTGATGTCTGGTTCGTGTTCTATATGTTGTTAAGCCATAGGATATGTACTTGGAATCTGCTTGTTTGCTTGATATGTTGTTCACTTGCGTGCTTTTATATCATGTGCTTTTGTTCCTATTAATTGACTTCTTCATTGGTACATCTTTGATACTTATTACTGCTTACGCTTATTTGACTACTACTGAGCTCATTGTATTGGTATCATTCTCATTCAGGTGTGAGGAATGCTGCACAGAGAAATCTTCTTGACGAGCTTGGTGTTGTACCTGAAGATGTACCAGTTGATGAGTTCACTGCCTTGGGATGCATGCTTTATCAAGTATGTGCGCAGGGAAGGGCTGAAGGAGCTAGTGAAGAAAACAGATGCAGGGGTGGATGGTTTGAGGTTGTCACCATGGTTCAGATTGGTGGTTGACAATTTCTTGATGAGTGGTGGAATCATGGTGCAAACACTGATCGTTCTCTCTTTTTGGCTGTGATGATAATAATTTGGACATGTGGGACTTTAAGATATATATTCCAAGGGAATAAAGCAATAAGGTTTAATGGTTTATTTGGATTTATGAATTATATTTAAATATTTGTTTTATTTATTTAAAACTTGATGTATTATTCAACTTTTGTAATAAATATTTTGATATATTATGTTGTTTTGGCTTAGCATATGATTTATGAAAAAATATATTGTTATATTAATATATTTGACTAAAAAAATTATACCAATTAAATAAATTTATGGTGGTGGACATATTATATATAAGCCGAGCAGTAATAAACAATGCAATATATTGATTATATTTGTATATTAATTTATTATTGTTAACTTATGTTTATATATAGACTATATATTTATTTAAGATTATTAAAACTATTATTTTATTATTTTATCAAAATTTTCTAGATTTTACACTTGTCCAACTCATGACCAATAAAATTTATTAGTTTATACTGTTTATCAATTTACAGAATATTAGTTTATAAGTTTCTATTGTATTTACATATAAAAAATATTAAAATATAATATTATAAATTTTAATATTGTATTTGACTATTTACATATCTATACTATTATTTATGTAATGATTTGGTTTATGTGTCACCTTCTCTATGATTTTAGCTAATTTTGATTATTTTTCATTGTTTATTGATTATTTGTCATATTTTCATATTATTAGGTAATTTTTTTATTTGTTATCTTTTTCATAATTTTAATTTTTGATTACTTATTATATTCTCCATAAATTATACCATTTATTTATTTTTCGTGATCTTAACAACTTTAATTAGTAATTTATTTATTTATCGTATTTTTAAATAAATTTGAATGGTAATGTCAGTTTTGCTTACTTATCATGTACTCCATAATTTTAGGTTATTTTATTATTTTCATCTTTTATTAATTATTTTATAAATAGTTTCATTAAATATTTTAAAAAAAACATTATTAGTTTTTATACATTTCAGCATCCACAACAGAGTGTACACTAGAGTGGACAGTTCAGCATCCACAACAGAGTGTACGGTTCGGCGTGCACACCAGAGTATACGGTTCGACGTGCACACTGAAGTGAACAGTTCAGCGTGTACACTGGAGTGGACGGTTAGGCTTCCACACCGAGTGTATGGTTCGGCGTGCACACCAGAGTAAACGGTTCGGCGTGCACACCGGAGTGTACGGCTCGGCGTGCACACCGGAGTGGACGGTTCGGCGTGCACACCAGAGTGGACTGTTCGGCGTGTACACCGGATTGTACGGTTCGGTGTGCACACCGGAGTGTACGGTTCAGCGTGCACACCGGTGTGGACGGTTCGGCGTGCACACTGGAGCGTGCGGTTCGGTGTGCAAACCTGAGTGTACGGTTTATTGAGCACACCAGAGTGTACGATTGAGTGTGCACATTGGAGTGTACAATTCAGTGTGCACACCAGAGTGTACGATTCAGTGTGCACACCGGAGTGCACACCGAACCGTACACTCCGGTGTGCACGCCGAACAGTACACTCCGATGTGCACGACGAGCCGTCCACTCAGGTGTGCACACCGAACCGCACTCCCGGATGTGCACGCCGAACCTTACACTCCGGTGTGCACGCCGAACTTTACACTCCGAATTGCACTCCGAACCGTACACTCCGGTGTTCTTAACATCTTTAATTAGTAATTTATTTATTTATCGTATTTTAAATAATTTTGAATGGTATCATGTTTTCCATGATTTTAGATTATTTTTATTATTTTCATCTTTTCTTATTTTTAAAGTTTATTTGTCATATTCCATGATTTCGATTAAGTAATTATTTTTTGTAAATATTTTTTTTCGTTATTAGTTTTATACATTTTAGTGATTACTAGTATTAACCCATGCTTTGCAATTTTAGTGATTAATAATATTTTAGTAAGATTAAAATACTAAAGTTTTATACATTTTAGTGATTACTAAATTTTTATACATTTTAGTGATTACTAGTATTTTAGTGTGCACACCAGAGTGTACAGTCCAGTGTGCACACCGGATTGTACAGTTCAGTATGCACACCGGAGTGTACGGTTTATTGTGCACACACCGGATTGTACGGTTCAGTATGCACACCGGAGTGTACAGTTTAGTGTGCACACCGCAGTGTACGTGTGCACACCGGAATGTACGGTCCAGTGTGCACACCGAATTGTACGGTTCAGTGTGCACACCGGATTGTACGGTTCAGTGTGCACACCGGATTGTACGGTTCAGTGTGCACACCAGAGTGTACGGTTCAGTGTGCACACCAGAGTGTACGGTTCAGTGTGCACACCGGAGTGCACACCGTACACTTTGATGTGCACAAGTTCATTTATGTTTTTTCCTATTATCTGTAGCTTTGTTTGGAGACGTCAATGCTGTTTGTTTAGCAACGAAAAGTATGTAAAGACAGGATTTGCACAGCTTGACAAGTGGTGCCATGATGCAACTGAGAAGGTAATAGATGTCTCAAATCCTCTATGCATATTTCCGACTGTTTTGCTTATTAAAAGATGATCTTGGTTTGTCAAATTTTGGTGGTTCAGCTTGGGTGAATGCTCGATGCGTATAATTTGGTGTAGTGTTTAGGATTTATCCACATGTTTATTGTTTATCCAAGGGTTTTGGGTATATTCATGGGTTTAGCTTTATGGTTTAGTGTTTATGGTTTAGTATTTAGTATTATAGCATATTTAATATATACTTCGGTTATTTTATCGGCGCTTGGTTCAAATTTTAGTGTAATTTTAAGATTTAGTGTTTAGAGTTTACCCAAGAGTTTCGGATTTACCCAAGAGTTTAGGGTTTAGTTTTTCGTATTTAGGGTTTAGTGTTTACTGACCCGGTTAAGAATCTTATTCAAAAAAATCTTTTTTTGTGGCGATTTCTGCTATTTTATTTATTTTTACGTTCCCAAACCAACATTATATTGAGTTCTCGAACCAATATTATTTTATTATTTTATATTCATTATTTCTTTTTAAAAAGGAAATAAACTAATAAATTTTGCCAATTTCTATTATATTTTTAAAGTAAAAATAATCACTTTACCGTAGTAACTTGTATCTCTAAATTTGTGGAATACCACATGCCTATACATATTATCTATAAAAATTGAGATGGAGAGTAATAAAAATAACTTGGTATAAAATGCTTGATTTAGCGTTATGGAGGGCAATAAAAATAAAGTTGTTTTTATAGGCCGCGGGAAAGTTCATTCGTAAACTCAAAACCTTTTATACAAACAATAGTCTTATATATTTATTAGTTGTTGAGTCTTTGTTTGCCCAATTTGTAACAAAATATAACAAAACCTAATCACAATATGGAATTCGCGAAACAAAACCAGCTGCACACAACGATGTACACCCCAATGCACACTATGGTGTACACTGGAGTATACGCTTGGGTGTACACACCCTGGTGTACACACTCATGTTTTCACTTCCGGTGTACACACTCATATATTCACTTATGGTGTACACACTCTTTTTTCTGTGTACACTTCTCAGTGTGCATTTATTTGTGTATGTTACATTGTACACGTTGTGGTGTATTCTACAATCCTCATTATTTTACAGAAGTATACAGAATGTGAATATAAGCTATATAAACTTACATAAGTATATAGTTTATATAGCTTAAGTTTATAAAAGCTATATAAACTAAATATATAAAAATGTATCTGGTGTATGGTTTTACGGTTTTGAGGATATTGTGGGTTAAGGGTTTAGGTTAAGGGATAAGGTTTAGTGCTTGGTTTATGGTTTTGAGTTCTATGCATTATGTAAAGTTTCATAGCTATTATTTTTTTGTTTTTGTCTTATCGCTTTTGTTACTTTTGACTTAGGGTATAGGGTTTTGAGTTTATGGTTTTAAGGTTTAGGGGCTTATGGCTTAGGGTTTAGGGCTTAGGGCTTAGGGTTTAGGGCTTACTTTGAATTACTTTAGGTTTTGAGTTTAGGATTTTGAATATATGGTTTAGGGTTAAGGGTTTAGGGTATAGTTTTTAGTGTGTTGGGTTTAGTGTTTGATTTAGTTTCAATATTGCATATTTTCCATTATAATATTTTTAGGATGCATTTAAATATCTTTATGTATATTTGTGTTCATTTTAATATTTTAGGATGCATTTAAATATATTTATTGTATATATGTGATCATTTTAATTTTTTTAGGATGCATTTAAATATCTTTATTGTATACATGTGTTCATTTTAATCTTGTTAGGATGCATTTAAATATCATTATTGTATATATGTGTTCATTTTAATATGTTTAGGATGCATTTAAATATATTTATTGTATATATGTGTCCATTTTAATCTTTTTAGGATGCAATTATATATATATATATATATATATATATATGTATATATATATATATATGTATATATATATATATGTATATATATGTATA
Organism: Hirschfeldia incana; assembly: GCA_026261945.1. NCBI lineage: Eukaryota > Viridiplantae > Streptophyta > Magnoliopsida > Brassicales > Brassicaceae > Hirschfeldia > Hirschfeldia incana. The sequence goes on along the minus strand of JABCMI010000083.1, from coordinate 139,608 downwards.
TATATAAGTCATATTTTTATTGATTGTTACTCTATTATTTTATCTCAGTTATTTTATCGATAGTATCTATCTATAAGAGGATATTATCAATTAATTAAACTGAAACTTTAAGCTTGAATGAATTATAAAATGTTTAAAATTGATTCAGCCTCAAACATTTAAATTGTAAATTAATAATATCAAAATATAAAATGTAACTTAAAGAAACATTTATGTTTCTTTAAACAATAAAAATAAATCATTCTTTTTAGAAATTTATTAAACTTATATTTAATATAAACTGTTAAAATAATGTTTAAGATAATCATTCTTAAATAATATATCAACATCCAAGTTTTTTTAAAAAAATAATAATAAATCAACATTGCAGGAACTTAAATTGCAATAAGGATTTTAAAAACTCTTTATGACCAATGCTGCAAATTCAAAATATTAGATTGGGATATATTGTAACATTAAAATGTATGGGGCTTAGGGTAAAAACAAATATTTACAAAGGATGAAAAATGCCAATAATTGCCTGATGGAAAAGTAAAGGGTACAGAGTCCCTTGAACTAGAAAAGCGGGTTTCTTCCCATGCTTCTTCTCTAACTCCTGTGCAAACTGATCGAAAATGTTGATAAACTCCTTTCCGATTATCTTCCTCTTGGTCTCTGGATCCACTACGCCTTTGAGTTGACTCAAAAACTGCTCAGATGCGTCTACACAAGTAACAGGTAGATGCAAGTCTCTCTCAACAGTGGATCCATCACACGTTCTTGCTCCTTATACCTATAAAGTAGACAATTCTAAATTAAAAAAAGGAACATACAAAACGTGTGTAGACAAACAGAAAATCACTTCTTTTTCTGACCTTAATAGCCTGTTATCGACAAAGATGCAATGAAGCCTATCTCCAATAGCCTTGTGAACAAGGGTTGCGGCAACAGTAGAGTCAACACCTCCTGAGAAAGCGCAGATGACATGTTCATCAGCTGCAACGGTTTTGTTAATCACTTTGATTTCTTTTTACATCAGATCCTCCATCTTCAAGTCTGCAGATACTCCACACACATCAAATAGAAAATGCTTCAGTGTCTCCATTCCTTTTGGTGAATGTGTCCTGCAAAAAAAAAAAAATCCAACAGAAAACCATTTAGTAAATCTAAAAAATTAACAACTTCCACCACATCCACTTAAAAACTTCCTTAGTAATGAATTAGACCAAACGACCACCACATCAACAAAAGGATAAATGCTCTCAAGTCTCTTGAGATGCTTTAAGATATAAATAACAACTAACATGTGAAAGATACAGACTTTTATCATCCATGAACTAAAAATCCAACAAAAGCCATTTATCATCCAGACTCTAACCGATGCTTCACAAGACACATCACACATCCATTAAACTAAATTAACCGGACCACTAATCCATTGTCAATCAAAAAAATATTAAAAGTCTTAAACTTTTTTCAAGTACTTTCCAGGTCTCATGAGGTTCATTAATCATATGAGCAGCTAAAGACTCAAACTTTCTTAATACCTCAGGATGATACTGCAACCCATAAATCCTCCTCCCGATTCTCCAAAGCAGCAACAGCCCCTTGAGCACTCCTCGACACAACCTCAAACCCATCTGGAACCTCAACAGCCTCATCCCCATGACTCATCCAAACCACCTGCTTCTCCCCAACCCTCCCCTTCCCAAAAATCTCACTCTCACCCTTCACCTCAATCACCATCTTCCCATACTCCTTACTCTCCTGTTTGTTTCAAGCCATCGGAGCTCACGAGCTTTTTCTTCGCCGGATTCCGGAGCTTTCACGGCGGATCATGTCGAAGAAGACAGATTTTCACTGTGGCTTTGAGCTTTGATTGTAGTGAGAGGAGCTTCGATGCTAAACTGAGATCCCGTGGTGGATGAAGACGGTGGAGATGGAAACTTAACGCCATGCCGACTCATGTCGTGGTGGCTCGCGGAGATTCATGTTGAAGTGTGACGAGCCTAGACGGAGAGATCTGACACGTCCACAGTTCCGGTGACGTTGCGGCGAAGGAGAAGACAGGAAGGAGAATACGGCAACAAAATTGAGAGCAGATGAAACTCATCTGGATTATTTATCTTCTTTTTTTTTCCTCTGGTAATCAATTAGAAAAAAACACACTAAATGGTCGGATAACTTAATGTCTTGAGCTTTCCTTAGTTATTGAAACAACTTAATGTCTAACGAACGAGTTTTATCAGTGAAGAAAAAGAGAGGAAGATCGAGATTTTTTAAACAGTCTTTCATTTCAGAGAAAACAAAGATGAGGGGGCGACAGGATGTTGGGAGTAGCCGGAGGAGGAGAAGGAGGTCACACACGTGTGAGGTTAGAGTTTTTGAGTCGTTTATAGAGTTGAAAACTAAACGTAATTGGGTCAAAAACTCAAAGTTAGTAGGTCAAAAGGTTAAAAATGTCATCAATTATTTATCTCTCCACTAGGTTGTTCAATCTGCAAATAAAAACTTGGAGTGACTCACTTCTCCAATTAAAAACTTCAAGTGACCTTATGTAACAAGTCACCCAACAAAGTAGCTCATATAAACACCTAACATATAACCAATGAATGATTTATATCTTTATGTTGGCTGACGCCTATTTTGTATTCAGATTTTATTTTATGTGTTATATATTAGATCAATGTTAATTGTAACAATTTTTCAACTCATATTGTGATTACTGAACAAAAATTACTAAGTTATATAAAATTGTCAACTAACACTTCAATTCAAAACTAGAATCTTACAGGTGATTTAAAACCTCAAAATTATTCTAATAGAATGTAAATTATTTTCAAAATTATTCTCAAAATATAAATTTACAGAATTATTGATGAAATTGTTTTCTGCAGGAGTACTAGGTTGCAGCAATCAGATTTTAAGTTTGTTAAACGTGATGCAAACAAAGTGGGTCATATAATCGCCTAACATAAACCAATGAATGATTTATATATCTTCATGTTGGCTGACACCTATTTTATATTCAGATTTTATTATATGTGTTATATATTAGATTAAAAATTTTAATTGTAACAATATTTCAACTCAGATTGTGATTAATGAACAAAAATTACTAAGTTATATAAAATTGTCAACTAACACTTCACTTCGAAACTAGATTCTTACAGGTAATTTAAAACCTCAAAATTATTCTGATAGAATGTAGTTATTCATATGTAGTATGTAAATATATTATTAAATCTTAATCATTTCTTTTTTAAATAAATTTACATGCAGTATTATCTATTTGGGATAATTTGAAAAATACTCTAATAATAGTTTAAAATTTGAAAACTACACATTCATTTTTATTTTTTTTTTTGAAAACTACACTTTAGTAAATATGAAAAGACATTTCTATCCATTTAGATAATTTATTATTTACAATATAAATCACAAATAATAATAATTATTATTATTATAAAAATCTCTCTTTCTGTAACATTTCCGGAATAGCTCTGTCTAATTAATGCTCGTTATGAGACATTAGAACTAGTGTATGCATTTCAAAAACAAAAATTCACATGGTTCTTGTTTCTTTTTCTGTTGAATGATATGTTGTTGGTCTTTGATAATGAGCTTCGTACATGATATATCATGTATCAATACTAAGGCAGCTAGCTAGAACATGTTGATCTGCAAAGGTATAATAAAATCCACAATCAACTCGTTGCAAGTCTTTTTAGAATTTTATTATCTGAAGTATCTAATTTTTATGTGTGCTTTACACAGTGGTGAAAAAAGCAATAGTTTTGTGAAAAGTGAAGTAGATGAAAGCCATAAAATGATTCAGAAACTTTCCCTATAATCCATATTCATATCTATTGGTGTATCTTAGAAGTCAAAATTTCTATTTTGTGTGTGTTCTTTATAGAAAAGACCATTTAATAAAACTTATCTGATTATATGGAGAACAAAATATCACAAAGAAGAAGAAAACATGTGCGATATGATGCTAGCTTGTTCCTTTTCCAAAAGAATACAGTTGGATACGTTTAAATGATTTTGTGTAGATCTTACAGAGATTTTGTTTAAGAAATATTAAATTTAACAGTTATAATGAAGAAACATCGATAATAGTAATAAAAAATTTAATTGGATAATTTAGTAAATTTACATATAAGAAAGTGTATTTTTCCAAAAACATAAATTATGGTATAATTTTCAAATTTAATTCTCATATAAGTGTATTTCTCCAAATTTTCCCTATTTATTATTATATATTTACAATAGTGACAAATTTAAATAATATTTTAAAATAAAGAGTAATTTTGTTTAAGATCTTGTTATAATAACGTAAAATATATATTAATCATTAAATTAAGAATGTGATAGTATATTATAAATTAGTTAAGTTTTTAAAACTAACTAGTCAAAAATTGATTTGATAACGTTAACTTCAATTAATGTCTAAAAATTTAGAAATTTTAGTGGTAGAATTCATAAATAACACGCCGGGTTAAATTTGATTATATATAGTGTTTTTGTTTAAGTAGAATAGATTATATATATACATATGTAATTATTGATTTATATTTAGATTAGGTATGAGTAGTAGATCTTTTTTTGAAAAAAGGTTTCAACTTTTACATATTTTTATCTATATTTATTAGATTTGAGTTCAAATTTACTAAAAGTTTTTTGTCAACAAATTTCTCTGTTCGTGCATTTAGTCAGTTTAGATATTCAATTTAAATATTGATAAGGTGACAAGGAAAAAAGAAATACATGTCTTTCTATTCAAAGATTTAGATTTAGTTTTTTTTCTTTGAGATATCTATACTATTAAAAGAGTTATTTGTTAGAATGGTCTTATTGTGTACCATAACTAAGTGCATACTAAATATTTATCTTCATTTACAGATACTATAAATTATATCATTTCAAGCAGTTCATATGACCACAATTTACATAATCTAGTAAACAGGAAAAGGACACAGACAAAAACAAAATATGAAAGGTTTCTCTGGAGTTGTGGTGTTTTTGTTCTTATTTATTACGATATGTTTTGCCAGTCGAGAAATTTTAATAAGTACTGGATCGAAGAGACTAGTTCCAGGAGGTCCAGACAATAAGACATCTCCATCTAATCCACCAGGTTTTGTAACAGATATCGAAATAAAGAGACTAGTTCCAGGAGGTCCAGACAATAAGACATCTCCATCTAATCCACCAGGTTTTGTAACTGATATTGAAATAAAGAGACTAGTTCCAGGAGGTCCAGACAATAAGACATCTCCATCTAATCCACCAGCTTTTTAGTGGATATGATCGAATAATTGTTTAGTTATAATGGTTTCAAAAAAATATTAAGTATTTTTCTATACAGCTATATGGTTCATTTTAAAATCAATAAACAAAAATTCTGAATGTGAAATATATAATTTTGGAAACACCCTAATACATTTTTGTGAGAAAGAATCCTAATGGCATTTGATTAATTTCTTACCTGGCTTTCTATAAAAAATCATAATATTAAAAACACTGAAGTACACACCACTTAAAACATGTTTTTTTTGCGAAAAAGACAATCGCGTGAACAGACTATCTCTTCATTCATGATCCCTCAGTTCTCTTGGAGTGTTCCCATCGCCGATCGACGGCAATTTTCTTAGATCATAATGAATCTTTAGCAGTTATTTAGGAGTGGTTAAATCTACTTTGTGCCTTTGTTTTTCTCTTGTGATCAAAGTTTCAACAAATACATTAATCAGTTTTTGTTACTCATGGCGGCCAAATTACAAAAACAAAATTGCAAGAAATTAAGTTTAGTATCAATAATGAAGTCATTACTTTACCCGACGATTTATGTGAAGATGCATCAAAGGAAAACGACTGGGGTGTCAAAATAGATAATAACTAATAGGTCGTACCAGACCAATCCAAACTATTGATTTTAATGGATAGAAAAATTGGGTACAAATGGATTAATAAATAAATGAGTTAATTGACTTAGGTCTTGATTGGCAAAGCAGATGAGGAAGCAGTAGCAGTATGCTATAAAAGTAGTATGCTGCAGAAGCTATATGATTTTGCTAAATTGTTTAATAGATTGATTGGTAGAGCAGTATGGACACGTTATTTAAAATTATTATTAAAACTAGTATATCATCTATAATATATTTATATATATATATATATATATATATATATAATTGAATATTTTATTTGCTAATTTGAAAAAATATGTTTATAATTAAAATTTTATTTAAAAATTAATTTTACAATTAAAATATCTATTTTTAAAAATAAATTTTTGCATTTAAAGTATAATTTAATTTACATAATTAATTAAATTTATATAATTAATTTTATTATATAATTAATAAAATATATTTTATATATAATTAATTCGATATAAAATTTATTTATTAGATTTATATAATTTATTTATTAAATTTATATAATTTATTTATTAAATTTATATAATTTATTTATTAAATTTATATAATTTATTTATTAAATTTATATAATTAATTTATATAATTTATAGAGTTTATTTTTCTAATTTATAAAATTAATTTAAAATATAATTTATATATTAGTTTAATTAAATATAATTAAATTATGTTTTAAATGTGAAATAATCTTTTTTTAATATTTAAATTGTAAACTTATTGTAGAAATCAAAATTTTATTTTCTCGATATAAAAATAATTTTATGATATTTTTGAATCAAATACAAGGACTAATTATATATTTTTCTTAAATTTATAAATTGTAAATGTAAATGCTCTTTCAAAAGTTTTATATGAGAACATTTGCTAGAGAGCATTAGCATTTAGTAAATGCTCTTCTAAATACTTTTATAGCAAAAGTTGATTGGATAATGTAGAGTATAATGTTAATGCTAATGTTCTACCAATCAAAGCCTTAGTGGATTATGGGTACAAATGGATTAATAAATAAATGAGTTAATAGACTTAACGGATTAGGCGAAAATGGTTTGGATGTAATCGATAATGAGTATCCATAACCAAACCAATAAAAATCTATAACAAATTTAAATTCAAATCAATTATATAAAGAAAAAATAACAAAACCAGATTTCTAAACCAGTTTTACTACACCACATTTTATTTACTTTTCATGTGTACAACGAAATTTACAATAAACTGAATCTCACTCAATTACTCATAAATTGTGTATGTTAACACCCATTTTATATATATAGGGTTTTTAAAATTGAATCATATTTTTTTGCCAAAACCATAAAGTCAATTTTTGACAAAACTAAAAATTGATTTTTTTTTCCCATCAAAAACAATATATCAGAACAGTGAGACTGTGCCTCAGTAATGACAAAGTAAGCATTCGCTTAGGGCAGCAAACTTTTATAGAAAACTCAGGACATCATCTTTTGTGAAGCTTAAAGGCATAATATAATTAGAAAAAAACATAATTACTAGTAAAGAAGAACATGGATTTGTGATGAAAACACGGATCTTATAAGTAACAAAAATGTAAATAATTGTTAGTAACTAGAGTGGTCAACGGTAATAGTTCTAGGTGTATTTTCTAAAATAATTATTTAAATTAAGTTTGATAAAATTATACTATAAATATGTAAGTGGAATTATTTTATCTAAAATCAATATAAAATTTAACAGTAAAAGCTTAACAATTTGTGAAATCATCATTGTGTTATAATTGATATTTTTCTGTTACTTTAATTTTTATATATTTTTACTCTAGCAATTTGTATTATTATTATTTTCTGAATTTATGTATTATTATTTTTACCGTATAAATTTTTCTTATTTGGTGTTACGAAAACAAAAAGAAGCTTCTATTATTTAAAATTTTATCGCCTTGGGTAGCTATATAAGCTGCACGGCAATCCTACAAGATTGGTCACTAGCATCAACCCCAACAAGCTCAGATATTTTTCTAGTATCAAGCATCTACACGAATATGAATTATTTGTTTTGGCGGAAGAACAGCATAATAGAACCAGACCAAAATATGAATCTTTATCTTTGGTTAATCTTGTGTAAATGGAAGGTTTGAAATGACAAACTCTTCAGCAAAATAGATAGAGATCCTCTGGAACTAGTACACTATGCTGAAAGTGAATGTCAGGTTTGGTTCAATGCCAACGAGTTGGTACCAACAGTGATGCAAGGGAACAACAATGAGGAACCTCAAGCCATAAGTTTGGATAATATTTGCATACTAGATGGATCCTAGACAGCTAATAGCCAATTTAGTGGATGTGGATGGGTTTGGATGGACAGTGGTGGGAACAGTCAACTTACGGAGACACGAAATTTTCTTAGAAGAGAATCAGCTTTGAATTCGGAAGTAGAAACGCTGCGATGGACGATGGAGAACATGCTTCAACATTTAAAATGCCAGAGCTTCAGAATAGAGTGCAAAGAGCTGATAGCTATGATTAATGAACTTTATGCTTAGCCAAGCTTTACAACGGAACTGGAAAGGATAGAGACACTACATATATGCTTCCCGGACTTTAATATTATTCATGTTCCTCGAACGCGTAATCAGATTTCAGATTTTTTAGTTAAGACAACTAGATTCTTCCATAGGAAGTTATATTTTATTGGTTGTTCTATTCCGATCTGGCTATCCAGACCACTTCAAGTTTAAGTAATATAATAGCCGTTTGCCGTAAGAAAAAAAAGATGCACGGCTCGGACACTGAACTCTTGTTTGATCTTGGAAAATATGCGTTTCTTCTCAGAATTGTGTATAAAATTAACAAGAAACCATCCTTCTTTGGTTATTCAATCTAAAAGCTGTAAACCATCAGTAATCTCAATACTCACTCACACCATGACTTGCTTTTCCCCGTTGTTTTTTTCGTAAGAAGTCCCTGTTGCCTCCAGCATACGAACCACTGATTTCATAAACGGTCTAACCTGAGGATACTTGTCAGTACATAACAAAGCAATAGTCAATACTTTAAGAGCATCCTCCTTGTATTCATATTCTATGACCAGATCAATTAGCTCCATCATCTTCTCTTTGTTCATCTCCTTGCTCCGTCTCCTAACCCACGTGACGAGGTCTCTGTTATCACCGAACTCAACCTCCGTTGGCTTCTTCCCCGTCACCAACTCCATTAGCACCACTCCAAAGCTGTAAACATCGCTCTTCTCGTTCACTTTAGTTGTGTATGCATATTCTGTGGACAACAACAAATTATTTTTAGGCAAGATGTATGTAACTTGAGACGCAAGAAACGTCAAAATAATTTGAACTTACCAGGAGCAATGTAGCCGAGAGTTCCTTCAACTATAGAGGCAGAGACATCGCTTTCAACCGAGTCAGGCTGAATGATTTTAGCCAATCCAAAATCAGCAATCCTAGGTCTCCACTCCTCATCAAGCAATATATTGCTAGACTTCACGTCACGATGTATCACAGGCCTATCTAAACCATGGTGCAGATACTCCAACCCTTTAGCAGCTCCTAAAGCTATTGCTTGTCTCACACGCCATCCAATTTCTTGCTCGCCACGCCGCTCGTGCAACTGTTCCCACAGGCTTCCGTTAGTCATAAACTCATAGACAAGTAGTTTACTATCCTCACTCGTTATGCTGCAGAAGAGCTTCACAATGTTTATGTGTTTTACGTTGCTCAACGTTGCAACTTCTGCCTCAAATTCTCGGTTGCACAACATTCCCGTTGAGCTTCTGAAACTTTCGTTGCAAGTATATCTTCTCCAGATGTGCTTGACAGCTAGGGTTTCGCTGGTTCTTAGGGCTACTTTGTAGACATCCCCGTGACCGCCTCTGCCTATGAGATTCTCTGGCTTGATCTCATCGATGACTTCTCTTTCATTCAAGTTTAATAAGCGGAAGGAGCTCACTAGCCAGTCGTTCTTTGTCTGAGCCGTGCGATCTGACCTATCTCTCTTTACCTTGTATATCACGTAACAGAATAAAAGAAACAGAACAAGTACAGCAGCAATGATAGAACAGATCTCCAGATTACACAAGTGTTTTCTTGTCCCATTGTAACCTCGAGGTCCTGCACATGGCTGAAGATATGATATCTTTGAGCTGCATAGACCTGAGTTTCCTGCAAAGCTTCCACTTATGAGTGATTCAGGAACAGAACCAGACAACTCGTTGTTGGATAAGTCAAGTACGCTTAGCATAAGAGACGACAAACCAACCGGAATCAATCCGGTTAGTCTGTTTCCTGACAGATTAAGAGAGTTCAATAACCGTAAAGATCCTAAACTTTCAGGGATTCTCCCAGAGAGTGAGTTTCCAGCAAGGTTTAGATCAACCAGAGATGCACACAAGCCTAATGACTCTGGTATATCACCGGATAGATTGTTCTTGTCAAGAAAGAGACTTGAAAGCTCCTTAAGCTTTCCCAATGAGTCAGGTACTTGCCCTGAAAACTTGTTCATGCGAGTATTCACCGACACTAGCGAGCTAGCTCCTGAGATCTGAGACGGTAGAGAACCTGAAAACCTATTGCTGCTCAAGTCTAAAGAGCCAAGAGACTTGGCGTTACCAATATCATCAGTGAAAGGTCCTTCAAAACGGTTAGAAGCAAGATCAAGAAGCTGGAGATTAGGCAAACGCCAAATCCCGTAAGGAACCACACCAGAGAGATAGTTCTTGCTTACACGGATTCGAATCAGAGTCTTGCATTTAGCATAGCTCTCAGGGAACTGTCCTGTGAACCTGTTCTGCAACATAAGAAGATGCGTCATCGCGCCTTTCTTGCACATATCAGGAGGAATCTGACCTTCCAAGAAGTTTCCAGAGACGTCTATGTATCTAAAACCCGTCCAAGATCCGAGTTTCACCGGAAGCTTCCCTGTGAGATTGTTTCTGTAAAGAGACAAAGCAACTAAACTCTTGAAATCTCCAAATTCTCTTGGGATCACACCGGTGAATCGGTTTTCGAACAAGCCAAGAGAAACAAGGTTCTTTAAGGACCTTAGCTCTGACAAATCACCTTCTAGCGAGTTGTTAGATGCGTCAAAGTACCTCAGATTCGTCAAATTTCCAAACCCTAATGGTAACTTGCCAGTCAAGCAATTACTGTAAACCTGAAACTGCTTTAGGTTTATAAGCCGAACTATCCCCTTTGGAATCTCACCGGAGATTCTATTATCAGAGAGCTCAAGGTTTTCTAGAAGAGCAAGGTTCGTGATTCTCTTTGGAATCTTACCGGTGATGCTGATGTTGTTCATGTAAACCCAACTCAAAGCTCTGAGATTTAGAATCTCCCTTGGGAATGGATGAGGATCGAACCGGTTATCTCCAACGCTCAAGAAACTCAACCTCTTCAAGCTTTTCAGAGACTTCCAGGGGAATTTCCCGGAGATTCCTGAGGCGTTTAAGCTTAAAAACTCTAGTGACCGCAAAGAATCAATCGCCGGAAACTCGCCTGAGAAGTTGTTGATTCCTAGGTCTAAGTATTTCAGACGCTTACAGCTCCTGAGATTCTTGTGAATCTTGCCGCGTATGGAGTTGTTTCCAAGAAGAAGCGTCTCGAGAAACTTCAAATCGCAGATTGAATCAAAAGGAAGATGGGAGCTGCTGTTATTACCTCCGTTGGTCAGACTCTGGCTTTCGAGGTTGATCTCGACGACGTTTCCACCGGAGTTGCAAGTGATCCCGGAGAAATCACATGTTGGTTCCCGGTGAGTCCAGGTGGCGAAGACGGAGTTTGTTTCTGTTTCTTGAAATATGGATTTTAGTTTGAGGAGATTCTTGAGTTCTCGTTTATGGTTGGTTCTCGATAAAGCGAGGGGAAATAGAAAGAGAAGGCGGACGATAAGTAGTTGTCGGAACATTGGTGTTCTTGTCGGAAGGACAGAAGGCGGTGACTGGTTGTTGTTGTTGTTATTCCAAATAACTTATTTGATGCAAGTGAAGAAAGAAAGTTGTAATGGAATGAGGTTTGCACTTTGTAACTCTTGTATTTAAAATGTGGAAAACATTTGAATGGAAAGTTCTATATGTGGAATGTGCTTTATGTCAAGCTTCCCCCTCTTTGTTTTTTTTTTCTTCACTTGACTTTATTTTGAATTTAAATCAGATTAATTATTGACTAAAATCATATATTTAACTTTACTTAGATATAACTTATAAGAGGTATTTTTATCACCTATGTACATATGATGCAAAAGAAAAAACGAAAGATTGTGGTTTTTTTGTTCATGTGCATTTAGTTATAATGTAAATATACTTTCGTTTTACATATATCATAATGTAAATATACTTTCGTTTTACATTCATGTGCATTTAGCTTTTATTAAAATTTTCTCTCTATACATTTATCATAATGTAAATATACTTTTTCCTAAGCTGCATTATTTTTGATAGAGCCAAAATGACTTTTTAACTGGCAAGTAAATTTTAACTTGTGATCATATTCCAAAATAAGAAGATTTCAAAATTTGTTAGTAGTTATTAAGAGATACGTGTACAAACATTCAACCCCCAATCATAGGAAAATTCAATGAATACGAAGAACGTTGACTTGTTATCTTAACACGGTCTTCTTTGTAATTTTGGTAAAAAATACCGTATTAACACCTACGTATTTTTTATATATGTTAATCTGGTCTTCTTCTGTTTCAATCCAAAGTTGTTAACTATTCCACATTTTGAAATATAAAATACTAATCCTTTTAATTCTTAAGCTTCATCGCCATCACGTATTTAACTTCTAACGAACTAGTCAAAACCAGCGTCTTATTTCTCTTTCAGTCCCTAGTTCCTATAACTTGCTTTCGTTCATCTTTAGCCGAAGATTAGAAAGCAGAAGGGCCCAAAACGAAGCCCAGCATAAGGTTGCGCTAGACCCATTAGTTGGGACGATGAGGTCATTGCTTATGCCTCAACCTATGCAAACCAGAGGGTTAGTGATTGACGGCATGGTCCATTCGAATGAACCGTTTGCAGAGACAGCGTGGAGTGAAGTAAGTATGTCGGCTGAAGATGCTTCAGATATGTGGATCGACGAGAAAGAGTAGTAAAGTACTACAACTACAATAGCAACACGTCAATAGCAACACGTGAAACGATCCACACGGTGGCACGTGACTACATGACACACAAGTAGTTTGAAAAAAAAAACACTGCGATTCGGATGTGCTAAAGCGATGTGTAGCAGTGGTACTACTCTTGTTATATGATCCTCCGGTGGCGAAATTTCATATTTAATCTTTTGAATTTGAATGATATAAAACAGTTTATGGTAAATGAAATGGATAATGAGATATAAGAAGTTGTTTCTGTCATTCATTAGCTGTACATGAAGATATAAAGTTGGGCTAATTCTTAACGCTACCTTACAAAAAAACAATCATGACATTTTTAAAGAAAAAGTAGAAAAAAATGTGAGTGGAAGACAACTCATGAATTGGCAAAACGACAAAGCAATACACATCAAACGACACCAAGCTGGCTTTGCTGTCTCAACTCTTTCCTTAGCTTCTGAGAGAACAGCCTGCAAGCGTCCAAACTCAGATCCACCGCCGCAGCCAACGCCACGTGCGCTGCAGCATCCTCCGTGCAAGTCACGTGCGTCACACCAACTTCCACCTCAGGCTTACTCCGTTTCCCCACTCCTTCCACCGACGCCGACATCACAAACCCTCTGCTCTGCGCCGGATGCTGCGGCAACAGATACCCAAAATCCGACCCGGATCCCGATCCCGGCCTCGACGTGGGCCTCGACCCGGCGCTAGATCCGGATCCGAGATCCCAGCTTCCCTGAGGACTCGTCACCGGCGTAGAAGCCGCCGTCGCGTTCCCTCCGGTGACATCAATCACAAAACTCCCGCCATTTTTCAAACTGATAGACGACGACGCGGAAACAGCAGTGGCGATCCCGTCTTGGAAGAGCTCGAAACGGTAACCGAGCGCGTCCGATGAATAACCAGCTTCACGCCACGCCTCTAATCTCCCCCACGGCTTCCACGTGCACCCATCCGGTCTGAGAATTAGCCACGCGCCTGGACTCGTCCGGTTCACTCGATTCGAACCGGGAGACGGTACGAAAGGTGTGACCATAGAAGCCATCGCCACGGGAGAACCGGAGAGATCGTGGACCGTTACTGACCATCCTTTCCTCTCTTTCGACGGCTGCTCTTTCTCCGATCGCATCGAAGAGCTCCCTCCTAACTGATTCCGATCGCTCGAGTTCGAGTTCCTCGCGCCGAATTTACAAGTGAAAACCGCTTGTTTCGTGTTCCCTTGCACTTGGAACACCTGAGGGCTGCACTCCGGCTCTCCGTCGAATTGAAACACGAATCTCGGGTCGGGTTCGACCCGTACGGTCGCGTGGAGCTCCGGATCGGATCTGGTTTTTTTAGACCCCCTCAAAGCAACCCATCCGTTATGCGCCAAACACGTCTTAGTCTCCGCGGATTTCAAATCTAGAGAAACCTCGAATCTGCCGAGCAGCTTCTCTCTCGCCGAAGCGAGTCCACACGACGCGCCGCTGAAGCTATCGCCGTCGCGGGAGTAAGTCTCGATCGAGAGGACGCTCCACTTAGGCTTCTTGAGCGACGCCTCGATCTGAGCTTTGCTGAGACTGAAGCAAGCAGCTACGGTTGAGATGTTGGCGGAGGAGCGAGTCTCGGATTCGGATTCGGTTCGGAACGTAACCGGAACGGAAGCGGCGATCTGGCGAGGGAAGTTCTTGAATTTGATTTTGGAGTAGCAGTTAGGAGTCGACGGATTGATTCCGGAAACAGACGGTTCTGATGATGATGAAGAAGAAGACGTCGACGGAAACCTAACGGTCAAGTTACCGACTATGATCCGTACGAAAGAGCACGGATCCATTTGATTTGAGATTGGATTCACAACGATTTGATCAGATTGGCGAGAGAGAGAGAGATGAAGCTAAAGGAGCGATGGGTTTGAATGAGTGAAGGAAGGGAAGGAGAAGAAGGGTATAAGAATGGAGAAATAGAAACAGCCTGGCAACACAGCTGGGGAATGTATCTAAAATATTTTTGAGTCAAATAAATAAATATACAGTAAATATTTTGTTTCCAAATATACAGATCCTGTGGGGTCAAAGTGAACAGTGAGCTTTCCTCTCTCGCCTATCTTTTTCCAGATAGCCAGCGTTATTTTTATTTTCAAACATTTTTAAAAGCTATAAAATTTAAAGATTCAATAAGAACTTGCTCTCTTATTATAAACTTGAGAAAATATCTCAAAACTCAAGTTTCAACTCTCTAAACTCTTGTAAGCTATATCACAACTTGATATCTCCTTATATAGAGTTTATAATCTCCTAATCCTATTAGATAAACATAACTATAGATAACTCCTACTCCTATTATGTTTTCTTTCCATGACTCGGTAGGATTAGGACTCCTTGCTTGCTCCTTAAGCTTTCTTCTTGTTCAAGCTTAATCCAACATTCTCCCCCTTAAGCTTGAACTCCATTGTTGATAAATCTCGAACTCCAATAAGCTCTCTCATCTCCTTGAACTTGATTCTCCCGAGTGCCTTAGTTAGTATGTCCGCCTTTTGTTTGTTACCAGGCACATGTTCGACCTCTAGTAGTCCCTTTTCCACGCATTCTCTGATGAAATGATACCGAGTGTGAATATGCTTTGATCGTCCGTGAAAGACCGGGTTCCGTGTGAGTGCAATGGCAGATTGGTTGTCTATCCGGATGATCGTCTCCTTGCATAGATCTTCGCTAATCTCTCCAATCAAATCTTGTAACCAAATAGCCTGTCGAGCAGCCTCTGTCCCGGCCATAAACTCTGCTTCGCATGAAGAGAGAGCCACAGTTTCTTGCTTAGATGAACACCATGTTATAGGGCTGTTACCTAAGTAGAAAACATGACCCGTGGTACTCTTTCCATCGTCTTGATCTACGTTGTGGCTTGAGTCACTGTACCCAACAAGTCTCGTTGTCTTCTCCACAGAACCACCAAACGTAAGCCCATAGTTTGTAGTACCTCGTAAGTATCTTAAGCAATGCTTCATGGCTGCTCCATGACTCTCTTTCGGATCCTGCATATATCTACTCAGCACTCCAACACTGTAAGACAAGTCTGGACGAGTGTGAAGTAGATAGCGTAAGCAACCGATGTTTCTCCGATAGCTTGTTGCATCTATGGATCTTTCCTCCTCTGATCTCGATAGTTTTAGTCCGGAATCCATGGGTACGTGTGCTGGATTGCAATCCTTCATTCCGGCTTCCTCCAGTATTTTCTCTGCATAATTCTTTTGATTCAAAGTGATTCCATCTTTGTGTTGTACAACCTCGATCCCTAGATAGTACGACAATCTCCCAAGATCACTCATCTCTAGTTGAGACGACATCTCCTTTTTGAACTCAATTATGTGTTCTACGTTTGAACCTGTAATAAACAAGTCATCGACGTAAACAGCAACGATGAGAAGATCTCCCTGTGTGCGTCGTCTGTAAACTGATGGTTCCTTCGAGCATCTTACGAACTGAAGCTCCTTGAGTATTGAGTTGAGTTTGTGGTTCCAAGCTCTAGGAGCTTGGCGTAGTCCGTATAAAGCTTTACTGAGTTTGTATACTTTGCCCTCAGATCCTTCCTCTTCGAATCCCTCTGGTTGCGTGACGTATACGGTTTCTTTTAACTCACCGTGCAAGAATGCCGTTTTTACATCTAGATGATGTATCTCCCAGTTGTGCGTGGCTGCAAGATTAATGAGTAATCTTATTGTCTCTATCCGAGCTACGGGTGCGAACACTTCTTCGAAATCAACTCCATGTCTCTGTACATATCCCTTCGCAACAAGCCGTGCTTTGTATTTGTTGATGCTGCCATCCGAGTTCCTCTTCAGTTTGAATATCCACTTGAGACCGATTGGTTTGATTCCAACAGGAAGATCAACAAGTGTCCAGGTTCCGTTTTTCTCAATTGATCTCAACTCATCTTCACATGCATCCCTCCATTCCTTTAATTCTTTTGCTTCGCTGAAGTTTACAGGTTCACCATTCACACTTAGAAGGAGCACTTCCCCTTCTTCTTCTGCTTCTGCTAATAGAAGCACATAGTCTTCTAAATATTTTGGTGCCACGATTTGTCTCTGAGATCTTCTTAGCACCGGCTCTGTTTCTGTTTCCTCTGTTTCAGCTTCTACTTCCTCTGTTTCTTCCTCGTCATCATCTTCTTTATCTGTAACTTCTGCTTTTATTTCTTCTTTCTCGACCTTCTCTGTTGATACTTTCTTGTTTAAATCATTAGGAGCTTCCTCGAGTATCCCATGATTCCCAAACTCTCTCAACCCAATCTTGAAGTCACTCTCTGTGTTCTGTTCTTCTTCCTTCCAGTTCCACCCTTTGCTTTCGTCAAACACTACATCTCGACTCACAATAATTCTTTTCGTCTGTGGATCAAGCATCCTATATGCTTTTGATCCGGGCTCTGTTCCCAAGTGTATAAGTATCTGTGATCGATCTTCTAGCTTCTTTAGATGAGGTTTCACCACCTTTGCATATCCTACGCACCCGAAGGTTCTTATGTGAGCTAGGTTTGGCTTTCTTCCTCGGTAAGCTTCGTACGGGGTTAAATCCTTCAGAACTCTAGTAGCAACGCGATTCAAGATATAAGTTTAGTGTCTCACCGCTTCTCCCCACAAATAATTTGGTAATTTGAAGTGTTTTAGAACACTCCGGGTCATCTCCATTAACGTCCTGTTACGCCTCTCTACGACCCCATTCTGTTGAGGTGTATACGGTGCTGTTAAGTGGCGTTGGATCCCTTCTCGAGCACAAAAATCATTGAACTCCTTTGAGATGAACTCACCTCCTCGATCTGTTCTGAAGATTCCAACTCTCTGCTTTGATTCTGGTTCTACTACTTCTTTAAACCTTTTAAATTTTTCGAATGCTTCACTTTTCTCCTTCAACAGAATAGTCCACATGTATCGTGTGTGGTCGTCGATGAGCACGAAGATGTATCTGTTCCCGGGGCGTGTGCTTGGTGTTATAGGACCGCATAAATCACCATGAACAAGCTCCAGAGGTCTGCTAGCTCGAAACGGTGTGGCCTGTGGAAAACTCTTCCTAGCTTGTTTTCCAAGTAAGCATGAACTGCATATGCTCTCGTTGCTTGTTATCGTTGGAACTCCGACTACTAGTTCCCTTTGTACCATTGATTTTATTGTCTCAAGATTGATGTGCCCTAATCTCTCATGCCACCTAATTGATTCACTGGTAGCTGTTGTTAGAAGGCACGTCTTCTCCTTTATTCCCATACGCACTTTGTAAAGTCGGTTCCTTGATCGAGTGGTGTTCACAAGCAGTTTCCCATCTCTGTCTAGCATGGTCAAGCCTTCTCCTTTCAATCTTATGTCACAACCTGCTTCAGTGGCTTGACCGAGGCTGATAATGTTGCTCTTTAAGTCTGGAATGTAGTAAACATCACACATGATTCTTGGTTCTCCATTCATGTCTATAAACTCAATAGAACCTTTCCCCTTGATGTCGATCCGAGAGTCATCTCCAAACCTTACTTTTCCTGTCACCGACTCGTTTATTCTTGTAAAGTAACGTCGATCTCCGGTCATGTGGTTACTAGCTCCATTATCTAGATACCACATGTCGTCTTGCTCGTTGTGTTCTAGAAACTTGCTAGGAACAACTTTGTCTTCGTTTAAGTAGACTATCTCATGCATCATTAGTTCGTCGGCGTTCTGCGTATCGTCCTTCTCTTGCTCTTGTATCTCCTGTAGTTTTAATAAACGGTCAGGACACGTTGAGGCATAGTGACCCATCTTGTCGCATCTAAAGCACATGATCCTTGACGTATCTCTGCCTCCATAGCCACGTCCTCGACCTCTGCCTCTGAACGATCTTCCTCCTCGTCCTCTATTGTTTCTGTTGTCATCATAGTACTCTCGTGGTGTCTGAGTCTCCGTGTTTGAATACATGAGCTTCCCATGATCTCCATGAGTTTCATCTTCTTCAGTTATCCTGTCCTCATACGCTTTCAGACGTCCAACAATATCCTCGAATCCAACAGTCTTGAGATCGAGCACTTGCTCTAGTGATGCAACAATCTGTATGTATTTCTTGCGAGGGACGCTTTGCAGGAACTTCTTGACTAACTTTGATTCTTCAATCTGCTCCCCAAGTGCAGAGCACTTTGATGAAACTTCAGTCAATCGTCCCACAAAGTCATCTAACTTCTCTGTCTCCTTCATCGTGAGCCTGTCAAACTCAGTCATAAGAGTTTGAAGTCTTGCCTCCTTGACCCGTTCTGCACCAACATGCCGCATCTTGATAGCCTCCCATACTTTCTTTGCTGTTTCTAATTCTCCTACCTGCAATACCAAGACTTCAGGTATTGCTCGGTACATTATGCCTATTGCAAGATCATTCTTTTCTTCCTCTTCTACAGACCCAGATTCGACAACACTCCAGACTTTATGGACCTTAAGAACGTTCTTCATTCGGATGGCCCAGACGGTATAGTTCGACGAGGTAAGCATCGGACACTTGACCGACGTGACATCATCCTTCGATGGCTTTGCTGCTACAATCGATAAATCCCCCATTGCTTGTAAGGATTTGATCTCCGTATAAATCTCTTATTTAGCTCTGATACCAAATATAGAATTTAAAGATTCAATAAGAACTTGCTCTCTTATTATAAACTTGAGAAAATATCTCAAAACTCAAGTTTCAACTCTCTAAACTCTTGTAAGCTATATCACAACTTGATATCTCCTTATATAGAGTTTATAATCTCCTAATCCTATTAGATAAACATAACTATAGATAACTCCTACTCCTATTATGTTTTCTTTCCATGACTCGGTAGGATTAGGACTCCTTGCTTGCTCCTTAAGCTTTCTTCTTGTTCAAGCTTAATCCAACAAAAGCAGTTTTCCTCTCATTTATTTTTTAAATCTCTTATTTATTGCCTTTTTGTAAATTTGTTTATGTGTTAAATTGGTACAATCGATTATGTAATCAGTTAACAGAAAATTATTTTACTGGGGAACTGAACATTTATCTTAACACTATATAATAAAACCCGTTTACTAGTAGATTAATAACAAAATCACGTTTATCTATTGGAATAAAATTACAATTATCTAACATTTATAGTCGGTAGATATGGGACAAGGATCACGTATATTTTGTTGATTTTATATGATTTTGAACTGGTATGGTATTTTTTTAATATACAAGAATGATAATTGTGAAACACACCGTGGACGCAAGAGGCTAATCGCTGCCATTGGATACCAGGTGGGGTCTAAGATAAGCTATCGTGGACCCTCTCCTACGCGATCTTTATCTGTCTCTCTGTTCACCACTTCGAGATGAGCTGGACCCAAAGTGGAGCACGTAGGTATTTAGTTGGCATCTTCTTCGGTGGCTAATATAAAATCATTCATTATATATTATTTCTTTTTAGTTTCAACTTAATAATCAAGTGAAGACAACTGTGAAAAGAGTAAAACTGATTTCCTACCGTTGTCGTTTCGTTTGTTACCTCTCTGTCGTTTTGCTATGTTTTCATATATTATTGGGGGGTTTTATAAAGTTTTGGTGGATACTTGTTAGAAAATAATTAGAAGTTTGACAGATATAAAATAAGTGAGTACTACAGAGAAGACCGTGAGGAGACTGTCGAGCCGCAGCTGTATGCCCATAATATATGGTCAAATATTTTTCTTTATTAAGATCAGAATGTACCTTATTATCGAGATCATCAGATTCATACTGCAGCTATGAATATATTAATCCAACTTCATATGTCTGGATACATCAATGACACATGCGTAGAGGTTGAATCACTAGAATTCTGTGAAAAGAATTATATTCATACAAGTTACCTTGTTTTCATAGATCCTTTTTATAAAACCAATGACTATGCTAATACATTTACTCTAGACAAAGGATGAAAGGAAGTTAGTATTTCTATTAGAAAAGCACCACTACTATACACATAGCTTATCTATAACAATTTTTCGAAACCAAGATAGTATTCATATTAAACAAAAAGACATGCAATTTGATAACTACGTTCAACATTAAAAAAACTAATTCAATTTAAATTATTTATGTACCTAAATAGTTTTCCTTTTATCTATATATACCATCATGTTCAACGTCAAATCAAATTGGGATAGTAGCATAATCATTATTCGTAACTATAATTGAAAACCTAAAATTTACAACTTTTTTTTACTTTTAGCATATATCAAAAAAAAGTACTAGTATTTTATTTTTGGATTTGTTCAAGAGCCTCGTCTCTTTTTACAGTCTTGTCACATATTTGTAGCATCCTTGTTAAGTAAATAGTCTGTGTTTGTTAAAAAAAAATAATTTATCTTTTTATCACTTATCTACAAAAAAAAAAAAACTCGATAATGAAGTATGATTGAGTTGGAGCAATACAAAAATAAATGGTATGTGAATGCCTTAAGTCAAATATATAAAATAAATGGTATGTCAAAAAGTGATTCACGATATTATACAAGTAAAACTAAAATACTAAAAGATCATGTGTTGATTTCAATGTAAACAAACAAATTTTTTAGACCTCCCGATGACCACTAGACATGATTCATCCACAAACTTAGAATGAATCTTGTAAAGCACAAGAAAAAGACGGATAGAGGGTTGCAATATAATTTTTTTTTTAACGCTTAGAAAATTCATTCAAAGTCCAATAGACTAGAGCAGGGGAAAACCCAGTTCAACAAGAAAACAAAAGGACGAAGAGAAAAAAACTAAATATCCAAGCTTGAGCAAAAACCAACGGCTCAAAACAACAAATGAGACTGGAATAGTAAAGAGAAAAGCCTCATGGAATCAAAGTGCCTATTTCAACCTGAACTATTTGGATCGTGCCAAATACAACCCGAACAAATGAATAGTGCCAAATATGACATAAACTCAATTAAAATTTTAAAAATCTACCTGAACTTTTTAAAACGTGCCTAAATATACACTGAAATATTATTAAAAACTTGAAATTATATAAATTACTATTTTCTCTTCGATTAAATTTTAAAACTTTGATGATATTTTTTTCTGATTTATATAAACACATAACATGTTTTTACTTATTATATCTTCCATAAACTTATATCTTACTAAAATATAAAAAATAAAATATTTATAATTACATGATCTTAGATATACTTAAAATTTTGAAGTTATTTATAAAATTTCTTGTATAGTTTATTTTTATTTTTAAAACTTAAGTGGATTTTTTTTTCAAAGTTATTATTATATATTTTGATCATTAGTCATGATTTCATAATTTTGTTTCTTTGAACAAATCCAAATTGAACACATGCAAACATAAAAAAAAAATTGCAGAGAAGTGGTAAGAGGATATAGATAACTTGATTCACTATAAAAGTTAAAAAAAAAAAAGAGAGAGAGAGTTCATTATAGATTTACTGAAACATCTGAATTCTGAAACATTAAAAAAGTGTTAACCAAGCTCGGCAAAACAAAACCTATAAATAGAAATAGTGTCCAAAGTAACATCTCAAATGTATAAAATAAAAACAAAGCAAAAGATAATTAGAAAGCAGTGAAACGTTGTGTTTTATGGGAAAAATAAATAAAGATTAATAGTAACCATGTCGAAAGTAACGAGGACGATCAGGTTGATGGTCACATTCAGAAGCACGTTCTTGCTTAAAACAATATTGGTTCTGGTCTTGGCTGTGTTCTGGAGCAAACCTTTCGATAACATTATTCCCATACGGTGTTGTAGACGGATGAGTAATGATCATGTTTTGATGATTGCACGAGAACGTGTTCATACCCACCAATCTTCGATGATTAAGTAGGTCCAAGTCACTGTTGGTATTACCATCATTATCAAAAGTTCCAAAATCAGCATTACTAGAACTTTCAACATATAAGTTATGACCAATTGCTTGAAGATACTTGGAGGCTTCAGTTGTTACTGTCTTTTTTAAAATTCCCAAACCACATTTGAATTGAATGAGTTGAGGTAAGTTGAATCCTTCTACAGGGTATTCCCACCAATTCTCAGACCTCTTATCACCTCTTCTCTTTTGCTTCAAGTCTTCATTTCTCAGTTTCTCTACATCCAATTGCTCTGTTACCTGTTTTCGTTATACCTTGTACTTAGTCTATATAATAAACTTCCAAATTACATTTACTATAGATCAAATAGGCCATATATTAAGAATTTTAATAAAACAAAATTTCCATGGTTTGTTGTAAAAAAAAAGAAGAATCTATTGTTTTGAAAGAGTTGATTATATTTAAACTATTCAGCCTTATTGTTGGTCTACAAAATGAGATTACTTAGAAGATCAGAAATCCAAATAGGCACAAAATTTTACAAGGGAGAGAGATCATGGATACTATTCTAAATTCAGTATTCTAAAAAACGCTAGGTGTTCCTTAAATGGAGCCTAAATACTCTTTTACAAAAGTATCAGTATAAACTAATATCTACACATTATTTTATTAAATAAAAATAAAATATAATTCAAGTATAATATATATATATATATATAAAATATATGAATAGTTTAAATTAAAAATTAAAACATGTTTAAATATATAAATATGATAAATTTATAAATTAAATTTTATTTTTAAAAAAATAATCTAATAAATATAATCAAATAAATATATGAAATAAGTAACAATTAACATACATAATGATTAACATTAATAAAATATATGATATACTAATATTTTCTTCTCTTTTTGAGTATAAATACTTATAATTCGCCTAAGTGTCCGTGTTGATCACATAACAAACACATAATTTCTGTTATGAGCCTAAATTATATAAATTCTCATAGAGCATTGTATAACATAGTACGCGTTGATTACTGTGTATTGTGTATACTCCGCCTAGGCGGACACATATAAGCCATATTTTAGAACATTGATTCTAATAAACAGAAATTTTCTCATGTTAATAGATTATTTTAAGTATAACTATTATGTAAATTATATAATACTTCAACAAAAGAAATTGAGTATAATACAATAAATGAATTAAACTCTAACAGATAGCTTACAATAATAAATTTTATGAATAAAACTGAAGATGTAAAATTTACCTGAGTCAGATGATTGTTGAGATCTTGTACAACAACATTTTGACGAGCTTCATTAAGTTGCAAATTGATGTTTTGATGAGGATGCAGTGCATTAATCTTTAAGAAGCGATCAATTACAACATCAACATTTGGATGGCCAAAAGAAAACACTTTTTGGCCTGGTGAAAATACAATAACAACAATTTCTGCACCACAAAGTGTGCAAAGCTCACTAGCTTTTTTGAAAAGACCGGATTTTCGTTTTGAGAAAGTAATTTGGAGATTATTTTCATTTTTCATTTTCACCATCTCTATTTTTTGACGACCTTTATTTTTTCTCATCATTTTTATGGATTTTTGAAAAATATGAATTGGATTTTTGGAAGATCATCGCACATTTATAGTCAAGCATAAAATACCAACCGTTGCAATTTCGAGTGGTTCTAAACTAACTCAAAATTTGTTTTATTATATTTTATATTAAATATATTTTTTACCATTTTAGAAAATAATTAAAATTTGATATTTTATCAAATAAGTATGCAATGTATGATTTTTAATATAGCGTTGTTATTTCATCTGTAACATTGCATCAAAATCTGTGAGATGCATGCATTGCATTTCAGATAAAAAATATATATATCATACCTTTTTCGAAAATGATTTTTTACGTCTTTTCAAAAATAAATTAGATTTAAAATTACTAATGTTATGATATATCTATACTTCTAAATAGAGGGGAAAAAGAGCGACATGTGGGACATTTAAAAAACTTCTCGAATTGAATTTATATTGGGTATATTTCTGGGCTTTTTTATTTCTTATATATCAAAAAACTTCTCGAATTGAATTTCTAACGTTATGCTTATGGATTTCTTCATCTAATCTATTAAAAAGAAAGCACAAAATGTACTTAGCCCTAAGTTTTCCAAAAAAATTATTTTTTTATGCTATTACATTAAAACATGGAGTTTTTACTTAAATTGAATCAAAATCGTGTTGGGCTTCCATAGTGTACATATATGCCACGTTTTTTTATTAAAAAATTGATGAATCACTCTTACTATTATCACAAAGTGGCTCAATTAGTCATTTAATATTTTGTTGGGCTTCTTATATTTAATTTTCACTTTTAAATAGTTTTATTATTACTGTTTAAAAACTATAATTATAATTTTAAAATCTACTTAAAATTAAAAAATAAAATAAAACACCCACTATATTTTGTTTATATTCAGATATTCAGAACAAATTAATGTTAAAATTACAAAATAAAATCAAAAACTCTAAAACATCATATTTTATAATTGGACACTAAACAAACTGAAAAGAATACATCTATCTCAAAATACAAGAAAATATAACAAAGTTTGAAAACAAAAATTTTAAGTTATAATTGTTGGTAACTTATTTCCGCGCGGATGCGCATATCTAAAATCTAGTTTTAGTTTTTTTTTTGACAACAATAAAAATATTAAAAACTACGAATATATGCTCATTCGACTCGGAAAACCAAGCCGGAGGCATATAGTCGACATAGAACACAGCTGAAGGGGAACGTCTAGCACCTTGTGCTAACTTGTCCGCCACTAAATTACGCGCTCTTGGAATATGCCGAGTCTTGAAGGAAGGAAAGAACATTTTACTACGCTGGAACTCCTCCAAGTGTGTAGCAAAAGCTGGCCATTCCCCGAAAATCTAGTTTTAGTTATGTTGTGGACTTTACATTTTAGTTGATATAAGCAATTGTTATTTTCAGTATTATTTCTATGAACTTTTGTATACATTTGACAGATTGCTTAAGAAGAGAGAAATATTGTGATAATAAAATGTTATCTTTATTTTTTTAATCACACTTTAAACAGGTTTCTTCTAACCAGGTTTAATTTAAATGAGATTTAAGTAAACATTATTTAAATGGGTTGAACCTGGACATAAACGGAGTGGACATGGTCGTTTAATAATGCATCTAGTTATGTTCTTGAACGTGTTGGGTTTAAGAGGTATAATTTAACTAGGTACTAGGTGATTACCTGCGTCCTGCGCAGGGTGATGTTTATATGTTAAATATATATTATACTTCGATGTGAATCATTAGCATTCACACGATTTTACAACCAAAAGCTAATAAATTTAGAGATTAATTGGCGGTAATTATATATTGACTTCATTATTTATATTTCGTGGCTTATACAATCAGCACTAAAGTGATCTGATATTAAGGCTCATATATTTTCAAAATAACACAAAACTAATGGTAATATCAGTGTATTAGAAAGGAAATATAGCTTAATTACTAAGGTGATCCGATATAAAGACTCATATATTATTTTTCATTAACATTTATGATTTTTTTTTTAATTACTAAGCATTGGTTCTTAAGTTAATGGTTTGCATTAATGTACTATGGATTTCCTTTTTGATTTTTTTACTGGCAGTCGATAATTTTCGTCTATTAACATTGACATTTTGTATTTGCAAAAATATAAAACAGAGCTAAAATACAAACATATTATTTTATGTACTTTATTATTTTCTGTACATAAAAAACTATATTTTATGTTTTAATTACAAAGGACTGGTTAAGTTAAGAGATTGCATGAACTTACTATGAAATTATTATTTTATTTTTTCGTACTACCAGTCAATAATTATTTTTCTGTTAACATTTACCGTATATAAATACAAATATAATTTACTATATAATTTATAATTCAAAAATATAATTATTATGGTAACTAACAATAGAAAAACTTATATACAATATGCAGTCATATTTTTGTTCATATTCCGAATCTGTGATAAACAAAGTCGAATACAATAAACATCCAGCAATATTTATATGTAACTGACTGAGAATTAAAGATCTTTAACTTATTATTTACGAATCAAAAGCATAATTAAGCTTGTAAATTCCATAATTAACGTAGGATTATTGATCAAATCATGTGGTTTATCACACAAGTACCTATTTGATTGAGAATTCATAGTTCTATATTTTCAACTATATTAATTTTGATTGACCAAATCATGTGATTGGACTATCTGTTTGGTGTAACAAAGGAAACTTTTTGAGAATATGATCTTCACAAAATTAAATTTTAAAACCAATTAGTGCCAAATTTCATGTATATTCTATACTTATCTGGATATGATTGATATTCAAAATTATATATTTTCGAAAGGTTTAACGTCATTTATTTGGCCAAATAAAACCATTGGGCATATTTTTTAACGATAATTAGTATCAGATTCAAAAAAAAATTATTTAAACTTGGGAGTTGTGTAACAACATTCCATAAAAAATGGACACAAAAATATATTATAACTTGAATCATATATGATACATAATCCCCTAATATATGTAACTTGGCGAGTTGTGTGACAACGCTAAGACCATTTGATTTAGCAGTCAGTGTATCGAATCATATATGATACATAATCCCCTAAGATATCATGAAAAAATGTGGCTTGGTCGCATGATGCTAATTATTATCAGATTCTTATAAAAAAAAATTTACATCAAACTTGGTTAACTAAGTTACAACACGTCAGCATCATTGGTCCGAGAGTGTATATTATATACTTAGTCAATAATTAAATCTTTAGATTATATTAATTAAGTAACAATCTAATGACCAATGACAGTTATTGTAATTAGTCTAGTGAGAGAGTTTGTGGTGATGACACCTAAGAAATGGCACACTTGTAAATCACATATGAAGTAAAGGTTACTTATTTATAATGCTTATAAAATAATATAAAATGGATATTATAAGAATGTGAATCATATATATATATATATATATATATATATATATATATATATATATATATATATATATATATATATGTATAGTCAAATATCCGTTTTGACTATATATATATATTAGACTGTCTTTTTAATTTTGAATAACATTATAGTCATAAATTTCCAAGCAATTATAGTACGTATTATATGCAAGGGGCAAAAATAAAGGAAATCCATATTAAAATTGATATTTGACCTTAAGTTTAATCGGAAATAATTATATAAATATCTGAATTAAATGTCTATCATCATTTATGATATTTTACCAATCACAAAATCATGTTGCTAAAGTTAAGGGATTCCAAAACATTTAATATGGAATACCTTGTTAAATGTATTTCACAATCACACAAGATTGCATATACTTTTTTGTATATTACATTTTGATTTTACAATATAAAAAATTATATTGACCAATCCCAAAATATATATCACATATTCCATAAAATTTCAAAATATTAATCAAAATAAAATTTCATGTATCAAAATTGTATAAAAGAACAATGAATAGTTTATATTTTCGAGTTCGTAAAAAAGTCATGTATCATTTATGAATAGTAAAGAACATGCATTTTATAATATATATATATATATATATATTGTCAAAACTCTATCAGTTGTGACTTATATATCATACTTATTGTGGTCGACAAACAATAATTGTCTTATTATCGAAGTTGTATCATTATATTTTATTGAAATTAGGCTGGTCCCGGAATACATACAATTGTAAAAGAATTAAAATAAATTGAAGTAAATAATATTAGGTCCGAAATAAAAAGAAAAAAGAAGTAAATAATATGAATTTTCAAATTTAGTGGCTGATTAGGACTCAAAATTATAAAAATAGACACATTATTGAACCTTAATATCCATAATGACTCAAAATATATATGGACCTCTTTTAATTTATCTTATATTTGATGCCAGAAAGTTTTATCTTTTATTTAAAGAAGTGTAGTTTTACTTAAAAAATCTCGAGGGGACACGAGATAAGGATTTACGGTTGAGAATTAAAAATGATATCATCCTTAAACTTCATCGGAAAGAATCATATAAATTTCCAAATTTAATGTCTGTCACCATTTATGTTAATTTTGTAATCAAAAACTCAGGAAAAAATTAAGGGAATATTTATGGAATTCATTTTGAATTTAGTTACAATCACTTAAGATTGCTCATAAATTTTTAATATACGACATTTGATTTTACGATATAAAACAGTTATATTTTCCAGTCCCAAAATAAATATCATATATCCCGTCAAATTCCCAAAAAGTAATCAACATAAATGAAATGTACCAAAATATTATAGAAGATTATATTACCAATCATTTATATTTTTCAGTCCCTAAAAAATAACATGCATCATTTATTCACTTTTGTATGATTCGGCGGTTCATATGAAATAATAATACCATGTCAATTTTTTAAAAAATATTTAGAATACAATCAATCTGTAGTCATAACCGCATTTACATTCCGCAATATTCCTACGTGATTGACAGAGGATTGAAATTTTTTTATTTATTATAAACGAATCAAGAGGGATAATTAAACTTATAAATGACATAATTAATATACGTAGGAAGATTGCTCAAATCATGTGGGTTGTCACGCAAGGAACTCTGTGAGATTCATAGTTCTATCTCAGATAGAAAATACACCAGTGATTACAGTTTAAAAATCAGGTCTTACTATAATTAATACTGATACTTATCCTTTTAAGCTAATTGGACTAAGGTATATATTTGAACGCAAATAAAATTGTATAGTATTTTACAATAACATATTTAAAGATTGTAGATTACAAAATATCTTTTTAGTTGTTTTAAGTGAAACAGCTTGGTACGATACAAAGAGTAATATAGTTTTCCTCCCAAGGCAAGGTATTAAGACAATTGTGTTCATGTCACAAACATCATCATTTTTGCTATTAGCTCGACTAACAGCTCTTCTTATACAGTTGATTGAATTCAATATCCTCATACATGCTCCTTGAACCACTCCGTCCTCCTCGATATCATCTCCTATTTCACAGTTTTATCATACAGCTTTATTAAAGGTAAACATATAAAGAATGTGATGAAATTTGCGCATGATTTCAGATTTTTTATGTTACACTTCTTGTCCCTCAATTAACAGCAATTTTTGTTAAATATTATTCTGACGTATAATGTAACATGTTTTATGTGTAACATAAGTTTCTGCTACGTGATAGAGGGAAGTGCACATCTGAATTTTATAAAATACATGTTTAAATTAATGCAGCATTTTTTGTTAGATATTATGTTACGTATAATGTAACATGTTTTCTATTTAAATATATTATACATAAGATGTACATAAGACAAATTTGTCAAAATATAACAAATATAATTTTTTTTAATATCAAAGTTGTACCAACATTGGTTTCTGTTATCAATCGGATACAAATATATGAGAAGAGAATCATCGGTAAAACAATAAAAGAGGCTTTCATTTAAAACTGTTAAGATAGAACAGGGAAACAAATGGAAACAACGAAAACAACATAAATGAAAATCCAGAAATCATATAAAATGAGAAACATGATCATAGAATACGATGAGCTACATAAGAGAATGATATTGCTGTGAGTTGAGAATGATATTAGGTAGTACCTATTTATACATGGTATGTGCTACATAAATCGAATATGTTAAAAATTATTTTGATAAACTTTTAAAAATCTTAAAATAAATGATGAAATCAGGAAGATGCCAATTTTTACGTGGAGAATTTAAAATATGGAAACAATGTGATATCAATTAGACAATATGATTGATACATAGTGACTAATGCACTCATTTTTTTTCCATAAATTCGTATTGATTGAATTTATTCACCACGTAATGTGATCAATCATATTAATGACAATCACGACCACAATGAGTCTTTTATAATAACATAAAACATGTCCAATCATCTAAATTATCTCCAATCAAATATCCTATCACAGCAGAAAGGTATCTATGATTTTTTGTTAATCATAAATAATTACGCGTGATTATTGCAATATTACATATTCAAAAAAATATGAGTAGCCTAAATTAATTCTTTTTGTTTTAGATTGTTTTGAAAGTGTAATCAGCCATTACTCAATTTAAACATTAAAGTTTATTAAAAATCAAAGTTATCACCTAGTAAGAAAATGAAACCGAACCAATGTTAATATAAATCAACGAACCAATGAACTCACTACAATATAAACGAACCAATGTAGCTATAACCGAACCAATGTACTCTCTACACTATAACCAAACCATGAGTCTTTGCTTAATTTGCAGAGACATATTTTATACACGTCAAATAATACATCAACGACCCAATGTAAATATCAACAAACCAACGTCAAAATATACATGTCTCAATGAACATGTAGATAGAAGACAAAATCTGGATATTCAAAAAGTCAACAATGAATATCATAATACATTGGGATATATTGTCGTGTCTCAATATCATGTGGCATATGCAGAATGTCATTCTCACTTAATATAAGTAAACCTTATGAAATATCTTAAAGTAGCACATACCATTATAGTTAATGTGACGATAATATTATAAAGAGGACTACAGTTAATGTGACGATAATATCTTAACAATATATCTTAATGTGAGGTATTTCTATTTTAATGCCCAATGGCACATGATCTAATATTTCTAGTAACTAAAGGGTCTTGATACAAAAGAAGTGAGAGTTATTGTGAGAGTGTCATTTAGAAAATGACACTCATGTAAATCACACATGAAGTGAAGGTTACTTTCTATTTTATGAGTGCTCCTAAAATAATAATAAAGGGATTTAGTAAATCCCCCTATATATTAAAAAAGAAGTCACTTTAGTGATTTCTGACACGTGTCGCTCATACAGAGCTTCTCAGGAAGATTGTTATAATTTCATTGGTCGATGGTTTTCGATTTTCTTCTTTTCTTTTTTATTTTCTTTAATTCATCGATCCACTATAATAGGAAATTACCATTGAATACTAATTACAAAGGAAAACATAATTTAATTATCAATTAACATTACTTTCCAAATGACTTACATAATATTATTAATAAATATTTATAGTAACTAATTGTCGAAAGTATGATATATAAAATCATTTATCTATTCAAATAAATATAATATTTTCCAAATGACTTGCATAATAATATTAATAACTATTTATGATAACTAATTGTCGAAAGTATGGTATATAAAATCATTTTATCAATTCAAATAAATATAATATTTTCCAAATGACTTACATAATATTATTAATAACTATTTATGGTAACTAATTGTCGAAAGTATGATATATAAAGTTATTTTATCAATTCAAATAAATATAATATTTTCCAAATGAATTACATAATATTATTAATAACTATTTATGGTAACTAATTGTCGAAAGTATGATATATAAAGTCATTTTATCAATTCAAATAAATATTTTGGTTTATTGTTTTATGTAATTTATAGATATATAAGAATATATAAAGTCATTTTATCAATTCAAATATTTTTTTTAATTCATCGATCCCCCTATAAAAGGAAAGTAACATTGAATACTAATTGAAAAAGAAAAAATAATTTAATCCCCCTATTAACATTACTTGCACAAAAATATTAGTTAATACATGTAACAATTAGTTTCCTTATTACAAATAAATTATTTGCGCAAGAATTAAGTTACCTTATTTAAAATGCGCAAGTTAATAAAGTTCATAAGGAGATAACTTGCATTCACACAAATAAATGAGGCAAGTCATTATGAATAAAATACACTAGATATACTAACTTGGGCATCAAGAGTATGTATTAACTACACTAATTTAAGATTTTAATTGAAAAAGATTTTCCCTGCGATATTATATTCTTATAGTACCTTATATATTTGAAAGATATGTAAACCATCACCAACTATTTATATTTTAAAATATTTTACTTGACCAATACTCTAGGGATTTCCTATACAAATGTTGTATATTCCAAAACAAATATTTGAGAGACAGTTCTGGAGAATCGACAAACTTAATGCTATATATATATACAACCACAGCTAACCTAAATTTTCTCACCTCTATGCCAAGCAAAAAATAGATTTTCGAAATTGTCTTCTATATTGCAGATCATTCATATTCGTTATATGTTTTTGTTTGATCCGTAGATGCTGGAAGGAAGTTTCATGGCAAGGACAAGATTACACACAAATGATAAGATGTTCGAGAGATTTGTTTATTTTTTTAGTATATGTCTTAAGTTTTGATTTTTGCTTCTTACCTTGGTGACTTGGTCTCTTTCTTAAGCAGTTGTCTATTTTCTTTTTACTTAAATGTGCTAAAAACTTTGTTACAAAGTTTTGTTTGTGCTTTTATTTGGTTTAAATTTATAAATTTATGCATGTTCTTTGTGATCCATAGCAAGATCATATTTATCAAGAAACTAAGTGGATGCCCGTAATTTTTCAGGTTTGAGTGTTTAAATTGTTTTTATGAATTTCTTTCATTTAATCAATTAAAAAGAGTTATTTAGCTACAAAACCAATAAAAAAAAAGTTAATTAGGTGACCATGCAATAATGTTTTTAATTAGGTAATCGGATGTCCGCGACAATAGGAATTTACCACATTCTCCATATGCAACCGAGATGTAGCGTATACATGAAGCATGTGCAAAGCATGACATCTTTGAGTTATTAAGAGGAAAAAATTGACTTTTTTTCCTTTCCACTATGACTAATTGTACTCATACATATATAAATAAGAAGGAGGCGATTCATATTGGAAGCTGTAATATATATTAAACATCATCATCAGTCATAACACAAGATTTGATTAATACCACAAACATAAATACATATATGGAAAAAAAAAGAAATACATATATGGAAACATAAGATAGAGTATCACACATTTCGCACAACCATACACGAAAACATCTGAGACACATGCATAAGTAAAGTTACAAAATTAGAAGAGAAACTAAGATCTGAACAGCATAACCAAACTACAAACACGATGAAAGTCCGAATAGTACGCGAAGCGATTGATACCACCTATGCAATTAATCTTCTGATCGTGTATAACGCGTGAAATTGCTCTTAAAAAATAATGAAGTTTTGGTAACGTCACAATAAATAAATAAATGTTATTTTAACAAGGTATAGAGAGAAAGATGTATTTAGAGATAGAAAGGGAGGAATACCGAAAAAGAGACTCAAATATATATAAAGAGAGGTGGATGCCAGCGAATTTGCAGGTTTGAATGTTTTGTAACAATATATTTATTGTAATTTGTCAAATCAAAATATGTATTTATTATCGAAATTGAATATGTCTTTTTTTATAAATTATTTTTCTAAGATAATTTTTTTTGAAAAAGATAAATATGACTATTTTAAATGTTTTTGATATTTTGTATTCAAAATTGTACTAAAATTAGTTGTATATAATATTTATTATTCAATTTTTAATAAAATTATTAAGTTTTGAAGATATATAGAGAGAGATGTGAAGTAGAAAGAAGTTAAAAATTATGATAGAAAGAGAGAGAGAGGCAGGCTGAGAGAAGACCAGGAGATATATAAAAAGACATGGAACAATAGAGAGAGAGATAAAACAATTGAAAGAGAGAGAGAGAGAGAGAGAAAGAGAGAGAGAGAGAGAGAGAGAGAGAGAGAGAGAGAGAGAGGGAGAGGGAGAGGGAGAGGGAGAGGGAGAGGGAGAGGGAGAGGGAGAGGGAGAGGGAGAGAGAGAGGGAGAGGGAGAGTGAGAGGGAGAGGGAGAGGGAGAGGGAGAGGGGGAGGGGGAGGGAGAGAGAGAGAATTGAAACAAAAAGAGAGAGAGAGAGAGAGAGAGAGAGAGAGAGAGAGAGAGAGAGAGAGAGAGAGAGAGAGAGAGAGAGAGAGAGAGAGAGAGAGAGAGAGAGAGAGAGAGAGAGAGAGAGAGAGAGAGAGAGAGAGAGAGAGAGGGAGAGAGGGAGAGGAGAGGGAGAGAGGGCGGTAGTATTATGTAAAATATTGAGTACCAACATTTTTCTGTTTCTGATGCTTTCTCCCAAGGAACGGTAATATTATGATATAAAATTTGTTACTTCTAAAACTATGTACTACTTCGTCCATAATTTGACTTTGTTTATGCCCGCACAGGGTGCGGACCGGTCATCTAGTATTATTTAAATGAACTAACTTGGACATAAACGGACCGGACAAGCCCGTTTTAGTATCCTTTTCCACAACCTGTTAAACCCAAACACGATCAAGGAAATATAACTAGATGCATTATCAAAATTTCACAAAGATTTGAGAAAACCAAGAAGAAAATCATGTAATTTCAAATTTGCTCTGCTTTATTCCGAAAATAGTGAGACTAAAAGGTTTCAAGTGTAAGATCCTCTCGAACAATAAATAAGAAAATGAAAACTAAAAGAAAAATCTCCTAAGTTTTGGCAAGAGACATTATTATCCCACTAAGTTTTGGTTCGACTCATTCAAGCAAACGACTGTGCTTATACCATCCGATGGCACCAAAATAGAGGAATAAACTTCCTGCTGTACCTCCAATCACTGTCCACATGAATCTCCCTGGACCAGCTACATCATCATTGAACAGCTCAATGTTTATGTTCATCCCGAAAACTCCTGCAACAGCGATAAAGAGACTCATCACCAGTGTCCTCGTTGTTAGCACCACACCCGTCTGCAGAAGATTATTCTGTTTGTCATCTAGCATTATGTTGATGTAGTCCTCCGTGTCATCCACGTATTCCCCTAGCTTTTACCACCAAACAAAATAAATGTATAAGAACAACTGATATCTACTATGACTAATTTAAGCAACTGTATATCACTTACTGTTGATAGTTTGTTCAGTGTACCATCGATCTGCACGAAATATGCTTCCAAAAGCATTTCAAGCTCTTGCACATTGAGTTTGTTGGTCATGCCACTCCGGCTCGAGCTCGTCCCACGGCTGTTTCTGCTAAGTGCGCTATGAGCTCTCATTAGAAGGTTGTGAGCGTCACTTCCTCGGTGGCAGCTTTCAGACGAAGCTTCGGCACGAAACCTGTGGCAGGTCATGGTAAGAAAAAAAAAACGAAAAACTAATATCAGAGCAACCAAAGCTAGGACTGTATTATCAAAAAAAATCTGGTGCATGCCTGTCATCCTCAGGAAGATCAACCACGACGGTATCACTGGAAGAAACCGACGAATTCTCAAGCTGCTGAGCTAACTTATCAGTAAGATACATCTCAGCCATGTCTTCATCATCGTTTAGGAGATGTTCTAGTGCGTTCCTAACCTACACAAGTGAAAGACAAATAAGTTTAGATTACAGTGACCTTTAGAGGAAACAAGATTTGTCTTAAATAAGAAAAAAAAAAGATCACATGAGTCATCATAACACCTTCTGAACACGCCCAGTTATTGCAACCAGCCTGCTTTTAATCTGTCGAACCCGCTCCAAGTTGAGGGTACTGATCTTGATAGTAAGCTTATCCAAAGCTGGATGGGCCTCCAACTCCAATCTCACTGCCTACATCAGATAAAAGAACAAATAAAAATACCACACAACAAATATAGAAACAAAATCACTTGTGTCTTACACAGAAGTATAATAAATAATACCTCACTTTCCAAACTGGTGGATGCAGCCTCAAGACATGCTTCAAGAGCAACAAACTCAAAAGGAAGAACCTTGGATCCATCTTGATTCCCAAGACTCTGCTTCGCATCCTTCTTGGCTTCATCCCCTTGATCCCCACATAACTGTGACGTTCCAGCTTCTCCTTGTGCAGCTCCTTCAGTGTTCTCTCCCTCCTTTCACACAGAGGATACAAAGAAAGCAGAGAGTGGTTAGTATCTATAAATAGACAATCACTCAACAAAAGTGAACCATCACTTAATACAACATTTTTTTATTTTTTTATTTAATTAACCACAGTGTCCTGTGACCGAAACTAATTAACTATTCTCTGGATCCTATTTTTTAATCCCGGGTGGCCAATAGGAATGGAACTGCGGGTTTACCATATTAGGTTTTGCCCTCAAGTACCTCTAGCACAATCCGTTGGTTCAATACAACATTATTGATCATATAACAAACAACACAATTAGGGATACGTTTCTAAACTAACATAGTGAAAAACCAAACCCTAATTTTCTACAACAACCTGAGGTTTAAAAGTGGCGTGATGGTGACACCTAATCCTCCTCTGCAGCTCCTCGATGAACGGCGCCACCGAAGGATCCTTCGAGTTCAGGATCAAAACCTCCTGCGCCGTGATGATCGCCTTGATATGCTCGAGATTGATGACGATCGCTCTCTCGCGACCTAGAACGGTGGACGGATACGACAGCAGCGGATCGAGAATCCGGAGATCGCGAGCCGGTAAGCCCGTCCGACGCATGATGGTTTGTTTTCCGGCCACAGTGGCTTGCTCCTTCCCCGACGAGCAGAGCACCAGCCACGTCTTGACGCCCATGCCTTTCTTCCGGCTACCACCGGTGGGATACGTCGGAGTCGGGTGGGCGGCGTTGGTGTCGAAATCTTCGGGTCTAGGGCCTCTCATGGCTGCGTACGTTGATGTGATCAGGTAGATTTTGAGCAGTGAAAGTTCGATTCTACGGAAATTGAGTATTTATAACCAAAACTAAACCGGGTTTTAGCGTTTCCCTCGAAATTGATTTTTTGTAGATAGGTTTTGGATAACGACATAGTCTTTTATAATATTTATCCAGATTCGAATTCTGGTATGGGATTCAGATTTTTCAGGTAGATTCGGTTTGGGTTCAGACTTTCAACCAAACCAAACCAAACAGGTTTAGGCTTCCGAGTTTGAATTTACAAATCAGCGACACGAGTTTTAACCGCCAAAAGTTAGCTACAGCGGCGTGAAGTTGAAATCGGTGTTTCGATGCATCGGAAATCAAATCGGAGTTTTAATATAGAAGTACGTGATTCAAAATCCTGATTGCGTCCGGGACGAGATTCCTTCAATGCCCTCCTCCGCATACACTCTCCTCCATTTAAAGTTGAAGACTTTCACTTCGTCGCTTCACTCCCTCTTCCACTCCTCCGAAACTCCTCGTTGCGGTTTTTGTATCTATTCTGGTCCAGTGGGTTTAACTGGGCGAGCCGATTATGATTTCAATTCAATGACAAACAAAATGTTACTTAAATATAAAAACACGACTCATAACATATATTTACTTTCTCCCCACTCAATTTGCCAATAATGAAGAATATTAGCATCTGTTAAGAAAATCATGCAACTCCTGAGCGAAATGTTACCATCATATATTTCTGTGGATTATTTGAATTTTATGCGATGATGGTATGGACTTGTGTCCACATATAATTAGTTTTAAGTAGGTACTAGAGCTGGACCCGTCCGACCGGACGGGTATTTATTTTCATTTTTTATATAAATAAATATATTTCAATGTTTATCAGTTTATATTTTTAAATATTTACATATTTCTAAATTTTTATAAACACAACAGTCGAATAGTTTATGTGCTGTAAAAATAGTATTTCGTGCTTGTTATTAAACTTTTGGAAAATTAATATTGACCTATTGATAGTTTGAATAATATTTCTTGTAACATGAATTTTTTTTCAAATGTAAAAAAAAATTAAATATTTTGATCAAATATGGATAAAATGATAAGATTTAGATACGTTAGAAAAAAATATATTTGGTTATAAATATATTCATTGATTTACAAATAATTCAAATATATTTAAATTTCAGTATTAATTTTTTTGTTGAAAATAATTAATAGCAACCAAAATAGTTAAACATATACTTTAAAAATTCTTGAAAAATATATAATCTTTAGATGAGATTTAATTATATTAAAATAATATTGAGTTACAGATATTTCATCTTGTTCTATAAGTAGTTTAAAATATTTAAAATCTTAGCATATATAGATTTTATTATTCAAAATAATTAATGGTAAGTTAAACATATATTTTAGAAATATTCAAAATATATTTTAGGAACATTATCTAATTTTAATATTGTTAAAATAAATTTTAAATGTGAATATTTCTAAAAATCAGCTAATTTATTTTAGAAAATATATTAAATACGAAATTAACTTAAATTGATTTTGGAAACTGTTTAATAAATAGAAAAAAACAATAATTCCTTAAATATATGTTCATTTAATTACTTCAGTGGCATGCCATTGTAAATAAAACTGAAAACTAAGGGGTAATTTATATTTGTACTTCAATTTTAATAACATAGATGCCTGTTCGGATACCCATTCGGGTTCGGTTCAGATCTATTCGGGTTTCAGATTTGTAGGATCAAAGATTTCAGCTTTATTCGTATATATCTAAATTCCGGTTCCGGTTCGGTTCAGATCTTTGTTGGTTCGGTTCGGGTTCGGATAACTCATTTAAATTATTTTTTTAACTTTAAAATTCATTATATACTTTCAACTTCACAAAATCAATAAATAGTATAATATATTACATATAAATTTGAATAACATATGTTTTGACATAAACTTAACATATAAATTAGTTTGGTTTGAACATTTGGATAGAAATCAATAAATATTTTAAGTATTTTGGTGTTGTGAGTATAGTTCAACTATTTAAACATTTAATTTTAACTATTTCTATATATTTTCAGGTATTTTGAACAAATTAAAAATGTCATATATATATATATATATTCTGATGTTTTCTTATTATACATTAAATCTAAAAACAATTAATATATATAGATATATTAATTTATAACGGATATATTCGGGTACCCGAAATATTTCGATTCGAATTGGGTTTGGTTTCGGTTCTTTAAATACCAAAAATTTGAATACCTTCGGATTTTTAATCAGTTTCGGTTTGGATTTGGTTTTACTTTTTCGAATCGGATTCGGTTTGGTTTTTCGAGTTCGTTTTTTCTGCCCAGCCCTAGCTTTAAAATAATTGGAAACACATGACTGATCCAACATCATCCTTATGCATACTTGATGTTCCCTTGTGTCTTTTTTGTTATTCTCGATGGAAACCTTTCTAGTTAGAACACAACAAATAGGAAAATAACTTCAAACTAGATTTGGATCCGCACAACCGTGCGGGTGTTTATTTTCGTTTATAATTAAATAAATATTTTATTTTTACTTTTAAATTGATATATATATATATTATAGTAATCACATATATAAAATATGTAAATTCAATATTTTTTAAGCATAATAATATTAGAGTATACTTGTTTTCATAAAATAATATTATTTTATTTATTTGCTAGATTAGTATTTCATTATTAAATAAATAAATAGAAATAGAACTTGGTAAATTAGTAAAATATTATCATCTACAAAGATAATGTAATATTGTACAAAATAAGATGGTTAAAAAAATAAACTTATAGCTTTATTATAAAGAATTTAATTTTATATGTATATATCTTTATTTTACATCATTATTTAATTTTAATCATATATTTAAATGTTTCTTTAAATATTTCAAATGTAATAATAATTTATAGTTTGCATGTTGTAAAATGTTTAAAACCATCACATGTATTTTTAGTTAGTTACTAAGAGTATTAATATGTGCATGAAAAAATATATTTGATAATTATTTTGTATTTA
Organism: Hirschfeldia incana; assembly: GCA_026261945.1. Lineage (NCBI taxonomy): Eukaryota > Viridiplantae > Streptophyta > Magnoliopsida > Brassicales > Brassicaceae > Hirschfeldia > Hirschfeldia incana. Next base: position 99,125 of record JABCMI010000083.1, on the reverse strand, counting down.
ATTTATGTTAAATTTTTACCCGCTCTTTTTAAAACTGGATTTCATTTTGATTATATTACTGATAAAAAAGGATAGAATAATTATTTTTCATTTTTTAAATGATAACTGAATATAGTAGTGTATATAAATATTTTAAAACTAATCAGAAAATTAAGTTCTGTTAAAATATTTTTAAACATATTTTTCGAAATTTTAAATAAATATGTATATATATGGTTTAAATATATGTTGGATTCAATATATTGTTACTCTTGTTTATAAAATCTCTAAAAAATAGGAATTTGTTATTTTTTTATATAATATTAAGGTTATTAATAATTGATTAATGTAGTGTATTCTATTGAATATAAAGATTAATAATGATTAAAAATGTAATATATATTCAATTCTATTAGATAGTCCATTTTATAAAAAATCACATATGAATTACAAGTCATGACTAGTTCTTGATCCGCGCGCCCGCGCAGATTTATATTTTTTATAAAACTAATAGTTTATAGAAATTAATTAATATAAATACAAATACATGTTTCTATATTACATATTTGTTTTATATCACATGTAGGGCTGGGAATTATTATCTGAGATCTGGATTCGATCTGAGATCCAATCCGGATCCGCCCCGAAAATAGGATATCCGGAGCGTCCGGATCCGGATACAGATAGTGAAATGTCGGATCCGTCGAATCCGGATCCGGATCCGGATTCGGATATCTAGATTTTTTAGGTCCGGATATCCGGATCCGGATCTGATTTTTTAAATATATTAAATTTTTGAATTTATTAATAAAATTTAGATGATTTATTAATGTTTATACATAAAATTAGTATTATAATATTGCATTTAATTTTAATAATATTATACGCATAAGATACATTCATAAATTTTGTAAAAATATTTAATTTATGTAATATTTATAGATTTTTTTGTATTTAATTTGCATTTTAAAAATATTTTTATTTTTTTTATTATTTTGACGGATCCGGATCTGAATCCGGATACTCGCGGGTATCATAATATCTAGACGGATATCCGAAAGGCACGAATCCGGATCTGGATACCGAAATTACAGATCCGACGGATACGGATCCGGATCCTGGTACCCCGAATATCTCGGATATCCGGATCTGTCTCACCCCTACACATGTGCAGGTTTTTTTTGGTTTTTGATGATATTATTTTTCCGATAATTACAAATATATTTCAAAACGCAACAGTTAAATGGTTTCATTTGTGATACTTTAGTATATTATCCAAACCATATATTTTTATTGTATTGTACTGTATAGTTTTCCTATTGGACATCTGTTGCATCAGTTAGATAGTAATATATTAATTTAATATAACTATGTATTAATATATTGTGTGAACATGTTTTTTTTTAAAAAAAGATTGTATTAATTGCTATATATATATATATATATATATATATATATATATTTTATATCATATATATGCAGTTATTTTTATACCACATAAATAAAAAATTAAATATAAATTTTACAGAAAGTAAAGTATACATAAATTTTGTATCTGAAATTAGAGTTGATAAAAATATACACCCCCTGAATCTAAATCTTATCTATTAATTTCATATTTATTAACAATGGAATATATTACTTGATTTTGTCATACATTATCTAACAAATACATTAACATTATGGCCCAAAATAAATACATTAAAATTATGGCCCAAAATTTTGTAACTGTTTATTCCGGGAAAAGAAAAAAAAAACGTGTATCCAAAAACGTAACACCCTTTTTCTTTTCTCAAAAAAAATAATTATGTCGTCGGATTTTAACGTTAGATGGAGTCGATATATATAGTTGTGACTGAAATGAGTAGGTTAAATTGGAAAAAGTTAAATAAGATTTGGTTAGTTGTGAGTCACACGCAAAATCTCAAAATTTTATGACTGTGAAATTAATTAGTATCCTTTCCTTATTTATGATATATCATATTTGAAAGAGAATATATTTTTAACGGTAAGCATCACGTGTTTTGCAAGATTTAAAATCAAAATATGCTGACTGTGTTAGTTAATTGAAATTGTTTATTTATATGAAGACTGCGTAGAATTAGGAAAAGAATAATAATGTTGTTTTGTTTTTAAAAAAAAATAATATTTAGTTATGATATTCTGCAGTTAATTGTTTTTGCATATAAGTAGAAATCGTTTTTGGAAAAGTTTGTTTCGATTATGGATGGATTAAATCTTCTGATGTCGTAATCATTTAAAATTAGAAACCTAAGAATTTTAAGCAAATCATAAATTGGGTTTGTTTTAAAATCGCTTAAATCATACTTGGTTTAGATTAATACACACAATGTTGAATTTCATATTCAACCAAGAAACAAAGAATGTTAAAAAGGGTTAATGTGAAGATACATTATTATCTCATCTTGGTCTAAACTAAATTACATGTTTTCTCAAATTTATGAATCTACGTTTAGGCTTTTTTTTTTTTGTAACAATCTACGTTTAGGCTTACAATGGTTTAGGTTTGTTATAAGACAATTGGTACAGCCTCGGTCGTCGGTTTGATTTTGAATAATATAAGCTGTGATTATGATTTGGGCCATACTAAGCCCAAAACGTTTGATTTTATTTCAAACAAAACTGACGAAAATTGTGGATTATCAAACGGAATTACGGTTTGATAAAAGCGAAATAAGTGGCATGTGATGTGTTAAACGACTGTGTTAAAAGTCAGTGGCATATAGAAGTAAATATTAAAAAAAATTCAGGATTATTTTCTTTTTGTACTTCAGTTTTAATAGATTAGATTGGTTTGAATGTGTGACTTGCTAAGATATCATAATTTATAATTTATGTTTGTACACAAAGAAATATGTTGAGAACCAAGCGATGATCATTAAGTTGATCTCTACACGTCAATGGAATATATATCTACGACTAAAAACAACTTTTGCATACAAATTGATGATCTATAGTATTGGAATAATTTCTTACTAGATCTCAATCCGCACAACCGTGCGGGCGTTTATTTTCAATTTTATATATATACATAATATTTATTTCAGATCATTAGTAGTACATATTTTTAATGTTAATAATATATTTAAATGTTTTATGTAACTATTTCAAATACAAATCATTGTATAGTTTACATGTCGTTATTAACTAATTAATTGTTTAAAACTGCACTTCTTATTATAAATTTATATTATTGTATTTGCATGTATTTATCGAAACAATTAGTATATGCATGAAACAACATATTTCAAAATTATTTTGTATGAAATTTATGTTCAATTCTAACTCGCGGACCTTTAAATCCAAATTTCATTTTACCAGTATTTTTTTACGTTTACTCATTTTAGATAATATATTTTCATACATACGAAATTATAAGATATGTCAAGTTATTCATGTATATTTTTAGCATAAAAATTTTATCTCTATGATTTTTTTTTAAAAAAATCTATAAATTTAATATAACTTTATCATATTTAGTTGAATATAGTAATTTTATTTTAATATGAATGATTGTGATTATTTAACTGATAAAAATGAGATAGAATGTTTATTTTTCATTTTATAAATGATAATAGGTAATATTCCAAAACTAATCACAAAATTAGTGAAAATATCACATATAATTTTTGAAAATGAAGTTCTTGTTAAAAAAAATTCGAAATTTTAATATATATATATATATACATATATATATTTTTTAAATAAAAAGATATCAAAGTAGTTCAAAGATTCAATAAATTGTTATTCTTAATTACGAAATCTCTAAAATACTGGGAATTTATTTTTTAATTAATTATTTTTTTTAATGTTAGCTTAAAATGAAATAATTTTTTAGAGAAGATCCATATTTTAAAAAAATCATACATCAATAGAAGTTATTGCTTCTCTTTTAATATAATAGATTACAAAATTAGTGAAAGTATTTACAAATTGTTTTTTGAAAATTAAGATCTTGTTAAGATCTTTTTAACAGATTTTCAAAATTTACTATTTACAAAATTAGTGAAAATATTTACATAAACTTTTTAGAAATTAAGATATTGTTAAAATATTTAGATAAATAATATGATTGGTTGTGACTATGTAACAGATAAAAATAAGATAAAATATTTATTTTTCGTTTTATAAAAAAAACTAAATATATTATATTAATTTATAATAATATTTTAAAACTAATTACAAAATAATGAAGATATTTACATATAATTTTTAAAAATTAAGATTTTGTTAAGATCTTTTTCAAACAGATTTTTCGAAATTTATATATATATATATATATATATATATATATATATATATAATGAAAATATAGTAAAAGTATTATGATTAATATATGTATGACATATTATTAATCATATTTTTAGTAATAAATGAATGAGTTATTATTTTTTAGTAATAGTTCATTTTTCTAAATATCACACATGAATGAGAAGTCATGACTTTTCTTTTAATATAATAGATTAATTCTTTTTTTGATAAAATTTCTTATCTAAACGGGAAAACGTCATTGATAATATATATAAATCATCAATTTGAATACACAAAATAAGTTATTTTATTCTTGCATGACTTTTTTAATCAATTAAATAGTCTGATGTTAACTTATCCACCCCAAAGTCAGCGGGGGTGGGAAGGCTTCCAAGATTTTAATTTGATTTTTACTTATTTTCCTCTGTGCATCATTGCTCTCTCATCTCTCTTGTTGCTTCTAATCGTTATCACTTTCTCTGTAATATTGTATCTCTCTCTCGCTATGGCTATCACGTGATCAGTGTACGAATCAAATCTTTCAGTGGTTATGCATCAGAAGGGGTTATGTTCACAACCTCGAGAAGAATCTCAAGGCTTTGTAGACAACCATGGAGGAGGTTCAGGCAAAGCGGGATGATTTGTCAATAAGGGTGGAGAGAGAGGAGGGTAAAGGACTGAAAAGGCTTTCCCAAATCCAGGTATGGCTTACGAGAGTCGACATAATCAAAACCCAAGTGAATGCTATCTTTAGTAAGATACCTGTTGAAAGTCAAAGGCTCTCTCTCAGTGGGTTTTGCTCTACGAATTTAAAATCTAGATATCGTTACGGGGAAAGTGTTTTTGTGATGTTGAAGGAGGTTGAGTATCTTAACTCTAGTGGAGACTTTGAAATCGTTTCCGAGAAAGCTCAATCATCTGAGGTAGAGGAGAGGCCTATCCAACCGGGGATTGTTGGTGGGGAAAAGATGCTCAAAAAGGCATGGGACTATCTCACTGAAGATGGTGTTTGTATTATGGGTTTGTATGGCATGGGCGGAGTAGGCAAAACTACACTCCTCACGCAAATCAACAACAAAATTCGACATGATGGATATGTTCGTTTCGATATTGTGATTTGGATTGTGGTCTCTAAAGATTCACATGCCCAAAAGATTCAGGAAGAAATTGCCAAAAAACTAGGCATGGTTGGAGATGACTGGAACAAAAAAGATAAAAATCAAAAGGCGTGTGATATACACAATGTCCTCAAGAGGAAAACATTTGTGTTGTTGTTAATGACATATGGGAAAAAATTAATCTATCTGAGATTGGAATCCCTTTCCCAAATAGAGAAGTTGGATGTAAAGTGATTTTCACCACTCGTTCTCAAGAAGTGTGCAGGCGCATGGGTGTTAATGTTGAGATGGAAGTCCAATGTCTGGCACAAAACGATGCATTGGACTTGTTCCTAAAAAAAATTGGAGAGGTCACATTACAAAGTCATCCAGACATACGCTCTCTTGCAAACGTGATTGCTAGAAAGTGTTATGGCCTACCTCTAGCGCTTAATGTCATTGGCGAGACTATGTCATGCAAGTGAACTATTCAAGAATGGCAGCATGCGGTTAATGTTTTAACCTCATAGGCTGCTGAGTTTTCTGGCATGGAAGATGAGATTCTTCCGATTTTGAAGTATAGCTACGACAATTTAAAGGATGAGAAGGTCGAGTTGTGTTTACAATATTGCGCTCTGTTTCCGGAAGATGAGAGAATTTATAAAGATGAACTGGTAAACTATTTGATATTTGAAGGGGTGATAGACGGAGATCAAGGTATAGAAAAAGCTGAGAACCAAGGTTATGAGATCATCGGTACACTTATCCGTGCGTCTTTGTTAATTGAAGACGAAAGAGAAGCTTCATATCAAGTGTATATGCATGATGTGGTACGTGAGATGGCTCTGTGGATAGCATCTGATTTTGGGAAACAAAAAGATAACTTCATTGTCCGCGTACGTGCAGGGTTATGTGAAACACCCAAGATTAAAAACTGGAATGCTGTGAGAAGGATGTCACTGATGAGTAATAAGATTGCATCTCTCTCTGGCATCCCTGAATGCCTTCATCTCACAACGCTGCTCATGCAGAAAAACGAGGCATTGTCAAATATCTCAAACGGGTTCTTCCGGTTCATGTCAAACCTAGTTGTTTTGGACCTGTCCTATAACAGAAATCTCTTGGAGTTGCCAGAAGATATATCAGATTTGGTCTCGTTGCAGTACATCAACATGTCGAAAACAAATATACAGTGTCTGCCACTAGGGTTACGAGAGTTGAAAAAGTTACGTTACTTGAACTTGGAGTTCACATGGAACCTCTCGAGTATCATTGGGGTATCAAGTCTACTGGATTTGAAAGTATTGAGATTGGGAGGTTCTGGTGTATCATTGGATGTCAGCACGGTGGAGGAGTTGCAAGTCTTGGAACAATTGGAAATTTTAACCTTAGGAATTGGTTATGATTCAGGTTTGGTTCAGTTTCTAAGCTCTCACAGGCTGATGAGCTGTACACGAGACTTAGAGATCAGCGGTCTTCAACTAGAATCATCTGGAATAACGTTTTCAACAACTATGAACAACCTCCAGTATCTCGACTTTCTTGGCTGCACTATCTCCGAGATAAAGATTGATATGAGTATGACATATTCTCCTCTGCGGAATCTTACAAGTCCATGCTTCTTGAGTCTCTCTGATGTGTATGTACAAGGTTGTAAAAGCCTAAGGGAGTTGACGTGGCTCATGTTTGCACCAAGTCTTACATATATTGAAGTTGAGTCTTCAGAACAGCTAGAATATATAATAAGCAAAGAGAAAGCTGTCGTGGGTGAAGAATCAGGGATGGTTCCTTTTCTAAAGCTGAACTCTTACGATTGTCTAATGTACCAGAGCTGAAGAGCATATACTGGAGCTCTCTACCATTCCCATGTCTAAAGACAATCATTGCGATCGGATGTCCGAAGCTGAAAAGGCTTCCTCTCAATTCCAAAAGTGGCTTGGAAGGTGAAAAGGGACTTGTCATAAGATACAGAGAAAAAGAATGGATTGAAGGTGTGGAATGGGAAGACGAATTGAAGTTACCAAAACCCGCTTCTTATCGTCATGTGTAAAGGTTTAGTTTATCAAGTTTTATAATGTATATATAATGGATGTATCAGGTCTGTTTTTTTTCTTCTTTTCCACTGTGTCCTGTTGTAAGATAGGTTTCTGTTGGACAGACTTGTGCTTCAACTGTCAGATGCTGTTTTCTTTTTGAATGATGACAGATGTTTTTTTGTGGCTACTCTACTCCTATCTATGATTCATTGTCTAACGGTACGGTCATAGATAGGAGTACTAGCCACAGACAACAATAAGACTCTTACCTCTCTATTCAAACTTTAGTTTTGCTTGAAATTTGTGTGTTCTTTTTCTGCCAGTGTATTTTGTAGAAGTTATAAGTTGTATTGAGTTTGAGATCATATATATATATATATATATATATTACTGAGTGTCGTTTAGTTTTAGTTGACTAAGAAGTTCATTAGGAAATTGTAAATATATATATATATATTACTGAGTGTCGTTTAGTTTTAGTTGACTAAGAAGTTCATTAGGAAATTGTAAAATTTCTAAGTTCTTTTCATTAATAGAAGATGAAAAACTGAGTTTGTTTTTTCTTCCGAGTTATCCCCAAAACAGAGTTTATCTGGCTCAGTACGCGAAGTTAACTTGGATTAGTATTTCGTACTATACAAGAACAATTGTTTTTGTAGTAACTGATCCAAAGGAAAATAAAAGTTAGTAAAATTGGAAATAACGATCTAATTTTATTAAGAGAAAAATGTCATTTAGTCACCAACTTTCAATTTTGTTGAAGGAACTTGATTAGTAAGCATTAGCATTAGCATCTACATTATCTAATCAACATTAGTTAGAAAAGTATTTAGAAAATCATTTATTAGATGTTAATGCTCTCTAAATGCTTCCTGACAAATGCTTTTGACAAATGCTCTCATTTGAAATTTTTAGAAAAGCATTTGCATTTATAATTTTTTAATTTAAGAGAAATATATAATTAGTTTATTTATTTGATTTAATAATATCATAAAATTATTTTTATATCCAAAAAATGAAATTTTGATTTCTAAATAAATTTACAATCCTTTAAAAAATATTATTTCACATTTAAAATATAATTGAATCATATTTAATTAAATTAATTTTATAAATTAAGTTAAATAAATTATATAGATTAATTTTATAAATTATATAAATTATATTATACATAAATTATGTTTTAAATTAATTATCTAAATTAAATTATATTTTATAATATAATATAATTAAATTAATTATATAAATTAAATTATATTTTAAGTGCGAAATATTATTTTTTAAAATAAATATTTTAACATATAAATTTTGAAATTAGTAGATAAAACAAACTAATTATATATCTATATAATAATATATATATATATATATATATATTATAACTAATTATATATCTATATAATTTTAACTAATTATATTTTATATATATATATTATATACTAATTTTAATAATAATTTTAAATAGCATTTTCATACTGCTCTATCAATCAATTTATTAAACAGTTTAACAAAAATATTTTTGCAGTATATTGCTTTTATAGCATACTAGCATTCACCCCGCCCTACGGGCGGGTAATCAATAATAAAAAAAAATATAAATACATTATAAATATGTAATTTATTTTTAATTGAAAAGAACATTAATTTTGACTGTTTATTATCTAATTTTTATTATTTCGTTAGTTATTTTTAAAAATCATATTCTTGTTTAACCTTTAACAATGTGTGACAATGTAACTGTTTCATTTTATTATCTTGTTCTATTTTGAAAAAAAAAGTAAAATGCATTTTAATACTTATTAGAACTTTTGATAATATCAAATAAAATTCATTATTAGTCAGAAATCCATAGATTAAAAGACCAAGTATTTAATATAACTTTGTTATTATTTTTTTCACCTTTATCATTGTACGTGCAAAATGATGGCGTTTAGGTAAAAGTACTCATGCATGTTTGTAGGTGAATAATTTAAAATTCATAAATTAGCTGATAATTTAACCCTTGAAAAGCTTAGTAACTCAGGTGTTGACTGGTTTTCCCGCTACCACTCGCAAACGCAGCTTTTGCGGTTGGTAGCGGTTGTTGGCGTTTTGCAACAATCACTCAAACCGCTCTAAACCGCTTCAAATCGCTTCAAACCGCCTCAAACCTCATAAATTCAAAAGCTGGTTTCAGCTAGCGTTTGCGGTTGCGGGTGGTTGCGGGAGGGTAATTTTTTTTTTTCAAAAACAATATAAATACAAAAATAAAATTATTCAATAAAAAATTTAAACTAAAATTATTAAAATACTAAAATATATCTATTATATTTCAATAATACTATAAATTTTTAAAATTAAAGTTTTTTTTTTATAATTTTTAAAATTTTAAAACTATAAATTTCTAAATATGACTTTGATATTTATTATAATTTTAAGATTTTGGTATTTTTATAATTATAGAAAATATAAATACTATTAATTTATTATTCAACCGCTGGTTAACCAGTCATAAGTATCCCGCAAACGCACAAATTTCTAACCGCAGTACCAGTCGTACAAATCGCTTAAAATCGCTAGAAACCGCAACCACCCGCATCCGCAAACTCCCGCAACCGCAACCGCAACCGCTGCGGTTAAACCAGTCAGACCCTATACAAAGGTCTGCAGTTTATAGCAACACTCACCGAGACTAACCCTTTGAGAAGCTTAGTAACTCAATATACAAAAGTCTGCAGTTTATAGCAACACTTGCTAATACATCAAGTTCAGGCCATCTACAAACACACGTACTGTATTGTGTATATAAAATCCACAGCCATGAGTGTTTTTAAGTTCTGTGAGTAATTAAAGTCATAAGTCCGTAACTATTCTTGCAACTGCGCAAAATGTACTTTAACTACTATGGTGTCAGACCATAGACAAAAAATTAACCGAAAGTTATTTTTTACGTATAGTGAATACAATTGAAACAACACTGTTGTTATCATAGAGTTGTTCTAAAATCTAGAATAGTAGAGAAAGCAAACTACGAAAGCTTCAAGGCACAAAGGAAAAATCGCATGATAAGAGTTGTCTGTCTCATGCGATAAAGTATTAAAGCGATAGCAACATGAGAGTTCAAGTAATCAATTCAATCAGGTTCACTACTGTCGTACTTGTAAGGACCTTTCCCATTTGATGAGGATTCCATCCCATCCGGCATCTCAAGTTCTTTCCCAGAGCCAAGTATTCTCCTTAATGCCTGAAAAAGTAAAGGTGTGTATATTAGAAAGGGTAAGGATAATGAAACACACAAAATATCAAGTGATATTAACATACTTTATGGTCCTGAGTTCACCAACACTAACGAAGATGATTTTGCCGTTAGGTTGTGGGAAAGGGATATGAATAATGTTCTGGTTATTAATCACAACATGATCAAAATTACCAGATGCTCAACGAAAGTTGAGTGAGGGAGAGTGGAAGGAATAGGGCAGTATGGGCCAAGAAAATTGTCTTACCACACCGAATTTGGATGCCATGCCTATTCCAACAAACAAATTAGAAGAACTCAAGAAGCCTATCAGTAGTCACATAGCAAATGAGAACCAAACATTCTAGCGTATATGAGATAACTGATAAGTTGATAAAGAGAAGAAAGCTCTTGGACTCACCAAGTCAAGAGTAGAGCAGCGTCCAAATGATAGAAGACTCTAACAACAACAACATTGTAGTTGGTCGGAGCATTAAAACAAAGGTCCTGGAAACTGCTCATTAACGGCTATCACCTGAAAATAAAAAAATAAATTTATACGAAGCTAGCACCAACTCAAGAGCAAACTTTAAAATCCTACATGAACCATTTACTGAAAAAACACCTAAACCCATGTAAAGTCTCAGTCTTGGGATTCTATAGCAGTGGGTTTTAGATAAACATAAGCGACCTCCTTTAGCATATATCAGGTCCAAATTACACTGAAATAGAACAAACCCATACCTTTTCGATTCACAGCTGGAAATCCGACATTGAATTCCGGGGAGAAAGTAAAGTAAGGAACAAAACCCATACTTGTTGACTTTGTGAGTAGAAAATCATCAAAAGCTGAAAAGTTATCGGTGTGAAATCGATAACAGATAATTAAAAACACAAACTAAAAATTACAGAGAATATGTGTGCAGAATTTAACCGGTGAAATTAAAACAAAAAGTGGATCTAATACATAACCTCAGAATCAAGCAGGGGCATGTTGACGCCCATAAGTTCTCCACCACGGCGGACGTTTCTGGAATCCCAAAAACGGAGCAATCGAACTCCAACGGTGGAGGAGGAACGGCCAATCTGCAGATCAGAGAGGAAAACCAAACGGTTTATCTAAACTCATATTTTTTATTCGCTGTTTAGTTTAGAATAGATGAGACAATGATTCTAAAAGCAGGAACCCATACTTTTTATAGTCGAACGCCACCGTCATGTAGTCTCAAGAGTCGCATTGAGTATGGATCGTGGGTGGTCGATTAATGGAGGGCTTTATGAGAGAAATTCGGTTAGACAAAGAAGAAGATGAAAGATCAGTTGCGCGATAAGAAAGAGAGAGCTGATAAGAAAACGCACCGTTTCATTATTGGTTGCCTGGATTTATGGGCTCAATTAACATAGCCCAACACGAATAAACCCAAAATTTATTAAACGAAACGCAAAGTTTTAAGGAAAAGGGACACGTGTCGACGTTTTGTGACATTATTTTTTGCCGTGGATCACTTAGAAGAGAGTTGAGCTTTTTTTTATGTTATAAGATTGTTACTGTTTTTTCCTCTGTTTTGCCAATAAGAGCCTAAATCACCGATATTTCAATCGAATTTGAATATTTCAATCGAATTTGAAAACTGATGATTTACGTATATGTTTTCCTATGTTTTATTGCTTTGGAAGTCAGTGAAACGACTTCTAATCGGCAAAACTTAGCGACGGCACCGGCGAGCTGATGAATCGTAAAGAAAATCGATGGATTTGAATTCGGTGGTAAATTTGATACCATTCAACCCAATTGGGTCCACAAGACAGTTCAAAACCAGCACCAAACAAAGCGTCTAGAGCTTCCAGAAAATCCTGAGGGAAACCTACAAAATCCGATCCACGGTTAGAAATGGGTCAGGACATCAGTGGAGCTTGCGATCAGCTAGTGGTGAACCAACCGAACAACAAGAGAGCTCCTGGAACTGTGGAACCACTTAGAGACATAGACAAGACACTTGAAATACACATTTTCTATTAGAGTTCTATTAAAGTTCTCTTATTGTCAAAGTCAATTCCGTAATGCTATCATCAATCATGACTATATCCTAAATTTAAAGCTGGTAAAATACCACCAGCAGGGTCAATACTTATCCATAGATTTGATCCAATAGTAGTCAATTCAATACAAAGACAAGTTTGATTTTATCTTCTTATGTCACATGATATAAATATTGGGTTTCTGTAAGAAATATTTCATATAGAAACAGAGAGTTTTAAATGGAGGGTTTGATTCCATATCTGATTCATGCTATCAAGAAAGACCAAAAGCCACAAGGTCAGGGGTATCGATCATTGTCTGTAGGATCTAGCCGAGGCTGCAGACCATTAATGATGGGACAAGAAGGTTCTTCTTCATTTCAGGGATCTTCTCACCGTCGAACAAGGTCAGAGTACAAGCCACCTGTTATTATGGATATGTTTGATCAGACATCATCAGGAGGTTTTGGTCAAGACTCTGCGAATGAAGATATTTCTTCTCAGAATATAGCAACAAAGCTTCAGCATGCAGATAGACGATGAGCTTCTGTAGAAAGAAAAAAAGTTTATAACATCAAATTGTAATAAGTCTTAGATACCAGTTATACGAATTTGTTTTTATTTATTTATTTATTTCAATATTGTATGAATCAAAGACAATAGTAAAATTGATTGTTTTGGTTTAACTGACTTATTGTATTCAACAAAAAAGGATGACCAAGAATAGTAAAGAGAACTGTCAAATCTAAACAATGAGTAATAGCAAAGGAAAGATCTGTTGCTTGCTTGGCACTCAAGGATGAAAGACCAACATTAGGGTATTTTATCACCAGAACATTGAAGGCTATCTTCATTTTGAACACTGCCAAAACTTAAAACACATTAGATTCCACCAGTTTTCTTTCTTCTCTGGATGCTACAGGTTGAGAAACATAGCCTTCTTTCTTCTTATTTGTCTCTGCTGTTTCTGATACAAACCTCACAGGAGTCATTTGTACTAGTGGCAATGGCTGAATTAAGATCAAATCCTATTTTCAAGCTTCCAGAGGAAATGGGTGTGGGCAAAGTCCCAAGAGACGTTGATCACATACAAGTTAGCAGCTGTGTTAGCAGCTGGAAGGGTTAAAGCCAAACAAAGAGTCTTTTCTTTTGAGCCTCACACTGAGTAGAAGACAAAAGAAAGGGAAAACGAGGGCGAATTGGCGAATATTTTGAAATTGCTCAAGGAGGTTTACTGTGGATTCTTCAGAGTCGAGCAAGAGTGGGAGTAGAGATAGAATTCAATCGTATCGATGAACTATCTGTATAAGAAATATGAATATCTCCAAAGCATTCTTTTTAAGTGGTTTATGATATACTATTGGATTTGCATCTACAAGATTACTAGTCAGAAATCTGAATCTTACTTGATACATTAGTATTAGTATTATTTTCACTTATCAACCGTCGCTAGAAAGTACAGTATAAACTAAACTGCATGATACGAGTAGAAAGTGTTGTTGTAACTGACTTTAGTGAAGATGTGCATGTGTTAAGGGTTATGACTTTTGGTTAACTAGTTTTATTTAAGAGTATTAAAGAGATAGACATTCATTTGTAATAACACAACTTTTATTGAGGAGATGCATTGAATAGATGCAAGTGTTCACTTTTATTTTCTATTTAAATTCTTGTTCTTGTTATGTGAAACAATAAGTTCAAATTTGTATTCTACTTATAAAAGATAAAAACTATTGTTCCTTTAGTTTGCAGTGATCGCAATCTATACGATTGACATAAAAAGATCTGTTATCTGCTTAAGAAACTCATCTTTTATTCTTTGCTCTCTGTTATCTGCTTAAGAAACTTATTTTTTATTTTTTGCTCGGTTGTTCTATAGTGGAAACTTAAATTTATTTTACTGAAAGGCCATGTTAAATATAAATATCTGGCCTATATTAATTGGATTAACGAGGTTACAAGTAATGAAGGTTATAATAGTCATTTCCTAGTCGGTGCAATTACAAAGAAAGAGGAGCTCCCGAGAAAAAGGAAATACACAGGACAACAACGGGTACGTCTTAAAAAAGGAAAACACAGAAAAGAAAAAGGTAAAAGGGCATAATAGTCAATTAGTATAACCACTATTATTTCCTTTTTCATCTACCGAGTTTCTCACTTTCTCGTTCTCTCTATATAAACGAACCAAGGATATCAAAGACTGATATTCCACCTCTTCGTAACTATAATCATCACCCTCTCCAGCTTTACGATCAAACTAGGTTTTTTCCGTTGATCAGAGAGAAATAATGTCTATAGTTGAGAACATTCCTCTGGAACCGAGAGCCAAAAGGCAGAGGATCGAACCTAACGAGCCTTCGTATTCTAGCAAAAGAAGATGTGGTCACTGGTTCGTTCTTTACGGAGTATGCACCACCTGCAATTCATCTGTTGACATAGACCAAGGCAAAGCATTCGACTATCTTCTCAAGGGTGTGCAGCTAAGCGACGAGGCTGTAGCCGTAACAAAGCACCTTATTACATTAGTCTCTTGCTCCAACGAGAAAAAACTTCACTTAGTCCTTGACTTGGACCACACGCTACTCCACACCACCCGTCTCCTGTGTCTCACCGAAGCAGAGAAGTATCTAATCGAAGAGGCGGGTTCAAACACAAGAGACGATCTATACAAGTGGCAACCCCAAGGTGAAAATCCCGTGGTGTTCTTGACAAAGCTAAGACCTTTTGTTCGAGATTTCTTGGAAGAAGCCAATAAGTTGTTCACAATGTATGTTTACACAAAGGGTAATCGCGATTACGCTAGATTCATCATGAGCATGATTGATCCGAAGGGAATCTATTTCGGGGAGCGAGTGATAACAAAAGATGAGAGTCCTTACATGAAAACACTTGATTTGGTTTTGGCTCATGAGCGAGGAGTGGTGATTGTCGATGATACACGTGATGTGTGGCCTTATCACAAGAGCAACTTGGTTGAAATTAGCAAATACAACTATTTTAGTACGAACAAGAGCCAACAGTCAAAGCCATACTCTGAGGAAAAGACAGACGAAAGTGAAGACAATGGTGGATTGGCCAATGTTTTGAAGCTACTCAAAGAAGTTCACTGTGGATTCTTCAGTGTCAACGAAGAAAAGGAGTTGGAGTCTAAAGACGTGAGGTCACTGCTACAGGAATCCTTTAGTTCTGTAGAAACTTTATAAAAGCATCTGTGTGATCTCGTTCATGTACGAAAGTGTATATATTTGCAGAATTTATTTTGATTGTAAAATTTTATAAACCAGATTCCATATGAGGTATTTTACTATATTTCTTTCGCATTAATCTTTAATATAAGCATAATATGTCATCAAAGCCAAATGAACTACAAAGCATTGTAATAAGTATTTACTTCTACTTTATACACTCAAACAAAAATAAAAGATTAAAAGCTCAAACGTATTCTCACAGTCTCTGGATCTGGGACACTCTTAGCAACGAAAACAAAACAAAAACAACTTGTGTTGAGGATGCTTCTGTCTCTTTCTTAACTATGCTGCAGGATTTGGATATGCTTTGGGTTTGGGTTTCACTTCGATTTCATTGACGTTTCTTACAAAGATGGCTTCTGGCTCGTGCCTGAAAAACATCACACACAGACCCAGTTAAAAAGATCTCTAACATGTGACACCAACAAACACAAAAGATACATATAACCAGTATTATTACAATATAACCATCATCAAGTGTTCGGTTTACGCTTTCTTTGTTTATGATAACCTGTTAAGCGTTAGGACTAAGGAAAAGGGTCGTATAAATCTAACGTTTAGTCTGTACAAGCATTTAACCAAAACAGTGCTCAAATCATATTGTGTATCCCATTCAAGATTTCAAAGGCAGGGACACTATTCTAAACTTCAGAATAAGTAGAAAGGGAATAGATACTTACGATTTCTCCCCCTCTTCGAATGTATAACTTGAAGCAACAGCTAGCAGTTGACCATCACGACTGAATGATAACGCTGCGATGCTTGATGGATACTTCGAATACTGCAAAAGACACAAGGACCAAATAGGAATAACGTTTCTGTATCACACTAGGTAACATTCTCAGAAAAATGAAAACATAAAGCCCTCTCAAGTCATTTACTAAACCTGATACAGTCTCTTCTTGTTGTTCCCATCCCAGATGTTGACGAAACCGTCACAGCCTCCGGTTGCAAAGGTCCCATAACTGCAGTTAAAATTTTCAGATGATTACGCGGAGGTTTATAGTTGTTCCAAGTAATTTATCATACGAAGCATAAGAAAACCTTTGTCTAGATGTATCTAAGATGTTAGACTCAAAAGCATGCATAGTATAAAATCCGAACATATCAAATTAGCATCCCAGCAACTTCGAACTAGCCTTCAACTTACACTAAAGAATTATAGTTGGACTATTATTTTAAAAACCTTCTCGTGTTGTGTATAGATGTAATAAAATCTAGAAATCTAAGAAGCAGTCGGAATCTTGCTGAGATAGGAACTCACATTGGATGGAAAGCAATGGCATTTACAGGGTAAACAATGTCTCTTCCAGCCTCTGATTTCCGATGACACTTAAAAGCATATCTGAGAACAAGTTTAAATATATTTGTAAGCCAAAGTACTGGAGAAAACGAGACAAGTCAAATTAAGAAAAAAACACTGAGGAAAAATACTTCTTAGCTTGAGCAGCCTCAGACAGATCAAAGAACTCCATCGCAACTCTTCCTTCAACAGAGCTAAGAGCATACCCTGAAAATTTTCAATATCAAAGATACAAAACTGAGGCACTGAAAAAGAAAAAGTAACTAGTAGCAACCACATAAAGCAAAAATATGTGAGTCAAATAACCTGTTCCATTAGGATAACTACGAACACATCTCGTCTGGTATTTAAGTGAAGACTCCCTTCTTTGCTCAGGCTGAGACATATTCCTGAGATCGTAGATGTTGACGTGCCTTCCTGCCGTTGCTACAACCAGACGGTTTCCAACAAGAGACAGAGAGTAAACACGCTCTGGTTGCAGGTATGTCCCCACCTGAGTCCGCTCCGGCCCACTTGCACCTCTCGGATCCCAACATTTAACTGTCTTATCCCAAGATCCAGTGATCACTTGTCCTGTAACAAACACACAAAAAGAAAACATAATGTGTAAGCATTACTTTGGAAGCTTGGAGCAGTAAGAAAGAACCCAAAAAATGGTGAAAACAAATAAATATGAGTTTCAGATAAGTTAGTTAAAGAAAAGAAATCGTTACTTCAAAGTTCACAGTCCATAGTAATTGCTTAACTAAGAGTTTTCTAGACGTGAAAAGCACCAGAAATGGTCAAATGTGACTGTTCAAAGCTAGCATCAAAGAGTATGATTAACAATCAAAGTTCACTATCCTAATGTACTGAATAAAACATAGAAAATCAGAATCATTCGTTATATTAACATAAACTACGAGTTTTCTGGACATGAAAAGCACAATAAATAGCCACTGTTTCAAAGCTAGCATCAAAAGAGCATGATGATCAAACACAGTCTAACAATACCTGCAGCATAAGAATACTCAACACAACGCACAGGCTTTTCATGCATCCCCAAAACATCCTCTTTGCCAACATTGAAAACAATCCTGAAAACATATATAACCAAATAGAAAAGAGCGTTCTTGTGTTTCTTCACAAAGTTGAGATTCACAGAGTGATTTCAAAAAAAAAGAGAGAAATACCGTCTGACTTTGTTATCGCTGCCAACGCTGAAACCAGAGGAATCGTCGTGGAAACAGCAATCGAGTACTGCGCCGCCGTGTAGGAACTCTCCTTTCAACGAATTAGTGCTCACATCGTACAACCTCACACGCTTAGGCACATAAAAAGAAACGATTCAGATAAAAAAGGAAAAGGGAGTTAGATCAAATCAGTTAGAGAAGAGGTTCTCGCTAACCTTATCCCATGAAGAAACGAGGAGATGGTCACTTGTGTTGGAGAATCTGAGATTGGAGATGCCGTCGGAGGGTGGGTTCGCGAGCTCACGGCCGGCGGAAGGAGGAGGCTGACTCATTTTCCAATTCCTCCCGTTGAAAGATCACAAATTCTAGGGTTTCAGAGGAGAGAGAGGGGTTTTGAGTTTTGAAATTGGAGTGAACTACCCTTTGCGAAAGGAACAAATCTCGAATAAGATCTAATTTCAACTTTTATTTTTAAAAAGAAAGTCAATTTTTAGTTTTGTTGGGTCTGTTTGAATTTCAAATCTGTGAGCGAAGTGGTCGATAGTTCGATACTGGTAGAGTGTGCAAGTGTCAAGTGTGGACTCTCTTTTACTTTGATGATGACTTTATTTAAATTAGGGATTTTTTTTTGTTTTGTAGAAATTATAATTTTTTGATCAAGATGAAAAATTGGAGATACTAGTTCTTAAATATTCAATCTAACACATTTATATTTTATTTTAAAATTATTTTTTATTGTTTCATATGAATATTAAATAAAGACAATATTTTTAAGTTGTAAAATTCACTTTTTGATATATTTGATATTTTCTATTTATTAGCAATTTTTATGTCTGCTTTTGATATCAATAAGATTATTTTTCCTAAATTTAAACAAAATTTTTATTAAAAGTAAGACTTAAAAAATAAATTTTGAATTAATTTTTTTCAAACAAAAAAAAGTATAAAATCTACTAAAATTATATTAATATTAGGTTCTAACTGGTGACCATATAATGAATAACAGAAATAACGGAAAAAAATAAATGAAGAAGAACCAAACAATAGGAATGTTTATTTTTCAGTGTTTCTTGCCGAAATTGTTAAAGAATAATTTTAAAAGGAACATTTGGAAAAAGATAATCCGGTGTCAAATTTGAGGAACGAAAAATAATTACCTATTTCTAGTCATTCATTTGTTCACCGTTTAGAGACATATATGTTTATAACCATCCCAAACCGTTTGAATCAAATTTAATTATATTTGCTTTTACGTCAATAGTTTATTTTTCTTAAAAGTTTAAAGCAAACGAAAACTCCAAAAGTCAGGGTCAAAGCTGGACCATTTAAGTGTTGATAATAGCTTCGCAGATCTGGTGCATCGGTCTAAAATGGGCTCAATAATATGGCCCATATTCTGCACATTCTTGCAAGCAAGCAAATAAGAAGAAGATTAGCATCATAGAAAGCGTTTTAAACTGTCTCTCAATCAAACTAACACGTGTAAACGTCGCGAACGCGTTTGGATAAATCACGTCTACCTTTCTTTGCTTGTTGGGTATAACAAGTTAACAACAAAGTGACATCGGCGTACAAGTGGTAACGGAACTTACCACGTGTCCTATTAACACACCCCGTTATAGTTGCTAATACGGTACGCCACGACACACCTAATCTGTTCCTCACCTACACTCAACTCCACTGAAGTTAGCTCAACATTGTTGTTTCATTTTTTTTAGCTTCCATAAAGTTTTTAATTTTTGTTTTGTTTTTTTTTCAGTTTCATTGATGATTTAACGAGCAATCTCTAGTTTTTGTTTTGCTTTTCAATTTCGTTGATGATTTACTTTAGTAATTCTTACCATGCGGCAAAGATTACTAAACTGAGACCATGCTGTTAGATAATGGAATTAATCTAATTAATTTGATAAATCTTTGCAAGATTAGTACCCAAAAAACGTAATTAGGCGTGTACGCGGTTGGTTTAAGACGTGCCCCACACGGCTCGTCGCCCGTAGCCAACACATAAGTCAGCTCCACGGGAAAGGTATGCTCCTTTTTTATATTAGCTAAAATCTGTTTTCGGGTTTACCAATTTTTATTAATTTTCTGGTTTTTGACTTTGAACCGGTCTCTCACTCGTGATGACTAATACTGTATTAGGTCAGCTGTGACCCAAAAACTCGGTTATTTCTATAGTAGTTTACATCAATACTTAGTTTATTTGACCAATAGTGGATGGGATGATTAAATCTATATTATTAAAATTGAAGTATTTTTGGTACTGTTTGAAAACAATGATAGAAGTTTAAATAAAATATGTTTGGTAAATTTAATAATAGTATTTTGTACTTTCTATTATTTGCACATTTAGTTATTGCTTCACAATAAATTAAGTATTTCCTTTTTATATTTTTTTTATTTACATATTATGCCATTGCATTTATAATCAATTTAAATTAATTGATTACATTTTCAAAGTTTATCTAATTAAATCGATATTCATATATTGATCATTATTAAATATTAATATTGTACGACTATTAACTAAATCGCATGAATTAAAAATATATAATATTTTAATAAAATTAATTAAAAAGTAAAATTATAAAACATAGAATTTTTTTTATTAAATCGACGGTTTAAAATTTTATATTAAACATAAATTAAATAAAACACCCGCACGGGAGTGCGGGTTAAGATCTAGTTTAGTTTAAAATCTATGATTATTTATATGTATAACTTTGATGATTTTTCCTATATTTTGGGAGTTTCTTTAGTATCAGAATGGCTTTTGGATAAGAAGAATAAACCAAAGACAAAATATTGGAACAAAATATGAACTTGTTAAATTTTAAGAAAACAAAAGATGTTTACATCTGATTTGATAATTAAGGTTAATTTGTATTTGATTGCATTTCTAAAGCATCTTTTTTATTTCTAGTCTGACACACATTCAAGAGCTAACATGTGTTGTAAATAAAATCATTATCTTCCATATTTATTACTATAGTGTTAGGCCTCATAAGTAACATTAACAGAGTATAAATACGAGAATAAAGAGATAAAAATTAAACCGACTATCCGCCACGTGGTTTTGCGTATAAAAAAACAGAGTCGAAACCTTTCTTCACCACTTCACTCCATTTTCTTCTCATCTAACATCGACGAAGAAGAAGAGACAACACAACACACACAAAAAGACTCGTCTCTGATTATGGCTCTCGAAGCGATGAATTCTCCTTCGCTCACAGTCCGTAAAGATAGAATCGACGCAACCGAAGCTGATCCGATGAACGACGCCGTTTTCTTGGAGCCTTGGCTGAAACGCAAACGCTCGAAACGCCAGCGTTCTCGTTCCCGCAGCCCTTCTCCATCCTCTTCATCCTCGCCGCCTCGATCTCTTCGCCCTAAATCCGAGAGTCACGAGGATCTCACCGAGGAAGAGTATCTCGCTCTCTGTCTCCTCAAGCTCGCCAAAGACAAACACTCGCCGCCGCCGCCGCAGCCGCAAGAATCCACAAAGATTTCGTACAAGTGCAGCGTTTGCGGAAAAGCGTTTCCTTCGTATCAAGCGTTAGGCGGACATAAAGCCAGCCACCGAATCAAACCTCCAGCCAACGATTCAACGTCTCCGAGCATCGAGAAGCATCCCGCCACCGTCCCACCTTCCGGGAAGATTCACGAGTGTTCTATCTGCCGTAAAGTGTTCCCGACGGGTCAAGCTCTCGGCGGTCACAAACGCTGTCACTACGAAGGAACCCTCGGAGGAGGAAGCAAATCGATTAGCCAGAGTGGAAGCGTGTCGAGCACGGTTTCGGAAGAACGAAGCAACCGTGTGTTGATCGATCTTAACCTCCCGGCTTTACCGGAGCTCAGCCTTGGTCGCGACCCAGTCGTCGACGACGAAGAGATTCTAAGTCCGTTGACCGGGAAGAAACCGCTTTTGTTGACCGGTCGTGACCAAGTCGTCAAGAAAGAAGATTTATCTCTAAGAATATAATAAAATTTCGATTATTATACATACAACTTAGGAACGTTTAGTTTCATTTTCACAGTTATTTTCTACTTAAATTATGGGATTGGATATTCATTTTATGTTAGGGATTAATACAAAATTTGATTGTTTGGGTTTGATTAAATCATGATTTTGTTTTTATTGTTATCTATTGAACAAAATCAATATGAAATACTAGTCTCTCGAGTTCGGTCTGTATGATAGTATAAGACACGTCTCGTTCAGTATGTGAAGTGTGAACACAGAGCAGAAATAGTTTGGGAACAAGAATCCGAATCCTTCCATGTGGATTCGTTTCTTTTAATTATAGCATTTAGCACATGTATTATCACGGTACATGATTAAAGAATAATATTTTTTTCTAAAGAAACTGTTATATTTATTCTTTGTCATACCTTCCAATATGGTTATTGGCCACTAAAACCTATGGAGTGTATTACACAGCCTATGGTTGTGCACACAAAAAAAGCCTATAGTTTTTCTTTGTTTGCATTAAATCGTAATTAATTGCACATGCGTTTTAGCAAAGCATGGATCGATATTTAATTTTGTTGATTATCTCGAATCATGAATACAGATGTGACCACGAATCTGTGCGTTGGTTCTTTACTTCTTCGGTATGTGTTAACATTCCTGGCCACTAAACTTAATTCGAGCCTAACTTCTTTGTACCATTTAATTAATTACACCGGTGTTTTATGATATATTAATTAATTGAATTTGTTTCATGCCGACCATCTGATTAATTGATTGTTTGGTAGCGGATTAGCAAATATTAGTTGTTTCGTTTTGCTTTGACACTACTGAAACTGTATTCGATCGTGTACGGTTTCACCTAATGACACACACTAAAGAGAACCAATCACGTTATTGTTAAGTGTAAAGTCATTTACTAATACGCGTCGCAAATTCAATAGAACCACATAGGGCTTTGCTGATTATATGCTCTGCAACGTATTTTTATTAATTTTCAGCAATAAAGTGACAGCCATTTTGGTTTGGCGGTGCTATGATATCTTACACCAAAAGAACACCACACCACTATTTTTTATTTAATTTTCTAAATAAAGAGAAGCCTCGAATTAGGTATACATAAGAAGTACAAGATATGATGTGAATGACAAGTACAAAAAGGTTTGAAAAGTTTGTAATTAAAGACTTAAGAGATAAGAATATTGAAATTTCTAAATCAATTGTGTATATTCCATTCGTGGTCGTTTGGCATATAACTATGATGTTCTTGACGTGTTGTCCATTATAATCTTATCCCAAAAATTTATTAAGAAGCTATTCTTTCTTTGTTCTTACTATCAAATTTCATAAAAAGGGGATCACTTGGTCACCGGGTCTTGGTGTCTCTATTGATTGTAAACTTGTAATTAACAAATATGAATAATGACGTCATTTGTCTGTTAAGTACACAACAAAGTAACAAACAGTGAAACACGCAGTCCAAATGCATTTGATGCGCGGCACTTAAAAGGAAAAACGACAAGACATGTATTTCAATAACGACAAAGAGTCTTTACACATAAAGAAGGAACGACACATGGTAAATGAGAAAGCGGTAACAAAATCAACAACTAAAAGAAGTAAATGCCTAGATGGGAAAGATGTGGAATGTCGATCCAAAAGGAGATGCAACACACTATCAATCGTTAGAGAAATTTCTTTTATATACACTTTTTTTTTTTTCATGAGAACGGTTCATTGTATACAATTAAAGCTAAACTTCATAGGTCGCATTCTAATTCTTTTAACTTTCTCTGATGTTATATCCAAAACAAGAAACTACGCTAGGAAACAGATATCCCCGAGAATCTCTTACCTTTGATACGGTTGAATATGACTAAAGGCCGTGGGAATGTAAGCATGGTTAGAAATCATGTTGTGGAGTGATGTGAGAGTAGTCATAAACCCCATCAGTTTCTACAGTTGTGAACTCAGTTTCCGGCTTAGTTGTATTATGTGCGTCTTCATGCTACAGTCCTTAACCTAGCAAGAGGCATTGATTTGCTTATAAAAGCTTGATGAGGAAGGAAAATGCAAAAGAGAAGAGAAAAGCAGAGAGCAGAGAGATCATTCTTTAACCTGCATAGCTGCTACTATTGATAAGAATCCTTGACACTGCTCAAGCAAGAGCTTTTCTTGTGCAGTGATATTCACCATCTCCGCCATTACTGAGTTCATTTCATCCACCTACCAATGAGTAAATGACATCAAAACAATAAAAAGAAAATTGCACCGAGATAAGTGGGGACTACAAGTATGGTCCACAAAACACTGAGCAATTCGCATGTTAAACCACTCACGACAAATGCATTGACAAACAACCAGGTTTTAGTTTCTGACCAGAGTAATTGGTTCTGGAGATATCTATAAGAATGGACAACGGCGAGTTTCCACTTTCTATCTTATAATAACCATTATGATACTTTTATGGAAACCAGTCCTCTGCAGACTGCAGTACTGGCATATGGAAAGTAGCTATAGATTGCATTCTACTACTATATTCTTCTAGTATAAAGATGAGAGGATAAGCTTCATGAAATCATTCATGTTATAATCATTGAGACAAGAAATTTACCTTTGATGTGAGTGAGAATATGGAAGACGCCATAGCGTGCATGACATCAACAGCTGAACTAATAGCATGCTTAAGCTCTAGAACATCTACCTAACAACACAGAAATCATAAAACGCATTCAGAAAACGGACTCTAATGATACAAAATAAGCGAAACACACACATATCATGGTCAGGCAAAGAGGCACTCACCACAGCTTTTCCAATAATAGGAAGACGAAGCGTGCTGGCTTTCAAGGCTTCAGTTGCTCCTAACACAGAATCCGAATGATCACTGTCTAGAAGAGACCATTCTTCTAAGTAACCCATCTACAATTCCAAATTCAATGATTCGTTAGCATAGACAGAGCAATTACACACACAATCATACAAAATTACAGGATAAAATGACATTGTTAGAAGTTCATATTCTCACCTGCTCCTTCAAGATGGAAGCTAGTTTCAGTTTCTGCCTCAGCAAGAGCAACCTGATCCGTTTCAGAGTGACAGAATGACGCAAGTCCGAGATTGATACCCATGCATTCCACAGTTTTCTCTGTCAAAAAAAAAAAAAAAGCTGTGCATTCACTAGACTTCATACCTTATCCTACCGATAACATAGATTACAAATCCTACATTCCGCAAGCCTGCTTCAGTGGCTAATATCTCTTAAGTGTGTCTAGGTTCTTGGACTAAATGAATGCCTCAACTATCTATAAGAACCCTATCCTACCATCAGCTAGACTTCATGCCCTATTCTACCGATCAAAGACAAATTATGCACTCCCTAAGTCTGCTGCAGAGGCTAAAAGCATTTATGATTCAAGCGGGCACAAGTACAACCATAAACTCGCTATTACTTAACATAGCACTAATGTGGGAATGTAAATTAGGATACCTCTGCACTCAGTCTCTGCACCATGAAAGTGGAGTCAGCCCTGGCATTAGCAAACCGCCACTGCAGGTGTCGATTATAAAGAAGCCTCAACAAATGCGCATCCACAACCCGATCCTCCCCAATCTTCCCTCTCCTAATATCAGCAGAGAAACAAAGAATCGAAGGCAAGCTGCGGTTATAAGCGTTCATTTGTTCAGAAACTCCATTCCTCACACGAGAAGGACTAGAAAGTGCCCTAGCTTGAGCTGTCCCCCAAACCTTACTCGGTGAAGCAGGTCGAGTCGCAACCACACCACGAGGAGATAACACCAAAGGACTATCACTAGTGAACCGTTTAGACTGGCTCAACTTCGTGGACAAACTACTGACTCTCGCACTCGGGGTAGAGCACCGAGGTGAGCCACCAGGATCTTGTAACCGCCTTAACCGAGTATTAGTCTCTTGCCAGAACTTAGCAGAAGCTATGATGTTACGTTGCAAGCTCCTTCTTTCACCACGTTCCTGCGCACCATTAGTGCTACCAGATGAAACACTATCAGAATCAGAGGCAGTAAAGTCAGTAGTGCTTGTGACTCTTGTCTTGCTCTCATCTCTCAGGTCCAAAACCCTATCCCCTTCTCCCAAATCTAAACCTAATCTCCCATCAATAGAAACACTAGAACTCGCATCAAGCAGAGAATGATGTGACATTGAGGTTCCCTCAAACTTAGATCCAAGCTTCTTCACTCTATCATCACACTCACAATCCACATTTCTAGAAACTGAACTCGGCGCAGACTCGTGGTTTCCTCTCCTGGAAGCGCCAGGCCAGAGTTTCTGCTGGTTATCCACGGGATTTGAGTTCTCCCTCTGATCTCGAACCGGCGTCGGCTTCCGCCGCCGCTCGGGAGTAGGTTTCCGGTGAGAAACCGGCGTGGTGGTAGAAGTACTAGTAGTAGTAGTCTCCTTCTTCTTGCTGATCGGAAGCGAAAACGCCTCTCCTTGAAAAGAAACAGATAAGCTCCTAGTGGAAGTGATGAGCATCTTCGTCGCCGCCGACATTTCGGTGCGAGTGCCAGTGACGGGAGTCGGCGACGGACGGCGTCGGTCTACGGATTGCGACCGATTGGGAAGCGAGGAAGGCGTTTTACTCCGATTAGAAGCGGAAGTGGCGGCGGCGCGAGAGAGCGATGGGGAAGGATATCTTCTACTTGTGTTGAGTAATGCAGACGAAGAGGAAGAAGTCGACGAAGAGGAGGTGGAGTGAGAAGAGGAAGGGGAAGGGGATAAGTAGCGAGAGGGGACGTTTTTGAGTCTAGGTCTTCCTCCTCCTCCATTGTTGCTGGGTTGAGGTTTATCTTGCGGATCTGGAGGCGGTTTACTAGTGCGAGTGGTGGAGATTTCCGCTGCTTGAGGAATCGCAGGGACCATTTTTATCTCTCCTCTTCCTCGTCGTCGTCTGGTTCGGCGGATTGTTGTTCTTGGTGATCCTCAGAGTGCATTACAGAGATTTGTCACACTTAAGCCGTCGGATGAAATCTTCAGAGGTTTGTATGTGTGCGGGACAAAGATTCGCAATGAGATCTCTAACTTACCTTCGCAGCCAAGTGAGACTAGATGTGAGAGTGGTGGGAGGTGGGGTTTCTGGATTTGGGTTTTTGCTCATCCTTCTTTTTCGCTTTAATTAACTTCTTTTTTTAGATTTGACTCTGTTTAATTGGCTAAAATGGTACATGTAAATAGTTAAATTTTTCGTTTTCTACCCAATTCTTCAGTATTTATTTAACCAAATCCTAAAATAACAAGATTTGTGATGTGCCCCGTGACTATCTATAACAAATTCCAGATATTTACGTTTTACTTCTTTTTAAAAGTTAGAGCAGGTTTTCTTAAAAAAAAGTTACAGCAAGTTTGATATCATATTTTTTTCCAATTAAATATCGAGAAATACTCTTGAATATCAATAAACATTTTTATTCAGAAATTAATTCACTGGATTTTTTTATAAAGAACGCTAATTAAAAGTTAAAAAACATTTCCATTTATATTTAGGTTTGAATTTTGGGATTAAGGCTTAAAGTTTCGTTAGAGTGTTAGAGGTTTAAAGTTTTAATTAATTTAATTACATGTTTCTAATTAATAGTATTTTATAATTTGCATTAATATATAATATTTTTATGCGATTTTTATTTTTTTCCTCTCTTTTGTGAAAGATTTATACATCTTTAATGAGTTTTACTTTATTTTTCCTCTAAAATATATAAATTATATAATAAATATGTTATTTAATCTAAAATCAATATTCAAATGAAAACAGAGGAGTGTTAAGAAATAGAAGTTGGATATTTTTAAAAGAAATTAGAAGTTGAATCCCTTAGTTATTATTTGAGTAGTGATTTGTATATGTGTCATCACAACATTCATTATCAACAAAAAAATGGATAACATGACTTAAAAAAATAAGACATGACATCAATTTAATTGTGATATATACATTTTTTTATTTTAGTTTTATGTTTTTAGTAAGATTTCTTAAATATGACAATGATATTTTCTATATACAGATTTATATTTTTGGTAAAATTTCATAATACAGTAACAATTCATAAATTGTAAATCAAAATTTTTTTTTTCTCTATAAATTTTCGTTTTGGTAATATTTTAGAAATATAGTAATACCTAATAAATTTTTATGTCTACTTAAATAATATGTTTATATATATACAAATGATAATTACGAATATAAAATTTTACATTAGTTTATGAATCTTATTTTTTATTATTAATATGTATACTTTTAATTATATATTTTATCAATTGATATATGTTATTTATATTAAATTTATATATTTATAGAAGTAATTTTTATATTTACATATAGAAATATTTAAAATATCTCAACCAAATAAATCAGAATATGAATAAAATAAATTATTAAAATTAATTAATTTTATTGAATTTGAACTAAAATTAAATTAAAAGTTAACATAAAGTTGTATCAAATAAAAAATTAGATTATGATTTTAATTAATAAAATTAAAATATAAAAATTAAAAAATGTATTTATATAAAATAAAAATATTTTTTAATTTTTATATTTGCGTATGGCGCATGAAAACACCTAGTATTACAATAAAGAGAAATATACAGACGAGCTGTAAATGCTTTTAGGGTTAACTTATATATAATCATCTCAGCTGGAACTTAAATCATACTAGTTGTGAAAACATTTGTTTATATGAAGAAATTAGAGAGATTAGTTAGTTAATCATAATCATTTAGTGCTTATTTTGTTTGTTTACACAAGAGGCGATTTATATCCATTTGGAATAATAATACAATAATTGATAATTGAATACCTTAAATTTTAAAATTATGAAAACTTTACATCAAAATCTCAAATGATGTAAGGCGGAATTCTCAAATACTTATAATTAAGTTTTATGATTTTATTAATTACATATATAAATTATATATGAGTTGAGAATTTCATGTTGAAAACTTTCATTGGGTCGGAGATATGTATTCATTCTTGTTTACTGATTAGGTGTCGGTGAAAACAACTCAGCAGTTCTATATATCTTTTCAAAAGTAAAACCAGTTTTGAGCATAGGCCGGCAAAACATTAGGTCGATAGCCTCTAAGATTAACTTTAGGAAAAAAACTAGAATAGTCTTTCACGATGCTTTATTCTTCATCTTTTCATTGATTTGGTAAGGAAGATAATTACATGTAAACAAAATTTCTTTTTGTGGAGCTTTGAGACCAATGTAAGATTTATAGATTGAGCTAACCATAATGCACACATCAAAAGTGTTGGGTAATGACATGCTTATAACTCATCATGCAGGAGGTCCAAAAATTGACTTAATGTGGTTTTCATTATTGATGGAAACAAAAATTGATTTAATGTGGTTTTCATTATTGATTTAATGTGGTTTTCATTAATGATGGAAACAATGGTTTGTGGAAGACGAGGCTGCACATGTAAAAGAGCTAAAGCAACCAATTTGAATTAGAATCTCAAGATCAGTACACAGTTACAAACTTACAACGCAGTTACGAAACATATTTATGTTCAAAAAAATATTACGAAAACATATTGAATTGTGCTTTCATAAGCCTTTTGGATTGGTGCTTTGGAACAAGAAATAAGTCCATAAATTTTAATCTTACCATACGAGAACACAAAAATATAGAGCAGTGAATAGCTTACGTTCAAAAATCACCTGATTTTTTTTTTGTAAACTAAAAATCATGTTGCTTGCTCTACCTGATTTTCTTTGCCTCAAAAGCTCATGTTGCTTGCTCTACCTGAGCAAGAGTCGTTTGACAATAATGAAGACTAGTTTCAAATCAGCTAACAATGTCTATGTAACAATGTCTATGTCTTGGTCACGAGACAGAAACATTCAATGACCCAAGCTTGTTTAACAACAATCTGTTGAGATGTGACTATTAATAATCTCATCCTTTGATTTTGTCTCCTCAAGGTGCTGAACCTTAGTTAATTACTGGATCTACATCCAACTTAGAGACTTTGCTGATACGATATGAATCTCAAAAGAAACTATTTTTATTTTGACATTGGGCTGATAAGGCGCACTCAAATAACCAAGTTATGAATTGAATTGACTTTTTATTTTTATATACATCAATAAATTAGAAATGAAGAAAGAGAAAGCGAAAGTTCATGTCCGAAGCAAAAATTTGACGAAGTCCTGGATTGATTGGGGGGTAAGTGTAGTCGGAGCCATGTGGCCTCTTTAATTACAGAAAAAACTAATGAACACACCAAAAACGATTCGACAAGATCTTTTCAAATCATCAGACGTCACCATCCCATCTTAAAATCTGATAAGCAAAACTTATTCAAACCTTCGTCTTCCCCAATCATTTTTTCTCTTCATCATCAATCTCTGATTTCATCAGAGAGACAGAGAGAACGAGTCAGAGACCCAGAAACCATTCGGTTCAATTTGACTTTCTGGTTCGTAGATCCTCTTGTCTTTTCAACAGAATCTCTATAAAGTCTCTTGCTTTATTATATTTTTATAGAAGAATCTCTTTAAAGTTTCGATCTTTCTTTGTTTGTTTTCCACAGGACTCTTCTCTCTCTCTCTCTGTTGTTTGATGGGTGAAGAGATAACCCCAAACGATGAAGACAGCGTTAAGACAAAACCAAGTCCAAAGCTGACACTCTTACCTCTTGTATTCCTCATCTTCTACGAAGTCTCTGGTGGCCCTTTTGGTGTGGAGGACTCTGTTAAATCAGGTGGTGGTCCTCTCTTAGCTCTTCTAGGCTTCTTGATCTTCCCTATCATCTGGAGCATACCCGAAGCTCTCGTCACAGCTGAGCTCGCCACAAGCTTCCCTGAGAACGGTGGCTACGTGGTTTGGATCTCTTCAGCGTTTGGTCCCTTCTGGGGGTTCCAGGAAGGGTTCTGGAAATGGTTCAGTGGTGTTATGGATAATGCTCTCTACCCTGTTCTGTTTCTTGATTACTTGAAACATTCCTTCCCTGTTTTGGACCATGTAGCTGCTCGTGTTCCTACTCTATTAGTCCTCACGTTCGCGCTGACGTACTTGAACTACAGAGGGTTGCATATCGTTGGCTTCTCAGCTGTTCTGCTGGCTGTTTTCTCGCTATGTCCTTTCGTTGTGATGGCTTTGCTAGCTGTTCCTAGGATCAGTCCTAAGCGTTGGTTGTTTGTTGATTTCAAGAAAGTTAACTGGAGAGGCTACTTCAACACCATGTTTTGGAACCTCAACTATTGGGACAAGGCTAGTACTCTTGCGGGAGAGGTTGAGTCCCCCGGGAAGACGTTTCCGAAGGCTTTGTTTGGAGCTGTTCTGCTGGTTATGGGATCTTATTTGATTCCCTTGATGGCGGGGACTGGAGCTTTGAGCGAGTCGGCTTCAGGTGAGTGGAGTGATGGGTATTTTGCTGAGGTTGGGATGCTTATTGGAGGTGTTTGGCTCAAGGGTTGGATACAAGCTGCTGCAGCTATGTCGAATCTTGGTTTGTTTGAAGCTGAGATGAGTAGTGATGCTTTTCAGCTTCTTGGTATGAGTGAGATGGGGATGCTCCCTGCCTTTTTCGCCCAGAGGTCAGTTACTTAGTCTCAGGGCAGCCAGTATACCAAGAAGCTGCCATGTATATTTTTTTTGAGATGATATACATAGACCCCAAATTACATAAAAAAAGTTTATTGAAGTTCTTAGTATATGTTTGGCCCCTAAATTCTCTGAACTTAGTCTACAGGATTGTATTTTGGTTATGATCAATGTTCAAGAAATCGTTAGTTGGTGATTAGACTAGTCAGTAATTAGGCGCTTATAGAGAATTTTATTGATTAGTCGGATGTCTAAACTGATTTTTTGAATACTTGACAGTTTTTTTTTTTTTGAATTTTTTTTTAAGAAAAATATTTTTTTAAGGTTTGATTTATTTTTAGAACACTGGTTATGATGTCCTTGTACAACTCGGTTTTAACGTTCTTTGTGTGTTGCTGCAGGTCAAAGTATGGGACACCAACGATTAGTATTCTGTGCTCAGCTACAGGAGTCATATTCTTGTCGTGGATGAGCTTTCAAGAGATCATAGAGTTTCTGAACTTCTTGTACGCGTTAGGAATGCTTCTTGAATTCGCAGCCTTTGTGAAGCTAAGGATCAAGAAACCGGAACTTAACCGACCTTATAGAGTTCCCTTAAACACCTTAGGAGCTCTACTGCTTTGTCTGCCTCCTTCTTTGCTTCTTATCCTTGTGATGGTCTTGGCCACCGCAAAGACGTTTTTAATTAGCGGTGTGATCGTTGTTGTTGGGTTCTGCTTGCACCCGTTCCTAAAACTCGTGAAGGAGAAACGATGGGCGAGATTCATCCCTGAGGACACAAGACCAGTTTTAGAAGTTTCATCGGAGTCGCAGGTGGATGAAGAAGATGGAGATGAGTCTTCTGCTAGCCTTCTCCCATGAAACTCCACCTGCACAAGACGGATCAATGAAAACCCTGTGATTCATTCGCAAGTCTCGAAAAGAGACATGGACTTGTATAGTTTGTAAGGATTTATTTACGTGGTTTTGGTTTTTAGTACATATAGCAACATGAAGGTTTCTGAGTTAATTTGTCTAAGATTAAATATGTATACTATAATTCAAAACCAAAACCTGGATATCATAATTGAAAGCTAGTTTGGAGTTATTATAATATAATACTAGATTTGTACCCGCGCAGCCGCGCTGGTGTTTGCTTTCGATTATAATTATATATATGCTATAGTAATCACATATATGAGATATGTAAATTTAATTTTCAAACATAAAAATATTAGAGTATACTTGTTATCATCAAATAAATTATTTCAAACATTCACATGTATTTGTTTCTTTTTTCTTTATTTTTTATTAGTTAGATTAGTATTTCAATATTGAATAAATAAATAGAAATAGAACTTGATAAAATATCATAATTTACAAAGATAATGTAACATTTCACAAAATAAGATAGTTAAAAAAACTAAACTGATAGCCTCATATATTAATATTATAAATAATTTAATTAAACATTTAATTTATCTGTATATATATTTATTTGGATCATTATTTAATTTTAATCATATATTTAAATATTTCTTTAAATATTACAGTTAGAATAATTTATAGTTACATGTTGTAAAATGTTTAAAACCATCACATGTATTTATTTCATTTTATTATATATTTATATTATTTTATTTATATTTAGTTATTAAACACATGAATGAGAAGTCATGACTTCTGTTTTAATAATATTGATTGACGAAAACATATTTTGGAAATTTTATAGATTATATAAATATTTAGTTATTAAACAAATTAATATGTACATAAGAAAATATTTTATAATTATTTTTTATTTAATCTATGTTAAATTTTTACCTGTCATTTAAAAATAGATTTCATTTTAGTAATATCTTTAAATTTCTTTATTTACATAATATATTATTGTATATACAGAAATATAGAATATATTGTTTTTATACATGTATTGTACTATGTCATCATATTATATTTCTAACATAAATATTTTATATCTATGAAAATTAAATTTATAATCTATCAATTTAATATAACTTTATCATATATACTTCAATATAATAATTTCATTTTAACATGATTAATTATGATTATAAAATAGATAAGTGTATGATAGAATTTTTATTTTAAATTTATAAATACTAACTGTATATATATTATTGCATAATAATATTTAATTGCTAATTACCAAATTAGTGAAATATTTACATGCATTTTATGAAAATTAATATATTGTTAAAATATATAGATCAATATAATAATTTTCTTTTAATATGATTTATTTTAATTATATGGTTGATAAAAAGATAGAATATTTATTTTTCAGTTTGTAAATGTTAACTGAATATATTAGTGTATAGTAATATTTCAAAACTAATCAGGAAATTAGTTAAAATATTTTCATATAATTTTTGAAATATAAGTTCTGTTAACATATTTTAAACATATTTTTCGAAATTTTAATATATGTATATGATTTAAATATAAGTTAGATTTAATATATTGTTGTGAAATCCCTAAAATATTGGGAGGTTATTGTGTTTTATATAATATTGGCTATTAATGATTGAATAATATAATGTATTCTATTTAATATGAAGATTAATGATGATTAAAATGTAATGTGACCAACTCTAGTAGATAGTCAATTTTATAAAAAATCACACATGAATGAGAAGTCATGCATTCTGTTTTAATATAATAGATAGATGAGAAGTCATGACTTCTATTTTAATATAATTGATTGGCGAAAACATATTTTGGAAATTTTATAGATTATATAAATATTTAGTTATTAAACAAATTAATATGTACATAAAAAGATATTTTATA
Organism: Hirschfeldia incana; assembly: GCA_026261945.1. NCBI lineage: Eukaryota > Viridiplantae > Streptophyta > Magnoliopsida > Brassicales > Brassicaceae > Hirschfeldia > Hirschfeldia incana. The sequence goes on along the minus strand of JABCMI010000083.1, from coordinate 64,436 downwards.
ATTATTTTTTATTTAATCTATGTTAAATTTTTACCTGTCATTTAAAAATGGATTTCATTTTAGTAATATCTTTAAATTTCTTCATTCACATAATATATTATTGTATATATAGAAATCTAAAATATATATTTTTTATACATGTATTGTACTATGTCATCATATTATATTTTTGACATAAATATTTTATATCTATGAAAATTGAATTTATAATATATCAATTTAATATAACTTTATCATATATACTTCAATATAATAATTTCATTTTAACATGATTAATTATGATTATAAAATAGATAAGTGTATGATAGAATTTTTATTTATATATATATTATTGCATAATAATATTTAATTGCCAATTACCAAATTAGTGAAATATTTACATTCATTTTATGAAAATTAATATATTGTTAAAATATATAGATCAACATAATAATTTTCTTTTAATATGGTTTATTTTAATTATATGGTTGATAAAAAGATAGAATATTTATTTTTTATTTTGCAAATGTTAACTGAATATATTAGTTTATAGTAATATTTCAAAACTAATCACGAAATTAGTTAAAATATTTTCATATAATTTTTGAAATATAAGTTCTGTTAAAATATTTTTAAACATATTTGTCGAAATTTTAATATATGTATATAATTGAAATATAAGTTGGATTTAATATATTGTTGTGAAATCCCTAAAATATTGGGAGGTTATTGTGTTTTATATAATATTGGTTATTAATGATTGAATAATATAATGTATTCTATTTAATATGAAGATTAGTGATGATTAAAATGTAATGTGACCAACTATACTAGATAGTCTATTTTATAAAAAAATACACATGAATGAGAAGTCATGACTTCTGTTTTAATATAATAAATATATTCAGTCAATAGATAGTAAACAAAATTCGTATCAGCTTATATAGTAATTAATCATGCTTTAATAAGTAAGGGATGGTTAAATCTTATTAAACTCACACTTTTATTCATTCATTTATTTTGTTCTATTTTAAAATGGGAAATTCGGCCATTAAAATGTTTTGATAAACATAAAATAAAACAATAATAATTATGTTTTGATGGCCCAACAGAGTCTTAAAATAAATTGACAGCCCAATTTTTTTTGTTAAGTGTATTATTGATACGAAATGGGCTTCAAACTTTCAAATCAATGGGCTTGAAATTTTAAATTATGTTTAGTAACCCATTTAAAATATATTATCGACATGCTATTTCAAATTTTCGAAATTTTTGATTGTATACTATCAAAGCATAATACTTCTTATGAATATGCCTCCGACTTTTAAAATTAATTACAAAAATTGCTTGAATCTTTTTGCCAGCAATATTTGCAACCAATAAAAAATTATTATTTTTCAATTATATTAAAGAATATTTAATATTCTTAGCATTTTTGAAAATTTTGTTTCCTAAATATTTGCACCAAATCTTTTCAGAAAATCTTTCAGGTTGTTAATTTTTGAAAGTATTTATTAAATGAAACCTCAAAACAAATTAAGGTTTAAATAAAAAATGATTAAATCAACAAAATCATAATACATGTCTAAATTATCTCACCTCCTTAAAAAACAGGACCATTTAAAATAAAAACTAAATCACATAAACTAAATTTAATAAAATTAAAGAATATTTTTTAAACGCACAAATGAATTTTTCATTACAGAGAATGTTGAAGATATAAAATATTTTATTTAAATTAGAAAAAAATGGTTTAAAATAAGTTTAACTTCAGGTTAAATAAATAAAATCATATTACGGGTTAGAATTATTTAGAGTCTTCAAAAATTTATTCATATTTAAAATAACAAAAATATATCATATAAGTAAATTTAAGAAAAATTTCATAAAAAGTTAAACTATATAATATAACAAAAATCACAATTTTATTACGCAATGGATATTAGACATTTTGAATATATTTTATTTTCCAGTATCCATTTAAAAGCTTGATTATGAATGTAGTGGATCGTATCAATAGCCATTATTAATCTAAATAATATTACAAATTCATTTAGACTTTTGTATAATTTTACAAGTAAATGTAAAAATTAGTTTTACTGAAAATAATATTAAGTTTGGTTTTTAATGTAGTTTACAATAAAAATAATTATAAGAAAAATAATTATTTCATAATACTAACAGTTTGTATAGATGAAAACGAACATAAACCTAAAAATATCATTTCTAACAAAAAACATTAAAATACTTGATATACATTTTATGTTAAAACACATTTGTTGCAAAAATAAATTTGTCAAAGAAAATATATCCGACTTTTAAAAAGGCGGGTCAAAATCTAGATCTCTTTTCAAATTAAAGCTAGATTTGCACTTGGGAGGCTATAAACTAAAGGACAATATTTGTCACATCCTGAGGAAAAAATGGTAAACGAAAAGAAAAAGTTTTCAAGATTCCCCTATCTGAGGTTGATAGGTTCCGTTAGAACAAGCATCTTGTTTTTTTTGTTCGCAGAACAAGCATCTTAATAGTGCTTCTTTCTATAGTTTATATTATTCTTTAAAACATTGTATCCTTTGGATTTTTCTTCAACACTAGGTGAAGCAAAATTCAATGTGGATTTCACAATGTCCTTGATATTTTGTGGGTGTGTGTGTGCTCACTTTATGAATGAATAAAACTTGGGTTCACCCCTATGGTGAACTCTCAAATTCACTTCAATTGTTAACACCAATCAAAGTGCCATGTAAGATTGATAAAAAAAGAAACAAAAAAAATAAAAAAAGGAAAGAGGAGAAAAAACGTCGATTATTTTTTTGTAAAACATCCATGGCTTCTTCTTCATCACCCACAAAGAACATTGAAAGCTTTGTTTATCAAATTACTAAATCCAAAACATTAAACCTTAAATCATTAGGTAAATCATAAATACTAAACATTAAATTCTAAACTCTCAGAATATCTCTTTACCCAAAGGTTTAAGATTTACCCAGGTGATATATGGTGTTTTTCACATCATTTGCATATATGTTTTTATTAGATTCAAGTCTCTAAACCGTGTTAGTCTAGTACTTTGTGGTCTTTTTCAGGTCCAGAGTTGGTAGATGAGTGAATAGAAGGTACATGAAGAAAAGATGCATTTTTGGAGTTATCCTGCGGAGAACACTCAAGAAGAACAATGGAACAAACGACGGAGTGATCCCGGTGATTGTTCCAGACGAATATGGAAACTCTTATTTCGGGAATTTAAGCCCAAAAGCCCTAATTTACTTCTACCTCTTGGCGCCTCCTTATAAAAAGACCTGCTACTTCTATTTTCTTTTCTTACGTTAGTTTTTACAAGACATAGACTTGTTTTTGGCGATTTACAATTGTAAGGGAGAAGGCTCCATCTTTCCTAGAGAAGATCAACCTGAACCCTTTGTTTCTCTACTTCTATCTTATGCAGTTTATTTCAGAATTAATGTCTTTAATTACTTGCATCATGATTGAGTAATAGCCGTGCTCGCCTAGGGTTTTTAGGGTGTTGAACCTGAGCTAAACATAGATAAGCAATATTCATAACTGTTCTTCATTCATACTGGTCTTAATGCTATTGATAATCTGATCACTTATTGATAGATCTAGGGTTTTATCATCTAGCTAACCGCTTAGGAGATAACCTGACTTGTATTGAATGAGCTTAATATCCCTAATCAGCGAAAGTAGATATTAGGGTAGTAAGTGGACTAATCGGACTTGATCTCTAAGGCTTGCAATCAGATCTCATCCCAACGACAGTTAGGTGGTGAGACTGATCTGCAAAGCGATCGCTACCACGATAGTGGAACGATCCAGTTGAGTGATCCGAGTCCTAGAAGGAACTTCATCGTGCTTGAATAATTGTTTGGCTCTATATCGACACCCAATGAAATACCCTAGGTTAGCTCTTTATTAATTTGAACCAATCTTAGTTTATCTTGTTAGCTATTTGTCACTTCTTAAAATCAACATACTTTTCATCTTAGCTTGATTTCGAACTTATAGAAATAAAGTGTAGACTGGTCCTCTGGATTTGAATCTTAATTACTACAATTACAACTGTTAGCTTGGCAGTAGCAAGGATTCATTTTTAGTGTATCACCAGGGTTCATGATTTACCCAAGGGTTCATGATTTACCCAAGGGTTTAGGGTTTAGTGTTTTTGGATTTAGGGTTTAGTGTTTTGGGTTTAGATTTATGATATGAGAACAGATAATTGTAAAAACTAATTTGACAAAAAAAACTTTCAATAATATGTGTGGATGATGAAGAAGAAGCCATAGATGGTGTTAAAAAAATAGTCGTAGTCTTTCATCTCTTTCCCTTTTTTTTAATTTAGTTTTGTTTCTTTTTTTGACTAATCCTACATGGCATTTTAATTGGTGGTAACAATAGGGGTGAATTTAAGAATTCACCATAGGGGTGAACCCAAGTCTTTCTCTTTATGAATAGACTCAAAGACCTCTCAGGATGCTTCGAGTTTAGACTGTATGTGTGTCAATAATACTTTGGTTTCGAACAATTGGAGTCATCGTAAAAAATGAAACATTGAATCTAAATGTATCAGATATCATATTATTTCAACTGATGATGATAAAATTCCTAAGACATCAAAATATAGACCCAAAATCAGATTTAGCTCAATGTAACGTGCTATAATAAGATACTAGATCTTGATCCGTGCAACCGCGCATATGTTAGTTTTATAAGCATATATATTTATTTAGAGCATTAGTGGTATAAAATTTTAATTTTAATCATATATTTAAATGTTTATAAAGCTATTTCAAATACAATAATTTATAGTTTACATGTTGTAAGTTAGCAACTATTTCTAATTGTCACATGTACTTGTTGCTTCTTATTGTATTTGCATTTACTTATTAAACATATTAATTTGTGCATAAAAACATATTTGAAATTTATTTTTTTATTTAATTTATATTAAATTTTTACCTGCTTTTCAAAACTGGATTTCTTTTTTAGCAATATTTTTTATGTTTATTCATTTTACAAAATATATCATTGTATATACAAAAGTTAAAGATATCTTAATTTTTATACATGTGATATATGGTGTTTTTCACATCATTTGCATATATGTTTCTATTTGATTCAAGTCTCTAAATCGTGTTAGTCTAGTACTTTGTGGTCTTATTCAGGTCCAGAGTTAGTAGATGAGTGAAGAAAAGGTACATGAAGAGAAGATGCCTTTTTGGAGATATCCTGCGGAGAACACTCAAGAAGAACAATGGAACAAGCGACGGAGTGATCCCGGTGGTTGTTCCAGACGAATATGGAAACTCCTTATTTCGAGAATTAAAGCCCAAAAGCCCTAATTCAGACCTACCTTTTGGCGCCTCCTTATAAAAAGACCTGCTACTCTTATTTTATTTTTCTTACGCTAGTTTTTACAAGACCTAGACTTTGTTTTTGGCGATTTGCAATTGTAAGGGAGAAGGCTCCATCTTTCCTAGAGAAGATCAACCTGAACCCTTTGTTTCTCTACTTCTATCTTATGCAATTTATTTCAGAATTTATGTCTTTGATTGCTTGCATCATGATCGAGTAGTAGCCGTGCTCGCCTAGGGTTTTTAGGGTGTTGAACCTGAGCTAAACATAGATAAGCTATATTCATAACTGTTCTTCATTCATACTGTTCTTAATGCTATTCATAATCTGATCACTTATTAATAGATCTAGGGTTTATCATCTAGCTAACCGCTTAGGAGATAACTTGACATGTATTGAATGAGTTTAATATCCCTAATCAGCGAAAGTAGATATTAGGGTAGTAAGTGGACTAATCGGACTTGATCTCTAAGGCTTGCTATCAGTCCTCATCCCAACGACAGTTAGGCGGTGAGACTGATCTGCAAAGCGATCGCTGCCACGACAGTGGAACGATCCAGCTGAGTGATCCGAGTTCTAGAAAGCACTTCACGCGCTTGAATAATTGTTTGGCTCTATATCGACACCCAATGAAATACCCAAGGCTAGCTCTTTATTAATCTGAACCAATCTTAGTTTATTTTGTTAACTATTTGTCACTTCTTAAATCAAACACACTTTTCATCTTAGCTTGATTTCGAAACTTAGAGAAATAAAGTGTAGACTGGTCCTCTGGACCTGAATCTTAATTACTACAATTACAACTGTTAACTTGGCTACGCGATCTGCAATCACTCCTCCACCCTGCACTCGACAGGATTTTGAGATCAAGCATGCCTTCATAAGCCTGGTGCAGAGAAAGATCTTCAATGGACTCCCTGCAGAAATTCCCATTGATCACATCGAGAACTTTGAGAGAATGTGCGGCTGCACAAAAGCGAATGGAGTACCACCAGATTACATCAAGTGTACCATGTTCCCTTTCTCTCTAGATGGGAAAGCTGCTCGCTGGCTTGATTCTCTACCAACCGGATCACTCACCACTTGGGAACAGGTCCGATCTGCCTTCCTCACCCACTTCTACACGAAGTCTAAGAGCGCATCCCTAAGGCGCAAGATCACATCCTTCAAACAGCATGCTAATGAACCGTTCTGTGATGCATGGGATAGATTCAGCCTCTACCGTAGAGACTGCCCCAATCATGGTTTTGAGGATGACTACCTCCTTGGAGTGTTCTACGATGGAATGGGATGGGAAGCCAGGAACGCTTTGAACTCAGCCAGCAATGGAGATTTCATGACTCAGTCAACCCCAGGAGCTTTCAAATTGATTGAGAACATGGCTTCGAGTTCTGCTGACAGCAACAAAGACAATGATCGGACTGAAAAAGTGAACAGCGTAGACAACAGCAGGATCGACGAGCTAGCAGCGAAGATGGATCAGATGCTTAAGAGCCAGCAAAACCAGGTGTTCATCATGGAGGAAGCTACGCCAGAAAAACCAGCATCAGATGGTAATTCAGAGGCGGATCAGTCTGCTGATGACCTGAATGAAGTGAGCTACGTGAATGGTCAAGGGTGGCAGTTCAAGAACTACAACCCAAACCACAATGTCAGGAACAATCCTCACCTGTTCACTAATAAACCGGATGGAGCGACTGACAACACTCAGAACAACCAGAACACTGGATACAAGCGGAACTACAACCATCAAGGAAGAACCTTTGTACTTAGCCATCCGCAGAACAGTCAGTTTCACGCTCAGAAACAGCCGACCAACCTACAGACTGCTCCACAAGCTCAATCAGCTTCTCAATCAGCTTCCAAAGATGATACTAAGAGCCTTGCTATGATGATGCAGCAGCTGCTCCAAGGACAGCAAATGCAAGGCAAAGCATTGAATCAGGTCACGACAGACATCAATGGAAGGATGAACCACATGTTCGACGATTTGAGTGCTAAGTACGACCAGGTCTCTAGCCACATGAGGCAGATGGACATCCAGATTGCTCAAACCGCCGAGAGTGTGAAGAGACAGCAAGGAACACTCCCAGCAAGAACAGATAAAAACCCTAAGGAGTGCAATGTTGTAACGCTAAGGAGTGGAAGACCTCTAACATAACATGCACCTAGGAAGCACACAGCCGCTGAGAAAGGAAAGCAGAAGGATTCAGACCAACCGCCTGAAGCTGTACCGACAGATGAAGAAGAGGCGGATCAGCCTACTGAGACAGAGCCGACAGCTGAAGAACGACCTGCTGGGGCCGTTCCTCCAACCGCTATCCCTTCCCCTGCTCGCCAGTATATTCCTAAAGTCCCCTACCCTGTTCCAGCCAAAGCCACATGTAAGGACAAGGAGGAGATAAAATGCAGGAAGATGCTAGAGGATCTCACGGTTAAGCTCCCTCTGATGAGTGCGATCCAGATGATGCCATCTATGAGAAACTTTGTTAAGGGACTGATCTCTGGGAAGATATCAAATGACAATGAATACATGGTTGTCTCCAAAGAATGTAGTGCAGTACTTCAGAATCGGAAGATCAAGAAACAGGGTGACCCAGGAAAATTTGTTCTGTCGATCCAAATTGGAAGAACAATCTTCTCCTGTTCGCTGGTTGATTTAGGTTCCAGCATAAACCTGATGCCGTATTCTGTTGCTAAGCGCCTTGGGTACTCAGATTTCAAACCCACCAGGATGTCTCTAGTGTTTGCTGATCGCTCAGTGAAGACACCAGTTGGAATTCTTCAAGATCTGCAAGTTCTAGTAGGAAACACGCTGGTCCCTGCCGATTTTGTTGTTCTGGAAGCAGCACCGGTCCTGATTTTTGGATGACCGGAAGCAAATTAAAAAAAAAAAGGCTGCTATAAGGGGTTGAACTCGAGTCCTAGATGTTACTAACATTGGTATATAACCACTACACTAAAGACAACTCAACAAATATGGGGCCGAAATTTAGTAAATAATATGGAAGGCTGGAAGCCAATGCTTCCATAGCTTCCCCTCAGGGCCGCTACTGTCTGGAAGTCGAGGAAGAGTCCAAGGATCCCCTGATTCTGGGCAGACCATTCCTCTGTACAGTTGGAGCCATCATAGATGTCCGACAGAGAAAAATTGACTTACATCTTGGTGATATTGTGATGACTTTTCAGATGGAACAAATGCTGAAGAAACCTATGCTGGACGGACAGACCTTCACTGTTCAGGAGGAGAGTGATCTGTTGGAACCACATGAAGGGATGATTGAAGAGATTCTCACTGATGATCCTCTAGAACTCGCTTTGACAAGAGCCGAAGCTGAACAGAGCTTGGAAAACGTTGATGCTGATGCTTATTCGAAGCTCCTGGACTAAGCTCCTGGACTCAGCAAGAAGCATGGAGAGGTTAGTGGCGAATCTAAGTCTGGGGGAAAACAGCGAGAGCATTGATCCAGCCGGAACAACCTCGACTCAGAACCCATCTGTTCCAGCATCTCAGACTGATGACTCGTGGAGCGAGCTGAAAGCTCCCAAGGTAGAACTCAAACCCCTTCCTGAAGGGCTCAGGTATGCGTTTCTCGGACCTAATTCAACATACCATGTCATTATAAATGCTGACTTGAACAATGCTGAGACTGCTCTTCTCTTGTGTGAATTGAGAAAATATCGTAAGGCATTAGGTTATTCTCTAGCTGACATACCTGGCATCTCACCTGATTTATGCATGCATAGAATACATCTAGAAGATGAATCGATGACTTCTGTAGAACATCAGAGGAGGTTAAACCCAAATCTAAAAGATGTTGTTAAGAAAGAGATAATGAAACTTCTGGAAGCTGGTGTGATCTATCCGATCTCTGATAGTAAGTGGGTTAGTCCCGTTCATGTAGTACCTAAGAAAGGTGGGATCACTGTTATAACAAATGAAAAAAATGAATTGATCCCAACTAGAACAGTCACAGGTCATCGCATGTGCATTGATTTTCGTAAACTAAATGCAGCGACTCGAAAGGATCACTTCCCACTTCCTTTCATTGATCAAATGCTTGAGAGATTAGCTAACCACCCTTACTATTGCTTTTTAGACGGTTATTCAGGTTTCTTCCAGATCCCCATCCACCCTGATGATCAGGAGAAGACGACGTTCACATGCCCATATGGAACATACGCCTACAGGAGAATGCCGTTCGGCTTGTGCAATGCTCCAGCAACATTCCAGCGATGCATGATGTCAATTTTTACAGATCTAATTGAAGACATAATGGAAGTTTTCATGGACGATTTTAACGTCTATGGAAGCTCCTTTCATGTCTGTTTGTCAAACTTGTGCAGGGTATTGAAGAGATGTGAGGAGAAGAACCTGGTGCTGAACTGGGAGAAGTGTCACTTCATGGTCCGAGATGGGATTGTTCTGGGACACAAGATATCAGAGAATGGCATTGAGGTGGACAAAGCAAAGATCGAGGTCATGATGAGTCTACAGCCACCTACCACGGTGAAAGCAATTAGGAGTTTCTTGGGGCATGCCGGATTCTACAGACGATTCATCGAGGACTTCTCTAAAATTGCTAGACCGCTCACACGGCTGCTCTGCAAAGAAGCCCAGTTCTCGTTTGACAGTGACTGTTTGGCCGCATTCCATGCGATCAAGGGCACTCTAGTCAGTGCACCTGTTGTTCAACCTCCAGACTGGGATCTTCCTTTCAAGATCATGACATATGCGAGTGACTTTGCAGTGGGAGCAGTCCTAGGACAGAGAAAAGACAAGAAGTTGCACGTGATCTATTATGCGAGTAAGACAATGGATGAAGCTCAGTGCCGTTATGCAACTACAGAGAAGGAGCTCCTTGCTATCGTCTATGCATTTGAGAAGTTCAGATCCTACCTGGTTGGATCAAAGGTAATCGTGCACACTGACCATGCAGCTCTAAAGTACTTGCTCACCAAGAAGGATGCTAAACCACGACTCTTGAGGTGGATTCTCTTGCTCCAAGAGTTCGACTTAGAGATCAGAGACAAGAAGGGGGTTGATAATGGAGTTGCAGATCACCTTTCACGGATGAAAGTCTCAGATGAAGCAGTCCTTGATGAGGAACAGCCGATGGAATATGTCAACATGATTGGTCTAAACCGTCTGGAACAGTCATCCACTGCAAAAACTGACTGTTCTAGCGCAGGAGAGAAATTCACAGCAGCAATCCAGAAGCAGTATCCTAATCTTCCATGGTTTGCAGAGATAGCCAACTACCTTGCTGCAGAGAAGGAACCCCTGAAATTCACTGGTAATGAGAAGTGAAAATTTCTAAGGGAAGCAAGACATTACTTCTGGGATGAACCATATCTGTATCGCCAAGGTAAGGATGGGATCTTCAGGAGATGTGTTCCAGAAGCTGAAATTCAAGGAATTCTCCACCACTGCCACGGTTCCTCCTATGCCGGTCATTTTGCTACCTTCAAAACAGTCTCCAAGATACTTCAAGCTGGTTTCTGGTGGCCTACTATGTTCAGGGATGCTCATGAATTTATATCACGATGTAACTCCTGTCAAAGGATGGGTAGTGTGAGTAAGAGGAACGAGATGCCACAGAACTACATTCTAGAAGTGGAAGTGTTCGACTGTTGGGGAATCGATTTCATGGGACCATTCCCAATTTCTCATAAGAATGAGTACATCTTGGTCGCCGTGGACTATGTCTCCAAATGGGTAGAAGCCGTCGCTAGTCCAACCAATGATGCAAGGGTTGTGACCAAGATGTTTACTTCAATTATCTTCCCAAGGTTCGTTGTTCCTAGAGTAGTCATCAGCGATGGAGGAACACACTTCATCAATAAGCTGTTCCAAGGTTTGCTAAGCAAGAATGGAGTGAAACACAAGGTCGCGACCGCCTATCATCCTCAGACTAGTGGTCAAGTGGAAGTCTCCAACAGAGAGATCAAGAACATCCTGCAGAAAACAGTGAATACTACTCGTAAGGATTGGTCTCTCAAGCTGGATGATGCTCTCTGGGCATATAGAACTGCCTATAAGACGCCATTGGGAACGACTCCTTATCACCTGGTCTATGGAAAGGCGTGTCATTTACCCGTTGAACTGGAGTACAAAGCTGCTTGGGCCGTTAAGCTACTGAAATTCGACATCAAACCAGCCACGGAAAGGAGAACAATGCAACTTCATGAATTGGATGAAATTAGGCATCTGGCCTATGAGAGTTCTAAGATCTACAAGGAGAAGACCAAGTCATTTCATGATAAAAGAATCCTCAATAGGAGCTTTGCACCGAATGATCAGGTCCTGCTCTTTAACTCTCGACTGAAGCTCTTCCCTGGAAAGCTAAAATCAAGATGGTCTGGACCTTTCACAATCAAAGAGGTTCGCCCCTATGGAGCTGTTGTGTTGCTGGACACAAGAGGCGGAGAATTTGTGGTCAACGGTCAGCGTCTGAAGCCGTATCTTACTGACACACCAATCGCAGAAGGAGTAGAAATACCCTTAGGCGATCCTTCTCCAGCCTGATCCGCTCATCAAAGTCAAGCTAGTGACGTTAACCAAGCGCTTGGTGGGAGGCAACCCACTGGTATGTATATATTTCTTCTCTATTTGTGTTTTTGTTCTTTTAAATTTCAATTGCAGGTCATAAAAATCAAGAAAATCTGAGTTACTTCGGCGGAACAATCATGTGATTGTTCCACTCGACTGTTCCAGGTAAGTTCTCAGAAATAAAAAAAAAAAAAATAAATAAAAAGGAAGAGGAAGCGGTCAGGTTTTACCTTTTTAAGGTTTTTACCATTACCTTCCCCACTATCTCTTTCACGCCGCTCCCTCTCTCTTCCTCCCCCTTTGAACCCTAAAATCAAAACTCCTTCAATCCTTCACATATTTGTTTGATTTTCGGTTCTTACAACTAAATTCTTGGCAAGATCGATTTGTTTTGACAGGAACTCACCAACTGGAAAGGTAAATCGCGAATTGGAAAGCCCCCTTTCCCACATGCAACTCGCGGATTTGACCCTCTCTCTCTCCCTTCTTGTTTTGATTTCAACTACCCTTGAAATATGCTTCTAACACTGTGTTATCCAATCGGCTAGGATAGAAATCTATTGCTTGTAGGAAGTTAGCCGATTGCATGTTAGGGTTGAATTTGAATTTGATCTTGAGAAGTGAACATAGAACTTGCTCTGAGTTTATAATCGATTAGGATAGATTGTTCTATGTTTATAGAGATTTATCAATGAGACTAATTGCCTTGAATTAATCTGAATTTTGGTTGTTCAACTACTTGGAATCGGGTTGGAGGTTGGGTTTTGGATAATGCTCATTTGATTGATCTATGTCTCCTTGAGTTTTTAAAGCATGCGCTTGTTTAATGTTTCAGTGAGATATATGCTAATAACATGTTCATGTTTATTTCTTGCAGATGGGTCCCAAGCTTAGACTCCCAAAACCAAGAGGAACACCCTCCTCTGCCGCACGAGCTCCTGAAGGATACCCTTGGCCGAACAAGGAGGAGAACAAGCCGATTGACGTCAGTGATCCTATGCTGCTGGACTACAATGTTGAGGGGTGGGATAAAGAATCGGCAGCGAGGTACAACAAGCTCCTCAAGGCCGAGATCTGCCCCACCAAATTTCCGAACGCAGACGTCTTAGCTAATCTCGGCCTTGACACTGATGAGTTCGACACACTGGACTCCATTGGTCTCGCTGGTCTCTGCTACAGGGTGTACCCTCTATACCCAGATTTGGTGAGGCAAGTTCTTGCAACGTGCCAAGTGACCTACCAGAACCCGACGGCACCGACCTACGAGAACTGCTCATTCTCCTTCATGGCTGACGGCAAGTTCTGCTCCATCTCTCTTGCTGACCTCAACGACCTCTATGAGATCTTAGACGAGAAGCAAAAAGGAGTTTCAGTGGACAAGAAGTTTGTGCCACAGAATGCCTTTTGGGATCTCATTGCAGCTGGGAAGTTCACACCTCGCAAGGCGTACCAATCGCAGATCCGGAACCCCACGTTGAGAATCCTCGCCAAGATCATCTCCAACACTCTGTTTGCCAAGGAATACACCTCCAAAGTCACGAGTGGTGAGCTCTAGGTCCTCTACACTTGTCTTGATGATGAGATACGCAGAGATCAGGTTGTACCAGTGCAGGAAGTCAAGACCAACCCAGGTTTCCACCTGATCTCCATGTTCGCTGAGCGCAAGAACGCACTGCTCCGCACAGATGACAAGAAAGATCGCAGCGGCAGCCTCCTCACTCCCTTGTTCCAGCACTTCGGTATTAACCTCAGCGCCTACACAGTGGTTTCAGAGATTGAGTACATTGACATTCTCTACCTGCTCGCATGTCACATTCTACGCGACGAGAGCACCTACATGTTCCAAGATAAAGAGGGAAATGCGTTGTATTGCAAACTCCCCATGCCAGGATTCACCAACTTCCTCACCCTGGACAACATAGTGTTCTTACCACCTGAGGAACAGCTTTGCCCAGACCCACGTGCTCCACCTCCAAACGATGATGATGACATGGATGATGTGGAGGATGTGACTCCAGAAGAGGAAGGCGAGTTCGACCTGGCTCCACATCTTGACTTAGATGATGACGCAGCCTACCGCAAGTGGATGGTGGATTCTCAGCTCAAGAACAACAGCCTCATGAAGAAGATCCTGAAGCTGATCACAGGGGGATGTTTCGCAGGACAGAGTGGTCAGGAGGAGCCGAGGACACCACAGGGGAACCGCCGAGCAGGAAAGGAACCAGCTGAGCCTTCAACAGGAGATGATCGCTTGCCAAGGAACAGGAGGACGCCTGGCAACGAGAGCGGACACTCTGATTGAGTCCATGAGGACTATTTTCTATCACATTGTCTTATCCATCAGAACTATTTATCTTTCATGCTTTCTTTATTTTGGTGTGTTTTATTTGTTCCTCCTATTTTTATCACAACCAGGGATGGTGTGATTTAAGTCTGGGGGAGCATTGTGTGCTTTGAGTCAGTTTGTTCTTGAGTCTTGCTTTAGGATCGAGTCAGTCTGAACTATTGTGGGAATAAGGACCTTATTGTGTGATGCTATCCTAACCACCTCGTGCTCTAACTTTCTTATTCAGTGACCTTAGCAGTGGCGAACGACCCATACATGGACCTGGAACACTCTGACATTTCTCATTAGACTCTCCAGAAGTTCTCAACTGATCATGTTACACTGGGTAGACTAAACTCCACCTAACTTGGACCTAATTTTGACTCTTAATTCTTCTTGTTATGGGCATTAGATCAGGGAAACGAGACCTACACTCAGGACTTCTTTCTCCTTTTTTTATCCCTCTTGCTGTTCCTGAGTGGCTAGTTCATCTTTAGCTAGTTCCCACCTTGTACCTTAACCTTTTATTCCACTCACATGCACTTGTTTTTTCCATGTTATATATGCAGATATGTGCAAAAAGGTTGGAGAGGAAAGGATCGACACAGCCTCTTACTCATCAATGCTCATCATTCAGAAGAAGAAGGAACATGTTACAAAGGAGAACAATCAGAGGCCTGGTCCGCCAATGAGAAGAACAAGTAAGAGAATTGAGGTAAAACACTCCAGTGGCTCCCAAAAAATTTATTGTTACCTCCTTATCTCGTCACTATGCAACCATTGTACATAAGTTATTTAAAAAAAAAAAAAAAAAAAAAAAAACGAGTATTCTATTATTTAAGTGACGAGATAGGAGATGAATTCATATGATTGTGCCACTGGGAAAGGTGTAATAATTCAGTACCATGGATGGAGTAAGGAAGAGTTAGTATTATGGAGTGGAGCAGTCAGATAGAGTGATCCGACTGGAGAACAGCCAGTTTGATCAGAGCAGAAGTGAGTAAGAGCTGTGGAGATCAATGGATCCGTCCTCTCCTGCAGTTTTGTGCGATATCCTGCATCCACCTAAATAAAATCGGTAACCCCTAAACACTATAAGCTCCACTACTCAAACACTGAAATAGCCTCCTTAATACCTAGCCCGTCTACCCTGAGTAGTGTCTGTGACAAGAAGCTCACGCTGATCTTAAATGAATGTAGGGAGTTTTGTCTCGATAATGTTGCTTTTTCAGGTATGAGATGTAGAGTATGGAGCCGATTTTCGAACAGCAGTCAGGGGGTTCCAGTAAGTGTATGAGGTCCTAGCTAACTTCTTGTATGGTTCAGAGATTTGTGGTAAGAGTATGGTTACTGACAATAAGCGAGTTCCCACACTTTCAAACCTTTCTCCCTGTTCTTGGTGCTTGCCTTGTTCGAGGACAAACAAGGATCTAAGTCTGGGGGAATTGATATATGATGTTTTTCACATCATTTGCATATATGTTTCTATTTGATTCAAGTCTCTAAATCGTGTTAGTCTAGTACTTTGTGGTCTTTTTCAGGTCCAGAGTTAGTAGATGAGTGAAGAGAAGGTACATGAAGAGAAGATGCCTTTTTGGAGTTATCCTGCGGAAAACACTCAAGAAGAACAATGGAACAAGCGACGGAGTGATCATGGTGGTTGTTCCAGACGAATATGGAAACTCCTTATTTCGGGAATTAAAGCCCAAAAGCCCTAATTCATTCCTACCACTTGGCGCCTCCTTATAAAAAGACCTGCTACTCTTATTTTATTTTTTTTTACGCTAGGTTTTACAAGACCTAGACTTTGTTTTTGGCGATTTGCAATTGTAGGGGAGAAGGCTCCATCTTTCCTAGAGAAGATCAACCTGAACCCTTTGTTTCTCTACTTCTATCTTATGCAATTTATTTCAGAATTTATGTCTTTGATTGCTTGCATCATGATCGAGTAGTAGCCGTGCTCGCCTAGGGTTTTTAGGGTGTTGAACCTGAGCTAAACATAGATAAGATATTCATAACTGTTCTTCATTCATATTGTTTTTAATGATATTCATAATCTGATCACTTATTAATAGATCTAGGGTTTATCATCTAGCTAACCGCTTAGGAGATAACCTGACATGTATTGAATGAGCTTAATATCCCTAATCAGCGAAAGTAGATATTAGGGTAGTAAGTGGACTAATCAGACTTGATCTCTAAGGCTTGCTATCAGTCCTCATCCCAACGACAGTTAGGCGGTGAGACTGATCTGCAAAGCGATCGCTGCCACGACAGTGGAACGATCCAGCTGAGTGATCCGAGTTCTAGAAAGCACTTCATCGCGCTTGAATAATTGTTTGGCTCTATATCGACACCCAATGAAATACCCTAGGCTAGCTCTTTATTAATCTGAACCAATCTTAGTTTATTTTTGTTAACTATTTGTCACTTCTTAAATCAAACACACTTTTCATCTTAGCTTGATTTCAAAACTTATAGAAATAAAGTGTAGACTGGTCCTCTGGACTTGAATCTTAATTACTACAATTACAACTGTTAACTTGGCAGTAGCAAAGATTCATTTTTAGTGTATCAACATGTATTATATTCGTGCCAAAAAAACATGTATTATATAGTATGCAAATTTTAAGCCGTTCTGTCATCATATTATATTTTTAACATAAATATTTTATATGTATTAAAACAAAATTTACAAATTTATCAATTTAATATTATTTTATCATATTTAGTTCAATATAATAATTATTAACATGATCGATTATAATAATATAATAGATAAAATTGGATAGAATTTTTATATTTAATAGAATAACTGAATATATATTAGAATAGTTCATTGCTAATTACAAAATTATTGAAACTATTTACATAAACGTTTTGGAAATTAAGATATTTTAAAAATATTTAGATCAATAATATGATTGATTGTGATTTATTTTTCATTTTATAAAGTAAAATTGAATATATTAATGTATAATGATATTCTAAAACTAATTACAAAATTATTGAAAATATTTACATATAACTTTTGAAAATTAAGATCTTCTAACAGATTTTTCCAAATCTCTCTCTCTCTCTCTCAATATATATATATATATATTTAAATTATAAATGAAAAGATATGAAAAAATATTATGATTAAAATAGGTATGACATGTTATTATGTATTTTGGTAATAAATGAGTGATAACTGATTTTCTAGTTAGGGTCAATTTTTCAAAAATATCGCACATGAATTAAAGTTGTGACTTCTCTTTTAATATATAAGACTAGAGTTTGATACGTCCTTCAAAGGGCGGGCAAGATCTTTTTTTTTCATCATCTTATATATTGATCTTCCGTTTATTAAATGTCAGAGATTGATTTAATCGACAAATATATTAATCTGTCTTTTTGTTTATCAATATGTTTAAATATAAAGTTCGGTTTTCAGTTTTGGTTTTAGGTTGTTTTTTTTTTTGAATTTCAGTTTGATTATGGTTTTTCCTTTTTGGTTCAAGAGATATATAAACCGCTCAGTTATTTATGAAATAATTTAATATATTTATATTGGCGTTTACCCGATCCGGATCTACAGGATCAGATTTCTTTCAAAATTTTATTTACTGAAAATTAGAAATTTCATACATGTATTCTAATAAAATATTATTTGTTAAAAATAAGATAATTCATTTATATAACCCGTCATTATTAATTTTATTTATATTTTAATACTGTAAATTATAGTAAAAAGTATTTTAAATTTTTATATTGGTAAAAAAATATTTTATTATTACATAAATAAAATATATTTCATTCAACCCGTATCATACTATATTAAACTATTTTTAATATTGTAATTTAAATATGTAACTATTTATTATTTTATATATTTTACTTTACTATTTTGTTTTAATACGTTGAAGTATGTGGTAAAATTCATGAATGCAAGTTATTTTAAATTTTATGATTTATAATATATTTAATAAAAAATTAAGTTACTTTATATTTATTAGTGATGTATTAATTTAATTATGAATAGAAATACTATGGGAATATTATTTTTTATTCTATAATGAAGTAATTAATATTCGTTAATAATTTATTTAATATTAATTATGAATTTATCTTAAATAAAAAGATATTAAAAGATATTATTAAAATGAAATCTTTGAAAATGATACTTGAGAATATCTTTTTAGATATCTTATTTTTAAAATATCAAAATAATAGATTGAATATAGTATATATTTAATAATAATTAGGTTGGTTGTTAGAGAAAAAATAGGAGGTTAAATAAATTCTATTTTACAAATCTTGAAATTTTAATAGATATTTGTTAGATTAGAAAAATTTTATATTATAATGACTAATGGGTTTACTTTAGTTGGACTGTTATAATTTTTTGATAGTCTAAAAAGTAGTGAATAAATATTACTCATGTTTAAATAGTATTGATAAGATGAGTAAGTATAGCGTTTTCCCATATAATAAATGATTTTGATGGTCCTTTGCATAGTCTATATTTATCAAAAAAAAATTCTCAACGCATGTTTTGAAAAACAAATGTGGAAAATTACAAAGCTATAACAACCGAATTACGCCTTAACATTTTTTGGCCAATACGTCTTAACATTTTTTCACAAAAATCAACCAATTACGTCGAATAAATTAAGATTCGTGTCTAGTTTTATTCACAACTTTTTATTACAATAGACAAAAGGAACCCATATATTGAAATTGACTTGTCTGTCCTAAATTAGTCTTATCATTTTTAATCAAATATCTTCCATTAGATTTCGCAGTTTCCATATGTAAGCTACACAATGCACATCACGGAATATATCCTAAGTTTCCTAGTGAAAAGGTTGTGAATGAACATTTTTTTCATGCATATCTAAAAGACTTAGAGTTAGTTTCATTTGAAGAAGTTTCCATGGTGAAACTTTTGGAAGTAAGTAAGGAGAGAAAAAAAAAATCAGTTGCAAAAGAAAAAAAGTAAGGTGAGAAAAAACAAAGAAACTTATGAAAATGCATTACACCACAGAAAAACAAGCGTATACAAATTAAGCTCTAAAATATTGTCTACCAATTAGCAAGCATAACGCCTTTTTTTAGAAACTAGCATAACAATCCATGCGTGCGAGTGCGACACTACAAGTGTGCACTAGATCACCAATAGGGGATTAAAAAAATTAGCAGCATACATTATCATAAATTAAATTAATTAAAAATAATTTATGTAGTTTGAGCTACTTATTTCTTACAACTTTGAACTTATTATCTAACAGAAAATAAAACTATACTTGATTATCTATCATATTTTCATAACACCTTAAGTTTGGGTCACTGTTTTATCTCTCAGCTAGTTTTCTATTTTATTTTTATTTGTTTGACACCAAAAAGCTAAAGATTAGTTTTTAATTATATTACTCCTTCCGTCTCATTTTATGTGGAGTTTAAAGAATTTTTTTTTGTCCCAAAATACTTGATGTTCTCAATAATCTAGATAGAATTTGATAGTATTTAAATTTTGTGACCAGTTACAAAATACTATCTATTTTTTTATTGGTTGAACAAGCTTCATTTATTGATATTTTATGTAACTAAGGTAAATTGTATAGAAGTTTGTATTTTCTTAATCAATTTGCAAAATCCTTATTATGAGATATGGGACAGAGAAGTATTAAATTTCTCCTATAATATCATTACTTCTATCCTTCTTGCAATTAGCACCATCCGCTGTCATAATCTGATTAAATTCGAACCTTCTTACAATCAACGGCTCTCATTAACTGACACTAGTTTTATTCTAAGAAACCATGACCCTTCTGTACTTTGATATTCTTTTACGTCAAATTCTCTAGCTTTTTTCTTCATTTTATATTTCATTAACCCTAAAAAGTTGTATATGAGACTATGACGAATTGACGATTTAATATATATTTTCTATTGGCAATACGATCATAACTAAAACATATTGAACGTGATACATGATTCAAACGGCAGCATACAAAAATTTACATATGCATATACACCCATTATCTGCAACTTATTAAGACCTTTTTTTTTTTAAGACCTTGCATATTAAGACCTTGCATATTCTCGAATCTTAAACCCGAATTTCCTAATTCATTGCACCACGTAATCAGTCGATGGGAGTCTTTCCGCACGTTAAATTATCTTAGAGTAACAACTAACTAACTGAAAAAGTATGAAAACATATATTATCCTCACGTTGAATTGTTTCGAAAAGAAAAAAAAAGAAAAAAAAAAAAACGAGTAACAAACTGGAAAATTAAAGAAAACATATATTATCCGCACGTTAAATTATTTTAATATTAAAACTAACAAGTAACAAGCTGGGGAACTATTTATGTTGTCCTCTTTGTTCCCCCACTTCCAATATTCTCGACCTTTTTTCTGAAACTACCAGATTCTCTACCTTTATCGTGGGTATATATTGAAGAGGCCAAAGAGATTTCAGAACACAAGCTCAAGTTATATAGATTGATAGAAATATTTACGCATACTAATATCTAATTATATATACAGGTAAATACACTAATCCCATATAACATTATAAAAAGACTATTTTTGTCTTTTTTTCTGAGTTCGTGGGTTTACTTACATATACACACACAGTACATGATGAGAAGAACTGGAATCGCCAAAACACCAATGCTGCTGTTAAGGTCAACGCCACAACTTCCTCATCATTCTTCTTTTACTGTCACTAAGAAAATGATATAATTAACCACAAAACATGTCATAGAAAGTGAAAAACACACACATAAATCTTTGTGGTGATTGCTTAATAGACTAAAAACTTTTTGATATATATTTTTAATAACTCTGTTAAAATAGTATAACAAAATTAAAACATTCATCGAAACCTTATTATAAGAAATCCGTACAAGAAACTTTTACCAAATATTCCTTCTTAATTGTCTTCATATAACTAGCTAGGGTGGTTTTAAAAGAAACTCAAAAAGTATATGTGCAAGTCGAAGATAGAAAACCTGGAGGTCTTATGTGAATTATAAGAAACAAGAAGTAAATATATTTGTATGAAAATGATGATCTAGGAGTTGGAAGCAAGTTCAAGGACGTGCAGGGATAAGCAGCAAAGCTGCAAAACAAAAGCCGATGGTCATCGACTACTCTGAAGATATCTCCGATAATAGAGTAGAGGTCAACTGTGGTGGCGGAGAGGAGTGGGTCCCACACCCACGTACCGGAATATTCTTTCCGCCGGGACAAGAGTGGGTGATGGATGGTGTCCCTGACGGTGCTGCTTCCTTTGACATGACGTTTTGGCTTAGGAACGTCGACGGTGTGGAAAAACCTGATTCTGACCATCGTTTTCCTAAATGAAACAAAAAAGTATAAATATGAGTGCCTTAATAACCATTGTGAGACTATACTATGTAATTGTAGCAAAATAATCCTGAGGAATGGTGTGCATCCACGTTTTACTATGATAATTTCGTATAATGTATGATGTTCAATAGCAATGTTTGCTTAATTAAAATCTTCGTTGTGATTATCATTTTGTATGTGCTAGTTTATCCACTCTGCAGAACTTCCTCTGATATTTAGAAGAAGAAGAAAATAACTTTCTCGTATATTTTTTGTCGTATGTTCTTACCTGAGGTTGAGAGGTTCTTTACACAAATTATAACATGGTGTCTTAATAGTGTTTCTTAGTTCTTCTTTAGACTTGGATTTAAAACAAGCAAAAAACATTTTGTCGTTATGTTTTTCTTATAAAAATACGTGAATCAGTAATCAATTTACACACCAGTGTGAATTCATTAGTTCGTATATGATTGGGTGTGCTCACTTCATAGATAAACTTTGTTGGAGCTTCGAGCGCCGATGGGTCGATGATACTTTAATTGGTTTCGAACCATTGGAGGGAACAATCCGAATAATAATAAAGAGATCGTGCAGACGTAGTGTAATTGGTTTGTTGCCAGTTTTAGTTACATGATTTTGTGCAGAAGAAATATATAAGCGAAAAATGCAAAACTGTACGGATGCTTCAGAAGGGTTAACAATAAATGGAAGATTTCTAACCAATGGATTGAGCTCAAATTTAAATACAAAATATAGGCTTGAGTTGTTTTCCACTGCCGCCAGTTTAAAATCGATCAATCCCTTAGATCAAAGGTTATGCGCAGTTTATGAAGACTAGTATGTCTATTGGTTTAATACGAGAAAAAAAAACTTCGATTTTGTTATCAGTGGTGTGAAAGTACTAAACCTTATACCCGTAATCCCCCACAAGCTCAGAGTCAGCCTTTAAATATTTTGATTGAAAAATAACTTCCTGTCCCAAAGATGGTTTATACCCGGGCCCAAAAGAATTAACCCCTTTACATTACCACTAAGCTACCAACACTTTGATGATTCGAAACTTTACAACCAATGGTACCTCATTAATCGACATTAGTTTATTTTAGTAAACAATATTTTGAATACTTTTGACGTCTTTTTTTTCCTAAGAGAAAGATTTTATTAAACGATTGAAGGATGCATAGTCGAAATACCTAGATGGCTGTCATACCTGGCCGCAGAGACTAAAGATGGAGGTTTAACAAATTCAACCCCAGAAACATAACCCGATGGTTAAAGAAACCAAACCCGGAATCAAGACAAAAGACGAGACTAAAAAAGACCAACAGACCCGTCGCCGCTAATTAATGGAAGTGCGCATAAGGTCAAATTCGCTAGCTTTTTACTTTATGTTTATGTTTATGTTTCATTAACCCTGAAAAAATAGTCTAAGACGAACATATCAAACTATTCACAAATGTTAATATATATTTTTTTATTATTTTCTGTTAATACGACCATATTTTAAACATATCGAACGTGAATCACGTGATGCACGATTCAAACGGCCAACATATAGATTTACATACATATACAACCTTATTGTTCAACTAATAAATACCTTTGCCTATTCTGGAATCTGAAACCCGAATCTCCTAATTCATTGTATCACTCGGTCAATGGGAGTCTATCCGCACGTCAAATTATTTTAAAGTAACAAGTAACAAACTAAGAAAGTATAAGAAAACATATATCATCCTCACGTTAAAATCTTATAAAGTAACAACTAACAAACTGATAAATTATTAAAGAAAACATATATTATCCTCACGTTAAATTCTTTTAGAGTAACACTAACAAGTAACAAACTGATAAATTATTTAAAAACGTATATTGTTCTCTTCTTTTCCCTCCCCACTCTCCATGATTCTCTCCCACTAAGTACAGTTTCTCGCGTGTGGGTATATATAGAGACGAGGCCAAATAAATTTAAGAACACAAGCTCAAGTTATATAGATTGATAGAAAAATATACTCGTACTAATATCAACCTATATCTTAGGTAAATACACTATTTCATATAACATAATAAAGTTATAAAAAGACCAATTTGTGTCTTTGTTCTTCAGTTTGTGGGCGTACTTATACACAGTACTGATGGGAAGAAGTGAGATCGCCAAAGTACCGATGCTGCTGTTAAGGTAAACGCCACAACTTTTCTTATCACTCTTATTTCGTTTTCACTCATAAAATGATATTGTCAACAACAAAACATGTAATATAAAGTAGAAAGACAAAAGTATTTGGTATATTTTTTTTGTAAATTAAAATAAGAAAATTAAACATTAACCTTATTAAAAAAATTCTTACGATCATCTTGGACTAAACTGTCTTTATATAACTATCTTAGGGTGGTGTTAAAGATAATCTAGAAGTAAATGTGCAAGTTGAAGATAGAAAAATTGTAGGTTCTTTGTGAAAAGAAAAGAAAGAAGTAACTAATATTTTTTAATGATAATGATGATTTAGGAGTTGGAAGCATGTCCAAGGACGTGCCGGGATAAGCAGCAAAGCTGCAAAACAAAGGCCGATGGTCATCCACTACTCTGAAGGTATTTTCGATCACAGAGTACAGATCAATTGTGGCGGTGAAGAGGAATGGGTCCCACACCCACGTACCGGAATATTCTTTCCTCCGGGACAAGAAGAGTCAGTGATGGATGGTGTCCCTGACGGTGCTGCTTCTTTTGACATGACGTTTTGGCTTAGGAATGTCGACGGTGTGGACAAACCTGATCCTGACCATCATTTTCCTAGCTGAAACTAAAAGCCTAACTATGACTGAGTGACGTAAGAATCTAAGGAGACTATACTATGTAACTATAGCAAAATAATCCCGAGGAATGGAGTGTACGCACGTTTGATTATGACAATCTCTGTATAATTTATGATGGCTCAATAGCAATACTTAAATTAACTAACATATTCGTTGTGATTATCACTTTGAATGTGCTAGTCTATGCAGAATCTAGTTTTATTTTCCTTATGTTAAATATCAAAATTTCGTATACACTCGAAGTCTTGGTTATTTTTTAAGTATCTCTACGCTAGTTTCACCATTCACACTGTATGATACCTTAACCTTAAATGCACTGACTTTTTTTCTTTCTGTGCTGATACCATTGCCAAATCAAACTATGGATGATGTGTTGCATCTTATAAGTATTTACAATGACCCTGCTCGTACGGTTTATTATGAATCCATCCTTTTGTAGGATAATAATGTATCCTGTTTCATATTGCTACATGATATGATGTAATGAGATAACTAATGTATAAGTTTGATAGGTGGTGGGTGCTCCTAGTGAC
Organism: Hirschfeldia incana; assembly: GCA_026261945.1. Taxonomy (NCBI): domain Eukaryota; kingdom Viridiplantae; phylum Streptophyta; class Magnoliopsida; order Brassicales; family Brassicaceae; genus Hirschfeldia; species Hirschfeldia incana. The sequence continues at coordinate 39,514 of JABCMI010000083.1, read as the reverse complement.
CCCCCCCCCCCCCAAAAAAAAAAAAAAAAAAAAAAAACGAAGAGATAAAAAAATGGTTATTGAACGAACCGAGTTGCCCTTACAGAGGGGTAATACAAGTCTTCAGGGAAATAAATTCTAGAACATAACCGTCAACACTCAGAATGGCAGTATTCACATCAATGAATGGCTGAAACCTACCCATTTCGTCTACAATATTTTTCTGTTACTTACCAATCTTTGCCGACATTTGTTTAGTTTTAGTCTGTGGTTAAGAAACCTAGCACAAGTACATTTTTAGTCTTAAAGTGCTTCACAAGTTTAGGGTTGTGTTTTTATCTCAAGTCTAACTACATCTGAAACATTGGACAACTCATGAGAAATGGTCATAATAAGGTTTACAAACTGTGAAAAGACAAGCTAGCTAAAAACAATTTTTTTTTTAAAACACAAACTTTCATTAAATTCAAATCAAAGATTACATAGCCATAGGGAATTAAACATCCTCTTGAATACAATTCATAAACTACACTAACCAATAGAAACAAACGTGGTAAATCTTCATATGAAGTTGACAGCGAATTCAACACAAGGTTTGAATGCGTCGATAATGCTTCCACGACAAATTCGGACAGCTGAGAGATAGTCACAAGTGACGTTGAGAGACAGTCCCCACCAACGAGAGAAACCGAAGTAATCTCGATTGCACCTTTAGGCCCTGTACAGACCGCTCCACAAGGTAACCAACTAGTGAGTAAACTGAAACTAAAACTCGAACAAGAATCCGAGAGATTTTCTCCATAGAAAAGAGACATGGTAGTGAAGTACTCTCCACAACAGCAGAGGAGGTGAGAGTTGTGCGACGACAACATAACCTTACTAGCTTTTGATAGCTCAGAGCTAGATGTCGGAGTGGAATCCCACCTACATCGGATACCAGATTCACAAACAAATGGCTCAATGCTGGACACCGGAGTGGATTCTAACTTACATCGGATGCCAGATTGATAAACAGATCACTCAAAGCTGGACGCCGGAGTGGATTCCCATCTACATCGAACGCCGGATTGACAAATAAATAACTCAAAGATAGACGCCAGAGTGGATTCTCACCTACATCGAACGCCCAAATTAGAACTTGTTGTGAGAGAAGGTATGTTTGCTGTGGTTGAAAGCATGGATCTTCAGGAGGTTGTTTTAAACCAAACGAGGCAACAAAAACATCAAGAGTCCTCGGCTTGAGTATAGTTGAAACGAAGAGGTTGACGACGTCACATGAAGGAGCCCACAAGGGGTGAGAGACCAAAAGAATCAGAAGGTTCTTCGGATCTACCAAAGCGAGCTCGAGATGAGGGAAGAACTGTTCGGTGATGATGGTGAAGGTTTTGGATTGTGAGGGGATGGCTCGATCCGGTGGGTCTGGAGGATCAGCCGGAGGTCGAGGGTTTAGATCCATAAGCGACAGACTCCCGCAAAGATAGAGCGTGAATTTGAGACGGAGAATCGATGGAGGTTTTGGGGGAACTGGAGGGACTGAAGAATCCATTGGAAACACCATGTCAAGATCCGGATCTGGTTGTTCACGCGGTAAGAGAGATCCAGATGAAACAGCTGCAGAAGACTCCATTGTTGGTGAAGAGGGAAAGCTTCGGGATGGTGAGCGAGACGTCGTCGGAGCGGCTCGGGGTTAATACAAGGAGGAGCTGTGGCGGAGGGAGACCTTCATTCTGGGGGAGAAAATTGATGTGCGGCTGTCTTGGACTCCGTGCCCGAGAGAGAAGCTAACTAGGGCAACAACCTCATTGTGTAGCTAAAAACAACTATATATATTACGAAAATATGGACTAAAGTTTTAATTAAATTTGTTTAAGATTAAGGTTAGGGTTAAAGTTGTAGGTTTTCTTTTCTTCTTAAAGATGAAAATTGTAGATTTTCACTAAAATAAAAGTTTATTTTCTACAATATCTTTGATAAGAAGAAATATCTGTTTTCAAAACATTATTTTGTCCAACAATAATCTTTGTTTTCAACCATTTCAAAAACTTTTCTTTAAGTATTTTAATAATGTTTTATGGTGAACACTTAATCAATATCATGGTAAAGGTTATATGTAACCGCAGATTCATATAAAAGTGAAAAGTAAGATATATTCCTAAACTCATATCATCTTCTTCAACAAGTGACATCATATCATCGTCTCAAATAACCTTACCTTCAGGAGACTTTTCACCTAACTCTGTATGGTTAAATTTTTACCATCTGATGTCAGTGTGTAAGAAGTCTTCCTTCGATAATGCCGCAATCAGTTCCTTCCCGTGGATCCATTGGCAATTATAGAAAGCTCGCAATGTCTTTATTTTTGAGCAAACTCAATACTCGAGCTCATCCATCCTTGCTAAAGCGGTAGAGGAAGCTTCCACGTGGATGGATATTCAGCTTCTACCTCCAGAGGGATCTCTTGTAACGAAGGCTAATGATGCTCCAAGAGTTCGTTGGTTAAGCCACATGTAGGATCCGTCAAATGCAATATTGCTACCTCATGGACTGGTCCTACTCAAAACTTAGGAGCGGCTTTTATAGTAAGAGATTCCTCTGGACTCCCACTGTGCCATAGCCGACGATCCTTCCCCCCCCCCCCCACTCTATCTTCCTTGGAAGCCGAGCTGCTAACTCTGGGATGGGTAGTGGAAGCTCTCAATGATATTGATGTGAAGAAAGTGATCTTGGAAGTGTCTTCTCCTACAATGATAGAAGCGTTGTTCTCGCCGGTGTTGTTCTCCCAGCTATCACAAGGTATCTCGAAAATTTTGAGATCTATTCATGACTACGATCATAGCCAAGTGACTGATGTGCCGGTTGAGGCAAACTCGATAGCTTTGCAAGTTGCAGTGAGTGTCACTAAGGACCGGAGATTACAATCTTACATGGCAAGAGGTGGTCCAAGTTGGTTATTGGCTCCACCTTAGCTGAAGCTGCGAACGGTGGTCTTGCTCCCTTAACCTCTTAAGAAGCTGTAATCACTGGGATTTGGAAGGACTGCATCTTCTTTCCTGCTGTGATGTTTTTTTCTCATGACATCTTTTGATGTTTTCTATCTTTATTGTTTTTTTTCATGGTTTTTTTTTCATTTGGTTCTTTACATGTATTCGAACAACTCCTTTTGAATGATTGCATTATTTTTTGACAAAAAAAAATTTAGAATAAAAATGATATGAACAAAAACAAAAGAACATGAAAATGGTAGATAAGTTTTTTCAAAAGGGAAAGTGATAGTAGATAAATTACTCAGACTATTTGAACACATCTACGAACAAAAATACTATTTTTAGTTAATTTGTTAATTAAAACTTAACAGACATATAGAATCCAAAGGGTTGGTGTGTAATGGGTAAAAGACAAATAAGAGCTGAGGTTAAAAGCAGTCAAAAACACAGAGGGACTTAGCTAGTGACAGTGCAGCAAAGCTTCTCACACATCCATGTCTCAATCATATGCTCTAAAAACCTTACCACGTTCATTCACATGCATGCTTTTCCATGTTTAATTTTATTATTATTATTTTGCGTAGAGCTAGTAATGTATCGTATTTTACTCTTTAACGAAAATGTGTTGGGTATAATCTTTTTATAAGATCCCATACTAGAACCAATCTTAAATATACATGAGGCTAAGGTTGGGCATTTTGTCTGTTAAATTTGATTCGATTCATTTCGATTCGATCCAAAAATTCTAGATATCCGTAAATTTTCGAATAAAAAAAATACTAAAAATTAATATCCGTTAAGATCAAAGAAAATCACAAATATTAAAACTTTAGGAAGCGGATATCCAATCTGCTAATATATAAATACATATATATATTTTGATTATATTTAAAATTTTAAAAATATAAAATTATATAATTATTATTCTAATATATGATTTGATAAATTTTATTCACATTATTACTTATATAACAAGTATTGCATAAAAGGAAGAGAAAAACAATTATGACAATTATAGTTTTTTTTAAGTTTTTTGTTATTATAATTATTAACTAAGGTTAAAAAATTTACAAAATATGTAGATTTACTACTTATTTTAATTTTTATCTTATATATCATGCAAAATATATTTTAGAAAACAAATTTATATCGAATTATTTCTACTAATCAAAACATATGAGATATTCGTAAGTATTCATAAGTATCTCCAAATATCTATTTATTTTTCAGATATTCGTTTTTTCTAAATATATGTATTTCTCCGAACCAAAGTAAATCGAAAAACAAAATATCCGTAATGTACGAAGCAATTCACAAATATCTTCAAATCTCGGAAATCTGATCCGTATCCAGACCTACATGAGACAACTCCACAAAGCTAATTTTGAACTTAACTCTGGCAATGGTAATATATTTTAATTTTTGTTTATTACTCCCTCTGTTTCAAATTAGATGTCGTTCTGTAGCAAAAAAATTGTTCAAAATAAGTGTCATTTTATGATTTCAATGCAAAATTTATTGATTTTTTATTTTAATATATTTTTCTATTGGTTGAAATCTGGATAGATGTATTGGTAATGATGTTTTTATCTAGTAAATATACAAAATTAAATATTTTATTAATCTGTGTGTCGAATTCTAGAAAGACAAGTAAAATGAAACGGGGAAAATACTATACAGTTTGAACATATTAAGTTTATATATTACTGTTACTCTTTTCTTTTTTTCTTTTTTTTGACAAAGGGTTTTACTGTTACTCTTTCTCTCTCCCTCTCGTTAATTGTTAGAATGGAGGTCGTTGTTTGATTATTCTCTTCAAGCCCTCTGGAACATATTGAAATCTAATCAGTTTACTTTTTTTTTTTATCTAATCAATTTACAAAATACAAGTAAACAATTTATCGTTTCTTTCTCTTCAAAAAATTGTCGTTTCTTAATCAATGAATTGTCACTTTGACCGTCGTACTTATGTCGCTAGGTTTGCAGACAACTTTTTATTATCACCGTGCTTGCTTCCTAATTTGCAAGATTTAAGAACGTTGTATGGTATATATTGTTGGCTATGATCTCCTTCATTGTAAACTATAGGAATAAATGGAATTTAAGGTATATTGTCTAATTATATGATATATGATAACGATCTCTAAGTTTGGGTGTTTTTAAACTTTTGAATAATATATTATTGGCTTTTGTAGTGTTTAATGCAAAGTACGACTATATTTAAAAGCTTCAAATTCAAAATGCGAGTGGCAACTTTTAACACTAATCAAGTATTCATAGAGAAATTAGAACAAATTTATATGATCAATTTATGAATAAATTTATTTGTGATTGCATGCTATTTGTAAGTAATCATTTTTTTTTAACTCTAAAAATTCCCAAAAGGGCTCCAACATCCAACGTTTACCATCCAAACAAAGAAATTGAAAAGAACCAAGAACTAGAAACACAAATGAGAAGGGAGAAACCGAAACAGAAAGCCTTAAACTTTCTGTTCTTCAAACAAACTTCACTAATACTCCACCTGATAATTTTTCTCCAAACTTAGTGCCGATACAGCTCTTCCCTCTCCTTCTCAAAAAGACTGCACAGCCATACAGGATCCCCTCTAGCAACATATGATTGGCTCCGATTCTCCAGAGTCACACTCCTAGCAATTTTGAAGGCCGGTGCATTCTCTGCTCTCACCACATCGTTCAGCTCCCATTCATTAAACCGACAAAGAATCTCTGCACTTTCTTTACCATATGCTCGAAACGCCGGCCAAGCAAGAGGTCTCTTAACCGCTCCCACCAACTCTGGAGCCTCCACTTCGAACACCACCTTCTGAACCTTATTTGATAGCATACTTTCCATAGCCCACAAGAGACCATGCTGTTTTGCTTCAACCAGGGAAATTATTCCACTAAAAGCTCGTCTACTATGCATCACTACTTCACCATAACAATTCCTTGTCACCCACGCAGCCCCTGCCCTGCATTTATCTTTAGACCATGCAACACCCACATTGCATTTCAGAAAATGAGGTCTCGGTGCCTTCCACTTCTTAATAGCTTTCCGACCACAGCCACTGATCTTCTCTGTCTCAACACTCTGTTCTTGAACCAGAAACCAATGTCTAGCGTCCTCCTGTATCTTCCTCATTGTATCATCTGCATCAAAAGACTTCCCTTCAAAAAGAAAAGAATTCCTGTTTTTCCACAGTAACCATAAAACCCATGGAAAGATGCAGCTGAGTTCCTTAGGGATATCCTTCTGTTTCTTTATCTCCAAGAGATAACTAAAATTCTCAAGTAAGCTCCTGTTTTCAAAACCCCTTCTGGGAAAAGGAAAGCCCACTTGTGCCCAAATTCTTATCGCTGCGTGGCAAGTGAACAAAACATGATTGATCGACTCCCCCTCACAACCACACCTCTGACATCTTGAGTCCACTTTCATTCCCCTAGCTATGAGGCACTCACCCACTGCCAGCGCCTGAGATAAGGCCTTCCACATAAAGATCTTTATCTTCGGTGGAGTTTTGATTTTCCATACCTTACACTTAAGATCATTAACCGACGGCTTGGTAAGAGCTTCTCTTCTTTCCACCGACTGATCTAACATTTCAGCCAACCAGTATCCAGATTTTACAGAGAAAGCACCCGACTTTTCATGAACCCATTCATACGAGTCTCTCTCCCTCCATGCCGGCTTCATTTTCAAGATTCTCTCAATATCCTCCTGAAAAAAACATTCATCGAGTTTGTTTCTATCCCAAGTTTTCGTTTGTGGACTTATCAGGTCACACACTCGCAAGTCCACATTGAAGAACCTCTGTTTTCTCAAAGGAGCAACGGTTCCGTCGAAAACAACCATTTTTTCGTCCACACAAACAGAGATTCTCCCGATCCCACATTGCATCGTAGGCCTTGACAGAGTAGCTCTCGACCATGTAGCACACTTCTCCACGCATATGATGGTCGAGAACCCAGTTTGGCAGATAGAAACTCACCATCCGGGTAGTATCTACTCTTTAACACTCTAGCACACAAAGAATCTTCCCTCATAAGTAGCCTCCACCCTTGTTTTGCCAAAAGGGCTTGATTAAATCTTTCAAGATTCCGAAACCCCAAACCACCATTCTCCTTATCTAGGCACATCTTATCCCATGAAACCCAATGCATCTTATTTTTCCCTTCACAAGCATTCCACCAGAAGTTGGCCATGGCACTCGTCAGCTTCTGACAGGTTGTCTTAGGAAGTTTAATCACAGACTTCGCAAACACCGGCATTGCCATTGCTACAGATTTCAAGAGGACTTCTTTCCCTCCAGTTGATAGAAAGTTCGCATACCAACCATTGAACCTAGCCATCATCTTTTCCTCGATATATTGTAGCATCTCCACCTTAGAACCACTGAAACATTTTGGAAGTCCCAGATACTTCCCCATGCCACCTTCATTCTCAATTCCTGTAAGTTCTTTGATTCGATCTCGTACCTCTCCATCCACGTTTTTCCCAAAAGAGATTGCAGATTTAGCAAGATTAATCATCTGTCCTGAGACCCTCTCAAATTCTTTTAGGATTCTACACACCAGTCCACATTCATTTTCATCTGCTTTACAAACCAGCAGTGAATCGTCCGCAAAGAACAAATGAGTAATCAACGGCCCTAAAGCTGCAAACTGGATGCCTGTTACTTCACCCCGTCGTTCCGCTTCATTTAGATGGTGTGAAAGCCCCTCTGTACACAGATCAAAGAGAAAAGAAGATAGAGGGTCTCCTTGTCTCAGTCCTCTACTTGGAGTGATCCTCCCTTCTGATTCTCCATTCATTAGCACCGTGTAAGACATCGTACTTACACAAAACATGATCCAGCTCCTGAAGATATCATGAAAACCCAAAGCCTTCAGAAGAGTATCCAAATATGACCACTCAATCCTATCGTAAGCTTTGGACATATCTGTTTTCATCGCCATAAACTCTTTGGAGATTCTCTCATGTGTTCTCAGCCCATGTACCATTTCATGCGCAATTATTATATTGTCCGAGATCAAGCGTTCTGGTACAAACGCAGACTGCGTAGGAGACACCAAGTATTCCAGCAAAGGCTTCAGTCGAGTGACCAAGACCTTCGAAACAATCTTATACATTACGGAGCATAAGCTAATGGGACGTAGATCCACCATAGACTCCGGATTTTGCACTTTTGGTATCAAACACAACTGAGTCAGATTCCATTCTTGTGGGAACGAGCCAGAAGAGAAGAACCCTTTGATCTCTCTCGTCACCTCGCTACCAATGATTTCCCAATATTGTTGGAAGAAGAGTCCATTCATACCATCTATCCCAGGTGCGCTTTCTGGCTTTATCGAGAAAACAGCATCTCGAATCTCCTCGTCTGTTACTTCTCTGATTAATCTCGTGTTCATCGCCTCTGTTACTCTTGGAGCCATTCCATTAAAAAAGGTTGCCACATTCAAAGGCACAGTCGTTGAGAAGAGCTTTTCGAAATAATTCGCAGCTACTTTGCCCATAGCTTCATTCGATGTATGTTCCTGGCCGTTCTCCTCTACTAACTTTGCTATATGGTTCCTCTGTCTTGCAGCCTTAACCGATGCGTGGAAAAAACTAGTGTTATTATCCCCCACTACCAACCATTTATCTCTGCTTTTCTGACTCCAGAAGTCTTCCTCATCCTTAAACGCTCTTCCAATCTCCAATTTCAACTCCCTCACCCGGTCCCAACTCGGAACCAGAGAACCAGATTCCAACTCCAGCTCGTGTCTGAGTGTCCTCAGTCTCTCATTGGAGTTCAAACAGTTGTCCTTTTTCCATTTCCCCAACGCTCTTCTCACATCTCCCAATCTGTCTAAAATTGAAGTGCTAGCTGTCCTCTTCTGTTCCGACTAAGCAGACTTTATAGTCTCGAAAACACGGTGCTTTTCAACTATTCTCTTATCGAAACGGAAGTCTGCTTTCTTTCTATCCTTGGCTCGAAAGCAATCGACCATCACTGGTCTATGATCCGACCCTAGTTTCTCCATGAAAACCTGAGAAGCATCGGGGAAGTCACGACGCCATTGTTTGTTTCCAAAGCACCTGTCTAGTTTACACTGAATATTCTTCTTGTGTCTGACCCCTGCCCAAGTGAAACTGTCTCCATGTCCTACCAATTCCTTCATCTCACATATTTCCAGCATCCTCACGAATTCCGAGAAAGACGAAGTAGCCCTGTTAGGCCCCCCAATCTTTTCTTCATTACTTAGGATCTCGTTGAAATCCCCTACAATACACCAGCATTCCTTCCTCCCCACACCATATCGCATCAGCCTTTCCCAAACCCTTGTTTTCCCTTGTTGTGATGGCTCCCCATACACAAAAGAAACCAGAACTTTATGTCCCTTCCATAAAATAGAACAATCAATGATGTTCTTGCCAGCGAACTTAACCTCCACACACACCTCTCTTTTCCACAACAGAGCCAAACCACCTCTCAAACCCAGTGGATCCACCACAAAAACTTTGTCGTAACCTAATTGTAACTTTAAATCAACCAACCTCTCCTTTTTCTGTTTCGTTTCCATCAAGAAAAAGATCTCAGGGAAATGTTTTTTACGCATCTCCTTGAGACGGGGAATCGTCAAGTCCTGAGACCGTCCCAGGCCTTGGCAATTCCAACTGATGATACGCATTACTGCTTTCGCAGTCCCTCACTTGGGACCGCCTCAGATGTTGATCTTCTTGCAACTTTCACAAAGTTACCCGCCATCACCTCTGCTCTCCTCTTTGCAGCACCAGTACTAGTTTCTGGCTCAACCAAATCCTTAGCACCACTTACTGCGCCCTCATCAGTGTTCTTTCTAGTTCGAAAAAGCTTCGGGGGACGTCTCCGGAAGCTACCCCTTGCTTTTAGACTCCCGGAATATTTAGTCTCATAAGCTCCGAGACTAAAACCCGTTGGATGTCCACAAGGTTTTCCTTGATCCATCGCTTCGCCCTCCTTTCTCCTCATGATACCATCCAAACTCTGAAACTGATCCACCGCGCTAGAGTTTACCCTTAGACCTCTCTGACCCTTTCCATCACCTGGTGACTCTGAACTTTCATTCTCAGGGTAGCAGAATGTAAGACCCTTTCCTTGGTTCACCTCAAAGGTTATGGCCGGAGCAGCCTCGAGTCTCAGAAAGCTTTTCTGTCCTATGGGGTCGTTCTCCAAATCTTCGACAGACTTCCTCACTCTCTCTTCTCTTACTCTTCTTTCGCCTCCTTCTGCAGCCAAAAGATATTCTCTCATATTCTGCAGAACTTCCGGGTTTATTTTTCTCCGACCAGTTACGACATCGACACCCACTTGATTCTCTGAGAGTACACCAAATAGAGGATCATTCGGAAGTAACATCCTCTCTTTGTTCTGCTTCTCCGCTAAAATCATCTGTTTTCGTTCCTTCGCAAGATCTTTCCTTTCCTGAATGAGAAGAGGACATTTATCCTTCTCATGAGTGAGTCTCTGACAATGGAAACATCTCTTTTGCAATCTCTCAAAGTCAAATCTCAGCTCCACAGACCCATCACCGTTTGGTAAGTTCACAACCTTTGACTTCCGTACCGGTCTTGACACATCAAAAAACACCCTCACCCTTACATAATCAAGCGTATGAGGTTTGTTTGGGTCATACGCAACCTTATCAACCCTTCCTATCAAATCTCCAAAAGCCTCAATCGACTCATACGTGTAGTAATTCACTGGGATATTGCGAATCTGTATCCACACTAGCAAGTACTTTAGGTAATCCTCCGGAGGATTCTCCATCCATCCATCGATTACAATACACCACTCCTTGCACGTCCAAACCATCTTCCTCAACACCTCCTCCATATCATGTTCATATTTGAAGACAAATTGAAACATGGTTTTCGACATAGTCATCCCTCTTACTCTATCGTACACCTGCCACTTCCTTGGCATGTCTAGAATTACATCTCTCACCGTTTGACACTCTGGATTTAGAATCATGCCAATGATACTCAGTTTATTCCTCTCCATTGCACTGAATTGAGGTAGGTTCGGTAGGTTAAAAGAAACCTCTTCCTCTTCCAATGACATCGACTCAAAGACTTTGTTTATATTCATGTTCCCCCGCGAGAACACACCAAAAGCTTTCTCGAGTTCTTCACAAGCTCAGAGGCGGCTGCTTAGAACCCTAGAAAAATATATGAAATACACTCAAAAGAGCTAGATTCCTATCCAAGTATTCGAGATTTTCTGTTTTTGCAAGCAAAAAAAGAGGAAAAAATCTCAACGATATGCTCAACTTCCCTTATTTGAGCAAAAACTCAAAAAAGTTTAGAGAGAAAAAAAGCCCAAAAGAGGGGGTTTTGTTATATTTTAAGTTGCAGTGAGTGTCACTAAGGACTGGAGATTACAATCTTACATGGCAAGAGCTGGTCCAAGTTGGTTATTGGCTCCACCTTAGCTGAAGCTGCGAACGGTGGTCTTGCTCCCTTAACCTCTTAAGAAGCTGTAATCACTGGGATTTGGAAGGACTGCATCTTCTTTCCTGCTGTGATGTTTTTTTCTCATGACATCTTTTGATGTTTTCTATCTTTATTGTTTTTTTTTCATGGTTTTTTTCATTTGGTTCTTTACATGTATTCGAACAACTCCTTTTGAATGATTGCAGTATTTTTTGACAAAAAAAAATTTAGAATAAAAATGATATGAACAAAAACAAAAGAACATGAAAATGGTAGATAAGTTTTTTCAAAAGGGAAAGTGATAGTAGATAAATTACTCAGACTATTTGAACACATCTACGAACAAAAATACTATTTTTAGTTAATTTGTTAATTAAAACTTAACAGACATATAGAATCCAAAGGGTTGGTGTGTAATGGGTAAAAGACAAATAAGAGCTGAGGTTAAAAGCAGTCAAAAACACAGAGGGACTTAGCTAGTGACAGTGCAGCAAAGCTTCTCACACATCCATGTCTCAATCATATGCTCTAAAAACCTTACCACGTTCATTCACATGCATGCTTTTCCATGTTTAATTTTATTATTATTATTTTGCGTAGAGCTAGTAATGTATCGTATTTTACTCTTTAACGAAAATGTGTTGGGTATAATCTTTTTATAAGATCCCATACTAGAACCAATCTTAAATATACATGAGGCTAAGGTTGGGTATTTTGTCTGTTAAATTTGATTCGATTCATTTCGATTCGATCCAAAAATTTCAGATATCCGTAAATTTTCGAATAAAAAAAAATACTAAAAATTAATATCCGTTAAGATCAAAGAAAATCACAAATATTAAAACTTTAGGAAGCGGATATCCAATCTGCTAATATATAAATACATATATATATATTTTGATTATATTTAAAATTTTAAAAATATAAAATTATATATTTATTATTCTAATATATGATTTGATAAATTTTATTCACATTATTACTTATATAACAAGTATTGCATAAAAGGAAGAGAAAAACAATTATGACAATTATAGTTTTTTTTTAAGTTTTTTGTTATTATAATTATTAACTAAGGTTAAAAAATTTACAAAATATGTAGATTTACTACTTATTTTAGTTTTTATCTTATATATCATGCAAAATATATTTTAGAAAACAAATTTATATCGAATTATTTATACTAATCAAAACATATGAGATATTCGTAAGTATTCATAAGTATCTCCAAATATCTATTTATTTTTCAGATATTCGTTTTTTCTAAATATATGTATTTCTCCGAACCAAAGTAAATCGAAAAACAAAATATCCGTAATGTACGAAGCAATTCACAAATATCTTCAAAACTCGGAAATCTGATCAGTATCCAGACCTACATGAGACAACTCCACAAAGCTAATTTTGAACTTAACTCTGGCAATGGTAATATATTTTAATTTTTGTTTATTATTCCCTCTGTTTCAAATTAGATGTCGTTCTGTAGCAAAAAAATTGTTTAAAATAAGTGTCATTTTATGATTTCAATGCAAAATTTATTGATTTTTTATTTTAATATATTTTTCTATTGGTTGAAATCTGGATAGATGTATTGGTAATGATGTTTTTATCTAGTAAATATACAAAATTAAATGTTTTATTAATCTGTGTGTCGAATTTTAGAACGACAAGTAAAATGAAACGGAAAAAATACTATACAGTTTGAACATATTAAGTTTATATATTACTGTTACTCTTTTCTTTTTTTCTTTTTTTTGACAAAGGGTTTTACTGTTACTCTTTCTCTCTCCCTCTCGTTAATTGTTAGAATGGAGGTCGTTGTTTGATTATTCTCTTCAAGCCCTCTGGAACATATTGAAATCTAATCAGTTTACTTTTTTTTTTATCTAATCAATTTACAAAATACAAGTAAACAATTTATCGTTTCTTTCTCTTCAAAAAATTGTCGTTTCTTAATCAATGAATTGTCACTTTGACCGTCGTACTTATGTCGCTAGGTTTGCAGACAACTTTTTATTATCACCGTGCTTGCTTCCTAATTTGCAAGATTTAAGAACGTTGTATGGTATATATTGTTGGCTATGATCTCCTTCATTGTAAACTATAGGAATAAATGGAATTTAAGGTATATTGTCTAATCATATGATATATGATAACGATCTCTAAGTTCGGGTGTTTTTAAACTTTTGAATAATATATTATTGGCTTTTGTAGTGTTTAATGCAAAGTACGACTATATTTAAAAGCTTCAAATTCAAAATGCGAGTGGCAACTTTTAACACTAATCAAGTATTCATAGAGAAATTAGAACAAACTTTATATGATCAATTTATGAATAAATTTATTTGTGATTGCATGCTATTTGTAAGTAATCATTTAAAAGCAAATCATAAGAATGTGTCATGTGTGTAATATGATCCAAATTATATATTTTAAAGCTGTCCTTTCCAGACGAGTGAAATGCTATCATTGTAGGTAGGTCCGGGCACGGATCGGATATCCGGGTTTTTGAAGGTATTTGTGATTTGTTTTGTATGTCAAAGATATCTAATTTTGTATTTGCTTTCTTTCAAAGAAATACAAATATTCAAAAAAGGGATATCTTGAAGATAATTAGATATTTGCGGATATTTGCGAATACTTACGGATATCTCATATGTTTTGATTAATACAAATAATCTTGAAATTTCGATGCAGATTTGTTTTGTATGATATATTTTTTACGTGATATATAAGATAAAAAATAAAAGAATTAGTAAATCTACATATTTTGTAAAAATTCAAACTTAGTTAACAATTATAATCACACAAAATTTAAGAAAAAAATCTAATTATCATAAAAAAAAATTCCTTTTTATGTACTACTTTTATATAAGTAATAATGTAAATAAAATATGTCAAATCATATGTCAGAATAATAATTATACAACTTTATACATATATAACTTTAAATATAATCAAGATATACATGTACTTATATATTGCCGGATCGAATCGGATATATGTTTCCCAAAATTTTAATATTTGTGATTTGCTTTGTTTTTGACGGATATTGAATTTTAGTATTTGCTTCGATTTGTAAAGTTAAGGATATCCGGATTTTTCGGATCGGATCGAAGCGAATAACGAGTCGAATCAAAATTTACGGATATTTTGCCCAGGTTTTATGCTATCCTTTCCAGACCAGAAAATCAAAATTTCAATATGAGACATTAGACCAAAAAACAATTCATTTTGGTTTGTATATATATATGATTCAGTTTTTTTTTCGATATGTTAATACTTTCATTTTATAGTGTTTATGGTACATGTCAAACAGACACCCAATCATTTTGACTTAAGTTTCCTAGAAAATTCATCAAAAGGTATTTCAAGATAGTTCCTCGAAAAATTTTCTCCAACAATTAATGCTAACACGACTTCTACAAACTGATAAACTGTTAAAATGAAGAAAAAAAAAGAAATTCAACACAAAAGCTAAAAATATTAGACTTTTTCACAACTTTAGAGAAATAAAACATTTATCTCTGACCTTTTACATCAAAAGAGAAGAAAGATGCATATCTTATAAGTGAAGGGACTGCGAATTTCGCAACATGATGAGGTGCCCCACTACAAAAGGACAAGAATCATGAACCATATATTCAATTCAACAATCTTTCTTATTGAATACTATATTAAAACATTAATATAATATACATACATAACTCATCATATTAAAAAGAAAAAAGTAGGGAAAACGTAGACAGTTGTGATCCGAAAAAACAAAGAAAAGTCATTAATTTAACCAAAAGCAGAAATATCGTCCCCAAGCATCGAAAGAGGGTCAAAATGGACCCCTCATCACCTTCATTTATAAAATCATATCCCCACACAATTTAATTAGATACACCAAAATAAATATTCTGAAATGCATTTAATGTTTAAGAAGTAAATGGTCTTTCAATTTCATCAAACATAGCACAGTTCTCAACTTCGTATCCAGAAAAAAAAAATACTAGTATATATGCAAAACCAATGGCACAAACAATTATCTGTAAATTGACAAAAACCATGAAAATGAGATCTGAGAGTGGAGTGTAGATAATCATAAATATGGCCGTGTGTATGTGTGTGGACTCGACTCTCAAGGGGTTATCTTTCTCTTTCGTTAGTTGCCAAACAAGTAGGAACAAAGTCTATGTTCACATTATCATTACTTCCAAAATCACAAATTTTTCCATATTATCTCGATCAATGCGAAATGTTATTTGGTTATATTCTCTTTGGCATCTTTCTTGTTTTGTACACATTATGTTCTCTACTTTCTTCTACGACTGGGCCAAAGAGGATAATTGGGTAGAGATCATATCTCTGAAAGCAGAGAACCTTTAACAAAAAAAGACTAAAGATAAGATGAAGCAAAAACACCAAACATATCTCCATAAAGATTGCAAAAGAAAGATGAACAATATCAAGATTTGTAGTTAATATGATTGATTAACACAAACACTTAATGATAGAAAAGTAAAAGCAGCAGGCAATTCTCCTTCTCTTGCCTTCACCTTGCTCAAAAACATTGAAGGTGGGAAATTAAATAATAAAACCAAACTTAAAAAAACAAATTAAGTAAACCAACCAAAACTCCATCCCACCTAGTGAGATCAGAGTAAAAAAAAAAGATCCACTTGGATCCGATTTGAACCGGTGAATCTTCGGTTATGCTAACAAACCTGATTCCTAATCCGAATAAGCTGCTAAAAAACGGTTAGCTCGAGATATGAACACATTGCATGATCCGATCATTTTTTCCCATTGGCTAATGCTACTACCTTCAAGGGCTGTTCTAGCCATAACCGTCAGACATCAGTTCTCCAAGGCAGCAACTTTGGCCCTGTGAGCTGCAGACAAATCCCTCTTCCCTCTTTCCTCTCCTCCGTATTCGCATGAGTCCGCCACAGAACCGGTCTTGAGATCAGCCGGTGGTATAAAGCAATCGAGAGACAAACCAGGAACGTTAAACGCAACTTCCTCGATCGTCCAGCTCTCTTCCATCTTCGTCCTCGTGTGACTCATCGCCACTTCACCAAATCTGAACAGCGTCACAACCGAGTGTCCTGAGTGAGCGATCATGACCCCTTCCACCTGGCGGTAATCGTCTAAGGATGAGTTGTACGTGGTCTCCCAGAAGACAGTATCTCCACCGTTGGATTGGATCCTTGTCAGATGCGAATCCTCGATGTGAACCAAGAGTCCTGTCTTCTGACTGAAGTAGCCGGAGAGCACGTGCCTTATGATCTCAGCTGGTCCTTCACTCCTCGCTTTTAGGGTTTCAGGGTCAGTGCATAGCTTGAGAATGAAGCAATCTTCACCGTTGACATTCTTCTCTCCTATACACTTTGCCTCCGCGAACATTGCAGCAGTAGTTCTCGGATCAAGACCCTGACATCATCCACACAAAAAAACACTTAAAGATCTCTCGTTTTCGAACAAAAATTATATATAAATAAAACTCTAAATTTGTAAAAAAAAAAAAAAACTCCCAAAGTATTCAAATTTTTATTAAGACCATCTCTAATCCCCTATTTTTACCTCTAAAATAGAGGAACTCTAAAATAGAGATGTGTTTTGCTCCAATGTATTTCTCTAAAATAGAGATCTTCAAATATAAGCAAAATATAGAGGAATAATATTTCTTCCTCTATAAATAAAGGAAAAAATAGTAATATCTATTTTAGAGGTGAAAATAGAGGTGGGTTGGAGTGATTTTGCTTCTGAATGCTATTATAGAGGTAAAAATAAGGGAGGGTTGGAGATGCTCTAAATAGCTTATATAAAGTATTATTACCTGAAGTCCACGGCGGAGAGGCCTGACGGGTCCTTTAGCGGTGTGAGAGCCAAGCCAAGGAGTGTGTCTCCACACGAGCTTTCCATTACACCCAGCACGAACTTTATTACCGCCAACGGCTAGCTCGACGTACCACATGTCTGGATTCATCTGCCAGAGAACGAACCCTCCGGTCTCAGCCTTCGACGGGTTCCGGTTCCTAACGGTTCTCGTCGCGGTCTGAAGCTCGGAAGTGATCATCTTGAGCTTCCCCATAGCGTAAGCGTTTTTGATGGAGTTCTGAAGTTTCTGCCCACCGGAAGCTGCGGTGTACTGTTGGAGTATGTACTGCGCTGATGATGTCTCCTGCAAGAACATTAAAACGACGTCACTTTAGCACCGAGAAAAAAAACCGTTAAAACGACGTCACTTTACCACCAAACGAAAAAAAAAGGTGAGATCTTTAGAGAGAGACTAACGATTGGTGTGTTTTTGATGCTAAGGTGAGGCAAAGGATCGGAAGAGGAGACGTGAATGGGAGCGAGAGGAGCTCCCATGACTCCTAAAAGAAGCCTCAGGTCGTTTCTCCGGCAAGCCGCCGTGGCTGCAACAGAGGGAGCGCGAGAGAGCTGTCCTTTGACCCAGTTACCTAGACCCGACCCGAGTCGTTTCGAATCTCCTACACTCCCTCTTCCTCCTCCTTCTCCTTCTTCGTCTGGATCGGGTCCTTCCATAACGGGTCTCAAGCTTCCGGATCTCTCGATTAAAAGCTCCGGTTGGGTTACATAGTAGCCGCCGCCGCCGTTAGTGAGGTTCTTTTTCCCCCAGGAGAGAGCTGTCAAAGGTGAGCTGGACCGAGCGGGGCTCACGGAGCGAGACCTCGTCCTGGAACGCGACGGGGAGAGACCTCTGAGAGCAGAGAAGAATCCTTGCTTTTTCTCCATGAACAGAAACTTCGTCTTCTTCCTCGTAACGTTACACAACAAAAGGGTTTCACAGATAGAGTCAGCTTAAGAGCTGGAGAGGAGAAAGATTTGATTTTTTTTTTGTTTCCGAGTCTCGCAGTGGAGAGAGCGAAGAGAGAGTTTATGAACTGAGAGAAGGAAAGCGAAACGAGAGAGAGAAAGACAGTGATCTGTTAAATGACTATTCTACCCTCTAGTTGTTACCCGATTTTCCATTTGAGGAAATACACGCGCCTGTCTGATAGTTCACGCGCATAGGATATATTCCTTGATTTCTTTCCAACCTGGCTACGCATGATGGACACGTGTAAGGAGATGAACGGCGAGTGATGGGATCTAATGGTACTCGCAGTGGTGTTGTGAGGTTCGCGCCGTTGAGGATGGTGGACGATCTATTTCGTGTGTTATTAACGGTTTCCGTTAAGTTCCTGGAACGTAAGAGGACAATGTCGTTAACTTCAGAGTGGAAAAAAAAAATACGTTTGGGGGAACTGGCAGCGGTAAATTAGGGACTGGTTTGTTACCTTTTAACCTGTATCGTAAAATTCGATTTGTACTCTCATTTTCTTTACAAGGAAAAAACAAAACAAAATTATTTCTTTTGATTGATAAAGCACAAAACAAAATTATTTGCCAATTTATTCTTCTGTAATCTGTACTGGTGCCGAATCATTTCTATAAATGTTGTTATAGAAAATGTCGGTACCTGTTTATGGCTTGGTATATATACATATATAAGAACTGTTAGTGTCCAATATTGTCTCTATTTTTAGTGTCCATAGTTAAGACCTCTACTTAAATGTATCATGTTTCATGAGATTTGAGGTGAGATGAAAAAATTATAGGTCACGTGGTAAAATATAGAATGGAATATAATGAAATAAAGTTGAATGATAAATTCATGATCTTCATTTTTTATCAAATTGATCATTGATCTTAACTTCTAAAAATTGACAGCTGATCTCGATTAAATATGTTAATACAATAGTACAATACGATTGCAATCTCTTGTCTAGACTACTTCGAAACCCCTATAACAACTCAGTTTTTCCTGTCTTTGGTTTGTAACAGAATAATCGCATCATGACAAGTTTACATATTCCCCAGCTGTTCATCAGTTACAAATGGAAATTAAGAAACATATATAATCAAGTAAATGATTCTGATAATTTACATGTACACAGAGGATAACTTAGGAACTTTTTTTATTTGACGAACGGATATCAGTATAAGACTAAAGGGTTTGGATTTTATTATTTGAGTACTGTGTTTCTTCAAGAGAAAGGAACACAAAAGAGGTCTTAAGAGAGGGTTCCTTCTTTATCCGACAGAGAGAACAGCCATTTGTGTGTGTTTTCATTGGCCAATTGCGTAAAGATAGCAATTCTCCTCTTATATATATGTTCCGATTAAAAAATTGTAATTTTATTCACAGTTAACACTTTCGTTCTGTAATGTAATAATGATTGAACAGATTCCTCACATCGACATGCTTAGAGCATAATGTGACTATCATTTTGGCTTCTTATATAATCCAATATATAATAGTAGCAAGAGCTTTTCTTATTAGAGCTTCTACATCGCAGTTTAGAAAAGCTTCCCTCATCACAATTAGTAATATCATGAGACTATTAATTTGTTTTAATTAGTATTATTCTTTAATTATATCATTTTCTGCAACGTAACCAAACTTTTGCAGAGAAAATGTCTCAAAGAAAACTAACGGCAATAAGGTTAATTAATAGGTAAAACTATAGTAGATCTAAGAGATTGTAGCTTTAAATCCTTCGAAAATCACTTTAAAATGAGAGTTTCATAGTTTGTATTTCTTCAAAAAAAATACAGTGTTACAAACATGGCCGGATCTGAAATTATAAAGGCTATAAAAATTTATTAAGAACTTTCGTAAAAAAATTTAAAGTTTCGGGCCTATATTCATATATGTAACATGTAAAAAAATATTAGACTAAAATAATATTTTATTGGAGAGGACTCAGATCTTATATTTAGAGACTTTTAGACATAATCATTTTATTTTTAAACAAGTTTTAAACCAACACCTGAAAGTTTCACAATGAACGGAATTATGGGCTCTAACATCCATCGTGGTTTTTCTTTTGCAGGAATAATACCCAAATCATGAATGTTCATTAATTAAAATATCCAGTTGAGTTCATCATCTGTTTCCTTGACAAAAAAAAGAGAAGGTTTCATCATATGTTTGCTTTGGATTGACGGAATCGATCTCTTTAATATCTCGTACAGTTGTTATAAAGGTTTTCATCTCCACAGCAAAATCATTAACAAGACAACCTCAAAAAAGAAAAAAAAATTGTGAATATGTCACAATCTCATTTATTTAAACGAAAATGGAGCTTAATAGCTTATATGTCTCTATCTCATCCCATGTGACGGGAACTTTGTTAAGGTTAAACGGACGTAACGTAACATTCTCTTTGATTAATTAATTTCACCTTTTTACTATTAATGATAGATTTGATTCGATAGTTATATAAACAGAACTCCTGACCATGCATCCACTCTATGCTAGCTCTTTACCTCGACCAACTAGATCTGAACAGATGGATGATATCACTGGCTAAGTCTTAAACCATCCCTAATTATCCCTAACCTAATAGGAATACACTGTTCATATGCCAGGACTAGTAGTTAAGTCTTAAACCAGCCCTAACTATAGACTGTTTGTAGGCCAATGCTTAACTGGCCTAACAATAGTCTAATAGTTTATTTTTTTTTTGTAACTGACGACCGTTTAATAGTATGAGTAACTAGTAAAAAAGTTTTTTGAAAAAAAAATCTTAAAATATATACATAATTAATGGTAAATTTTTAGATATTTTGTTAAATTTAGAACTTATATATCTTAGAGAAACATCAAATATATAAAGATGGAGTTATTAACTTTTAAAACTATTTTTGTTAGACCGTTAAATATAAAGAAATAATTTGAGACGGTTATGAGGCCTGGACACGGATCGGATATCCGGGTTTTTAAAGGTATTTGTGATTTGCTTCGTACGTTACGAATATCTAATTTTTGTATTTGCTTTGCTTCGGAGAAATACAAATATTCGGAAAAACATATATCCACAAAATAATTAGATATTTACGGATATTTCATATGTTTTGATTAATACAAACAATCTTAAAATTTCGATCTTTTACGTGATATATAAGATAAAAAATAAAAAAATTAGTAAATTTACATATTTTGTAAAAAAATATACTTAGCTAACAATTATAATAACACAAAACTTAAGAAAAAAATTATAATTATCATAAAATATTTTTTTCCTTTTATGTACTACTTTTATATAAATAATAATGTAAATAAAATCTGTCAAATCGTATGTTAGAATAATAATTATATAATTTTATACATATAGAACTAAATATAATCAAGATATACATGTATTTATATATTGCCGGATCGGATCGGATATCCGCTTCCAAAAATTTTAATATTGTGATTTGCTTCGTTTTTTACGGATACTGAATTTTAGTATTTGCTTCGATTTGTAAAGTTACGGATATCCGGATTTTTCGAATCGGATTGAAGCGAATAACGAACTGAATCAAAATTTACGGATATTTTGCCCACCCCTACTTATGACTGACATATACCCAAGACCAGCCCTGACCCAGTTAAGATCTCATTGGCTGGTTCTCAATCACGCTAGTTCACATTTGGAAGTCGGATTCTTATTGTCGGCTAGTTGTGTACTTGTGTTGGAATGGTTCATGTAAAATTTAACAGGTATAACCCATACTCTTCACTTAAGGTCATAAAAACAAAGTTGTAATCAACAATTAATAAATTAAAATGATCTGAACATAGTTAATGACTTAATGTGATATCTTAATAACGTTTGGAGGGCGTGACTGCGATAGAATTAGAAGGACAAGTAGCACGTGTATGTCTTTAAAATTAGTTTGGAATGGTCAAAAGAGCAACGAGGAGAAGAGAAAAAAAAATCGCATACGCGTTAGCTTTTTCAGTGCGATAGTGGTTACAGCTAAGGTAGAGCTCATTTTAAAGTATAAAAGTTCTTTGGGTCGATGAAAAACATTAAAATTGTCTTGTAAAATTAATATGAATGCATTTGTGTACTAAAAAATCCGATGCTAGGGACATTAAGTACCACGTGTAACTCTCGAATACTACTTGGTCGTTGTTAAAGAAGAGGTGCTTGTCCTTGTAATCAAATATATAAGCAACCTTTTTATTTAATTAATTTACTAATCAAATTCTGTTAGCCACCAAACTTTGAAAAATAAAAGCTATGAGTATGAACTGAAGAGCATATTGGTCAACCAAACAAATAGTGAATTTAGATTCTGATAAGGAACCCGCCAAGTCAGCAAATAATTCAAGTTGGTATCCAAAACAATCACAAGTAGGTATTCGATTAACCTTTCCATTAAATTTTCAATGCTTTCACAAAAATATAAATTTAATCATTCTAAGTGTAGAGAAACGACCTTGGCTTTCTCTTGTAATGATCGACACAAAACGGAACCGATATGTTTGGCGAGTCCTTCTCCAAACCGGAGATAAACTCTATATCACTATGAATCGAAAAGATTACAAGCTTCGCACTAGTTGCGTGTTTTATGAGAAATTATGTTTCTATGTTGTAAATAACAATGAGAGCATCGACCTATATTTATACTAGACCTAATCATGTTAATCCTTGTTGTAGAAGGAATAACATATGTCCTAAACCTATAAGGAATTACATTCCTTATCGAACTTAGACTAATATCTTTGTGTCTTGTTTCAGGTCCAAAACCGAAGTCCATGGACGAGCCCACCAGATGGCCCAAGAGGCACCAAGGCCTCACATTCTCCACCTTGACTCTTTGGCCATTCATTCCTAGGCTTCTCCGTCTCTCTTCATCTCTTCTTCTGCGAAAAAGAAACCGACGAGCTTGCCGCATCGTCGTCTCCGAGCACCACCGTCTGTTCCTCGACGCCGTTCCACCGGAGATGCATGCCTTTCTCCGATCCTTGCTCCCCTCTCTTTCCCGAACACTTCCTCTCTTCGATTCCCTGTGACCAAGACAAGATCCCGACCACGCCGCCGCTTGTCTTCACCGGCGTTAGCTTCAACCGCCTCCGCCATTGGTATCTCAGGTTCCATTTGTTCCTCCTTGTCTGCTTCCTTAGACAATTGAACAAAATCATAACCTTTGATTTCAATTCCTTTCCAGCTTGTGCCTTTGATGAATCCGCCATTGACCTTCGTGATTCTCCGGTAGCAAGATTCCTTATGCTTCTTCCCTCACGACATGTGAAATTGAATCAGACAAAAGGTATCACCTTTTGACTTTTCTTTGCTTCCTGTACGTGTCTTAAGCTCCCATTTGTTACCTTGTATTGAAAACTCTTTAGCAAAATAATTAAATATATTCCCTTGTTTAATTTCCAGCTCATGGTGTAGACGTCTCTGCACCTCCGTTGCTTCCGTTAGGTAATCAAATAGAATTGTTGCTTTAATTCCTTTATGAGCATAAACCTGTGAATTAATAATCTTGTGTTCACAGCTTTGTTGCAGACGTTTCCTCGCTACAACCACACGTCCTCAGGTAGAACTTCTGATCCTTTTCTTTAAATGATTTTCCTGCTTCTATTGAAGCTTGAACCTCTGCATAAAAAATTCTTTAACTAGTATTCTTTGAATAATTTTTGCAGGTTCCTTGTATAGACATCTCATGTCTACAACCATCATTCTTCAAAGGAAATATTCTACACTCACATTCATCCTCTTCCCAAGCTTTATAAATCCCTGTCGAACCATCAGTTTGCTTTTCCTGAAACTGATACTTTCTTTTGTGGCCTTTCCGCGAGGTGAACAACTCGGCAGCATTGTTACCTGCAGCCACACGAGACCTACTATGGCAGAACCTTGAGGATTTCCAAGCATGTCTCGAACTTTTTTCCAGGTACATATTTTAGTTAGGAAATCCGCAGGATTGATAGATGTGTGAATCTTATGAACCGTAACGTCGCCAGCTTCAATTACGTCCCTCATAAAGTGTAGTCTAGTGTCTATATGCTTAGTCCTTTCATGGAATCCTCCATTCTTAGCTAAGTGTATAGCACTTTGAGAATCTGAAAACACTCTCACGTCATCTTGCTTGAATCCCAGCTCACCAACAAAACCCTTAAGCCATAATGCTTCTTTAAAAGCTTCGGCTAATGCCATGTATTCTGATTCTGTCGTCGATAGTGCCACAATGTGTTAGAGACCTGATCTCCAGCTTATTGTGTTGCCTCCGACTTGAAATACATATCCGGTAACAGATCTTCTTCTATCCAAATCGGTCGCGTAATCCGCGTCACATAATCCTCGAACCATGAAATCTTCTCCTTTAGTAAACAATAAGTCTGAATCTAGAGCTCATTTAAGATCTCATCACCCACTTAACAGATTCTCAATGTTTTCTTTCTGGCTTGCTCATGTAACGGCTGATTAAGCCTACTGCGAAGCATAAGTCTGGTCTAGATCCCACCATTGCATACATTAAACTTCCAACGGCTGATGCGTATGGAATCACGTTCATGATACTTGCTTCCACGTCCTCTTCTTCTTGTGTCAAACTTTTAAGCTTGAATTGTGGTCCGATAGGAGTAACCACGGCTTTGCTCTTTGTCATGTTAAAAGTTTCCAGCACCTTCTGTAGATACTTCCCTTGTGATAGCTTTAGAGTTCCTTTCTCCCGATCTCTAATAATATCCATCCCAAGTATTCTTGAAGCTGCTCCAAGGTTCTTCATCTCAAACTCTCTCTTCAAGCTGTCTTTGATTCTTTTAACTTCTTTAGAATCCTTAGACGCTATGAGCATGTCATCGAAATAGATCAAGAGATAAATCATATGAGATAAATCTGAACCTTTCATGTAGACACAAGGATCGTATGCGCTTCTGTCGAAGCCTTGCTGTTTCATGAAGCTATCAAATCTCCTATTCCACTGTCTTGGTAACTGTTTTAATCCGTAAAGAGATTTTAACTGGAGACAAACTTGATCTTCTTTTCCTTCCTCAACGAAACCCTCTGGCTGTGCCATATAAATCTCCTCGTCCAACGTTCCGTATAGGAAAGCCGTTTTCATGTCTAGTTGTTCCAAATCAAGATCATAATTTGCAACAAGTGACAGCATAATTCTGATCGACACATGTTTCACCACTGGTGCAAACACCTATGTGTAGTCGATCCCTTCAACTTGTGAAAACCCTTTAGCTACTAATCTAGCTTTGTATCTCGGCTTCTCTACTCCGGGAATGCCTTCTTTCAGCTTGAAAACCCACTTGCTGCCAATAATCTTCTTTTTCTCTGGTTTTTCAACCAGCTTCCAAGTCTGATTTTTCTCCAACGAATCCATCTCTTTTTGCATTCCTTCGTGCCATAACTTCCAGCTCTTACTCCTCCTTGCTTCTAAATAGAATTTAGGCTCATCCATATTTATTTCTTCTGCTGTAGCTAGAGCATAAGCCACACAATTCGAATCATCAAACCTAGAAGGTTTCTTCACTTCTCTTCTGATTCTGTCTCTAGCAAGGATATAATTATCTAGATTTTCTTGTTGAGCTTCCACAACTTCTTCTTCACTTTCTGAACTTGAGGATTCGGGTTCCGAGTTTTCTGATGCTAGAGAAACTCCACCTTGAACTGTATCCTCTGTTTCAGTGTCTATAGTTGTGCCTGAAGGTCCTTGAATCAGCACCGGATGGAACGTAACTCTCTTCGTTCTCTTCTTCTTCTCGCTGACTCCTTTGATGTCTTTAAACATCTCTTCCTCATTGAAAATCACGTTTCTGCTCACTGTACATCTTAACTCTTCTGGTAACCAAACTCGATAGCCCTTAGTCCCCTCTGGATATCCCATGAAAACTCCTTTCATTGCTCTAGGACTTGTCTTGGCTTGAGTCACGTGAACATAAGCTGTACACCCGAACTTCCTTAGATGATTTAAGTCTGTTTTGGTTCCAGACCACACCTCTGCTGGTAGCTTGAAGTCAATAGCTGTACTAGGAGATCAGTTGATTCAGTAGACAGCTGTAGAAGCCACTTCCGCCCAGAACTTCTACTCTAAGCCTGCCTCTGTCAACATGCATCTCACCTTCTCCATAATCGTACGGTTCATGCGTTCTGATACTCCGTTTTGCTATGGAGTATAGACGCATGTTCTGTGTCTTTTAATCCCTGTTTCTTTACACAATGTATCCATCTGTGTATTGCAGAATTCTAATCCGTTATCCGTCCTAAGACACTTCACCTTCTTTTCTGTCTCAGTTTCCACGCTTGTCTTCCATTCTTTGAAGTTCTGGAACACTTCACTCTTTGATCTTAGGAAATAGATCCAAACTTTCATAGAGAAATCATCGATGAAAGTAACAAAGTAGAAGCATCCTCCGAGACTCTCAACCACCGAAGGTGAACCCCATAAGTCCGAATGGATGTATTCTAGGACATCCTTAGACGTATGCTTGCCTTTTGGAAAGCTTAGCTTGTGTGCTTTACCCAAAACGCAACTCTCGCAAAACTCCAACGTCTTTACATCCTTCGCGTTTAAGTATCCCTCCTTGACTAGAATATTCATGCCCTTTAGACTCATATGTCCAAGCCTAGAGTGCCACCTCTTAGTCAAATGGATATCAGGTCTTGCAAATGCAGCTTCACCACTCAATACTGTCCCTTGTAAATAATACAAGCCATCACAGTATTTCCCAGAAATAACCTTCTGATCTCCTTTGTAAAACTGCATCATGAAGTCTTTGCCTTCGTATCTGCATCCCATATTCTCCAATAATCCGTAGGAAATAAGGTTTCTGCCCATTGTAGGCATGTAACGAACATCAGTGAGAATCACGCTTGATCCATCATCATTCATGATCCTGATCTTCCCGATCCCTTTAATCTCGCTGACAATGTTATTTCCCATCAAAACCTTTCCTCCTTCTATGTCTTCAAGATCAAATAAGACATCTTTATTGGGAGTGATATGGAACGTACAGCCAGAATCAAGTACTCACTCGTCCTTAGTAGCTTGCTGGCTGGCTACTAACACCAACGGTTGATTCTTCTCTTCAGCTATGTTGACTGAATTTGATGGCTTTCTCTCTGGACACTGCTTTTTAAAGTGGCCCTCCTTGCCACACGTCCAACATTCTTTAGAGAACTTGGTTCTTGACTGTGATCTGTTCTTGCTCTTTGATCTAGCTCTCCAAGTCTTGTCATTCTTCTTTTCGCCCCTGCCTCTGTTGTTGCCAACGTACAGCCCCTCTGAGTTACTCTTGGACTTGTTAAGAAGTCCCTTCTCCCTTAATTCAACTTCCTTAGAATAAGCTGAGCTTGTAACATCACATACTGTTAAGGTTTCTTTTCCGCTGCCGTACTTCAATGCATCAACGAGAGACTCGTATTGCTTGGGCAAGCTGGTTAAGATCTGAATAGCTTGATCTTCTTCACTGATCTTAATATCCAGACTTGTTAGATCTGCCACAAGTTTCAGAAACACATCCAAATTTTCCTCAATGGTCTTGTGTTCTTCCATTCTGAAACCTGTATATCTCTGCTTCATGTAGATTCGAATAGGTAAAGTCTTGGTCTGATACTCAGCTTCCAGAGCCTTTCACATAGCCAGTGCTGTAGGCTCCTGCATGACCTTGCGTAGAATAAGATCAGACAGACACAAACTGATCAGATTCTTTGTTCGCAATTCCTTGTCTTGCTCCTTAGGATCAGGTTTCTCATCCTTCTGTTCTTCACCTTCAGCATCCGTAGAAGGAGTTTTCTCCTTAAGAACAGACCCCAAACCAAAAATCTCTAGCTGACACAGCATCTTATACTTCCATAGACCAAAATCACCCTTGCCATCGAATTTCTCTACTTCAATTTTCTTTGAAATAGCTTCCATCTCTCCACTAACCTGTAAACTTGTTTTTCTTTGTTCGCAGGTTGCTGTAACACGCCGTCGCCGTCAAGCTTCAATACCAACGAGCTGAGTCTTCTTCACCACACCAGATAAGAATTCTCCTTGCTTGTTTATTGAATCTTGCCTTCGAATCTCTGTAACTAGGATCTCGGTTAGCCTAAGCTCTGATACCACTTGTAGAGAAACGACCTTGGCTTTCTCTTGTAATGATCGACACAAAGCGGAACCGATATGTTTGGCGAGTCCTTCTCCAAACCGGAGATAAACTCTATATCACTATGAATCGAAAAGATTACAAGCTTCACACTAGTTGGGTGTTCTATGAGAGATTATGTTTCTATGTTGTAAATAACAATGAGAGCATCGACCTATATTTATACTAGACCTAATCATGTTAATCCTTGTTGTAGAAGGAATAACATATGTCCTAAACCTATAAGGAATTACATTCCTTATCGAACTTAGACTAATATCTTTGTGTCTTGTTTCAGATCCAAAACCGAAGCCCATGGACGAGCCCACCAGATGGCCCAAGAGGCACCAAGACCTCACACTAAGCATCATACTATTTGAATTAGTCAAACAGAGGCTCAACTAAATCAAAACATTTTTTTATAATTAGCTGAACCAACTAATTTCATTCGTCAGACCAATATTTTTTTAATTTCCTTTCATTTATGGAATCTAATCCATATATAACTTTCAAGATTTTCATAGTATATAACTCCTTTGGGGACAAAATTAATACTCATATCATATATAGATATACTTCAAAGCTTGGTACGAGAAATGAATTTAAAAAGCATTCAACAACTTAACCAACTAATATATATATATATATATATATATATATATATATATATATATATATATATATATATATATATATATATATATATCTCTTATATATTAATCCTGGAACATTACAATATGTT
Source organism: Hirschfeldia incana (assembly GCA_026261945.1). Taxonomy (NCBI): domain Eukaryota; kingdom Viridiplantae; phylum Streptophyta; class Magnoliopsida; order Brassicales; family Brassicaceae; genus Hirschfeldia; species Hirschfeldia incana. Next base: position 10,428 of record JABCMI010000083.1, on the reverse strand, counting down.
TTGTAACCACATATCATCACTAGAATGATTCTCAAAAATCATTAGGAAAATAGGTTGGTCCGTATAAATATATATTATATTTTTTATTAAACTAATTATCGCAATAATTAGTAGTTTTAAATTATTTCCTTAAATAAAAACTAGATTCTCAAAAATCTTTAGGAAAATAGGTTGGTCCATATAAATATATATTATACTTTTTATTAACCTAATTATCGCAATAATTAGTAGTCTTAAATTATTTCGTTAAATAAAAACTACGTAAACTTATTTCCTTAAATAAAAGCTACAAAATTAACTATTATGATTAACATAGATATGACAATTAATGATTACAAATCAAACATATTTGATAAAAAAATGTATCCTCTACATTTTATTTTAATTAATATTATAAAAAAAAATCACATTAAGCATATTTAAACTTTTTTTTCATATATATTATATTTTGAATTTTTTAAAACGCCTATAAAATATGAAAAAATGGTAAGATGTTATTAAGATGATATTTTTTTAGAATTGAACCAGATTCGAAATGAAATATTTCGGATATCGAATATATCCAAACCAGATTTATATACTTAAATATATTAATTATTTTTACAATTTAATATCTAAATATATACAAAATATAAAAATGTTATTAAGTTGTCCAAAATGAAATATATACAAATAGTTAAAAATACATGTTTAAAATAGTTAAATGATATTCAAAATATCAATATTTCAAATATGTATTGATTTCTTATCTGAATATTGAAGCTAACCAAATTTTATGTTAAGTTTAAGTATTTTAGCTTGCATTATACACATATATATGTTATAAATATTTTTTTTTATATTTTGAGAAATTTAAAGTATATATGAATTTTATTTTAGTTTTTAAAAATAAAATGAGTTATCTGAATCCAAATCTAAACCGAACCGGAGATCCGAACCGGATCGAACTAACAAAAATCGAAACATAACTGAACCGAACCAAACCAAACTGAACCAAATGGTATCTGAATGTCCACCCCAAACCAATTGTTAAAAAAGTTCTTGATAACAAAATGCATTCTAATTGTAATATTTAAATATAACATATTTTAAAAGACTCACTACGCGTATGGCGCGCATTATCATCTAGTATATATATATATATAACTAAGACAAAGTGCATGCATGCAAATGCATGTTATTGTATTATTTGTGAGACTTCTTGATAAGGAAACAAAATTAGATTAAGGGCACTTGGGTTTTCCCTTGGAGCTAAGCTTGTCTCGATAGCAAGGGCATTGATGCTTGTTGCCAAAGGTACCAGAGGGAACACACCTACATTGTCTGCAACAAATGCCACAATACTTGATACATCTGTCTTGAAACCCTGCCTTAGCACACCTTCCTCTGCATCTACTCCCACAGTATACCTCCATGCCTCCTATTCTTCCTGAATTTGTCTCATTTCAGCATTCATATTAGATACAAATTAAGATAACCTTTGCATTGAGGCCTTTAAAATGATAACATATTCAAACATCATGTTTGGGTTTATTACTCTAGTACCGTCTGGTGTGAGAAATCATATACATTTTTTTCGGTTCACAACTAATTGACAGTGAATATCTCCCAAAAAAAATAACTAATTGAGAGTGAATGTATCATACCTCCGTACGTGTGTCCATTACACACTAGTCTACTCGCTTCTCACTCAAATTTGTACGTTTTGTGTTGATTTTGTGAGGGAGTATATTTTCTATAAATAACTTGTCATTATTTTCTAACTAGATATGAGCTCGTTGCGTTGCAACGGGTTTTGTTTGATGTTTTAGTTTAATATGAAAATATGAAAATATAAAATAATAAATATTATTATAGTTTTATGATTATTCTTAAATATGATGTGTGATATTTATTTTATAAATAAAAACTCGTTTTCACACATAAATTCACGTTAACATTTATATTTTACAATCATGATGCGTAGACAAATGTTACAAATTTTGTACTTGAGATTAAAGAATATACTGTACCTAAACGTTTTAACTCAACACAACTCAAAATAATTTTTATTAAAGAATTAATATTAAATAAACTTTTAGAATTCTCTCTGATCAGGATTTTATAAAAAGAAAAACAAATCTCATTTGGTTTAAAAAGGAAAAAAATATGTCACATAATGATATTTTTTTTATTGCCACATTCACAATCTAATTTTTTAATTGACATATATATATATATATATATATATATATATATATATATATATATATATATATATATATATATATTAATTATATCCAGTGAAATAGTAGAAGTTATTTTTTGTTTATAATATTTTAACACAAATTTTCAACTAAAATTAAATCTGTAATTATATTGAAAATAAGATTACATATAGAGTTTTATTTTATTTAGTGTTTTTAAAAAGGATAATTTAATGGTTATTTTTTTAATCAGATAATATTTTTTATGTAAATACTATTGTGTTTTCCAAAAGATAATATGTGGAAGCTTACACCTATATTAGATGTGAAATAGTTGTAGTTATATTTGGTTATAAGATTTAACATGCAAATATCTATTGAAAATGGAAAATTTGTTATTAATAAGAAATAATATGTATAATTTTAAGATTTTTTTAAGGCTTTTTAAAATGTATATTATTTTATATTATATCTAAACATTTTAGGTCAGCACAACTCAAAATAACTAAATGAAAAGTAAAAAAAAATGAAAGTCAAATACAGTCAATGATAACATTATACACATTTGCTAGGATACTTTAAAAAAAAAGAAAATATTATATTTTATAAATCTCCTTTTTATTTACAGTAAAAAAATAAATAAAATTGAAATATTCTTTTACATTTTTGTTTAAAATTTTAGAAAAATAAAATTTTTCTTATAACCTATTATAGTTATCTATCTATCCTTTAGAATTTCAGAAAAAAATTATTATCAATATATATTTTTATCATAAATTATTTTCAGTTTTATAATTCTCACTATATATGTTCATATTAATTAGCAACTTTGAGGAGCCAAACTCAATATAATATTTTACAATTATATCTTCATTAGAATTTTAAAAAAGGAAATTACTATTGAATAAACTATTTTCAGATCTTTTTTGTTTATGATATTTTAAAAAGGAAAACTTCTACAAAAATTTCTACAAAGTAGTTTAAAATTTTCTTTTTACTACCAAATAAATTTTCAATATATTTTTTATAAAAATCATATTTATTATCAAATAATATTTTGCAATTATCTTTTATTTAGGATTTAAAAATGGAAAATGACAATAAATAATATTTCTAATTATTATTTTTTGAACATATTAACACATGTCATAATCTTAAATATTTATATCATCCTGAAAGGATTTTGAAAAGGAAATTAGTATTAAATAAACTATTTTCAGATCTTTTTTTATGATATTTTAAAAAGGAAAATTTCTACAAAGTAATTTTAAAATTTTCTTTTTACTATTAAACAAATTTTAAATTTATTTTTATAAAACTTGTTTTTATTATCAAATAATATTTTGCAATTATCTTTTATTTAGGATTTAAAAATGGAAAATTACTAAAGAATATATTTAAAATTATATTTTTTAAACATATTAACACATTTCATAATCTTAAATATTAATATCTTCATTAGGATTTTGAAAAGGAAATTAGTATTAAATAAACTATTTTCAGATCTTTTTGTTTATTTTATTTTTAAAAGATAATTTTCTACAAAACTTACTACGAAATAATTTTAAAATTTTCTTTTTTACTATTAAATAAAAATTTAATTTACCTTTTTCTATAATTTTTTTATTATCAAATAATATATTACAATTATCTTTTATTTAGGATTTAGAAATGGAAAACTACTATGAATAATATTTATAATTGTATTTTTTTTAAAAAAATTTAACACATGTCATAATCTTAAATATAAAAATTTTAAGTGTCATGATCATGTTAATTTGTAAATTTTAAAAAATAAGGTTTATATAATAATATAGGAAAATCAATGCTAAAAGATAATTGCGAAAATAATTATTTTAGTTTAGTATATAGGATTTGTATAAACGAAATTTATGATTTTTAAAAAATCTATACAAATTTTTTTAAGAAGATTATCTTTTCTTTATATATTATAAAATAGGAAAATCAATGTAAAAGGATAATTATGAAAGTAATTATCTTAATAAGATTAAGTAGAAAAATAGGAAAAATTATCTTTAACTTTATATAATAATATAGAAAAAATAGGAAAATAGGAAAATCAATCTTATTACATAAGTATATTTCACGCATGTCACAATCTAAAATATATAACTGACATGTGCCGCGATCGTATTAAAGAGTAACTTTGAAAACTAAGCTATATATAATAATGTTTTTTAAACATATTAACACATGTCATAATCTTAAATATTTATTTCTTCATTAAGATTTTGAAAAGGAATTTAGTATTAAATAAACTATTTTCAGATCTTTTTTTATGTTATTTTTAAAAGATAATTTTCTACAAAACTTACTACGAAATAATTTTAAAATTTTCTTTTTTACTATTAAATAAAATTTTAATTGGCCTTTTTTATAAAACTGGTTTTTACTATCAAATAATATATTGCAATTATCTTTTATTTAAGATTTAAAAATGGAAAACTACTATAAATAATATTTATAATTATTTAAGATATATTGCAATTTATCTTTTATTTAAGAGAATTTTCTACAAAACTTACTACGAAATATTTTTCAAATTTTCTTTTTTACTATTAAATAAAATTTTAATTTACCTTTTTTATAAAACTTGTTTTTATTATCAAATAATATATTGCAATTATCTTTTATTTAAGATTTAAAAAATGGAAAACTACTATAAATAATATTTATAATTATTTTTTTAAAACATTTGAACACATGTCATAATATTTAATATAAAACTTTTAAGTGTCATGATCATGTTAATTAGTAAATTTGAAAAACCACGATTTATATAATAAGATAGGAAAATAGGAAAATCAAAAGGATAATTACGAAAATAATTATTTTGATTTAGTATATAGGATTTGTATAAACGAAAGTTAATATTTTTAAAAGATCTATACGAATTTCTTTTTAAAAAGATTATATTTTCTTTATATAATAAGATAGAAAAATCAATGTAAAAGGATAATTATGAAAATAATCATCTTAATAAGATTGAGCAGGAAAATAGGAAAAATTATCTTTAATTTTATATAATAAGATAGAAAAATAGGAAAATCAATCTTATTATATAAATGTTAAATACATTGCACACATGGCGCAATCTAAAATATATAACCGCCATGTGTCGCAATCGTGTTAATTAGTAACTTTGAAAACTAAGCTTTATTATAATAATATATTACAATTATCTTTTATTTAGGATTTAGAAATGGAAAACTACTATGAATAATATTTATAATTGTATTTTTTTTAAAAAAATTTAACACATGTCATAATCTTAAATATAAAAATTTTAAGTGTCATGATCATGTTAATTTGTAAATTTTAAAAAATAAGGTTTATATAATAATATAGGAAAATCAATGCTAAAAGATAATTGCGAAAATAATTATTTTAGTTTAGTATATAGGATTTGTATAAACGAAATTTATGATTTTTAAAAAATCTATACAAATTTTTTTAAGAAGATTATCTTTTCTTTATATATTATAAAATAGGAAAATCAATGTAAAAGGATAATTATGAAAGTAATTATCTTAATAAGATTAAGTAGAAAAATAGAAAAAATTATCTTTAACTTTATATAATAATATAGAAAAAATAGGAAAATAGGAAAATCAATCTTATTACATAAGTATATTTCACGCATGTCACAATCTAAAATATATAACTGACATGTGCCGCGATCGTATTAAAGAGTAACTTTGAAAACTAAGCTATATATAATAATGTTTTTTAAACATATTAACACATGTCATAATCTTAAATATTTATTTCTTCATTAAGATTTTGAAAAGGAATTTAGTATTAAATAAACTATTTTCAGATCTTTTTTTATGTTATTTTTAAAAGATAATTTTCTACAAAACTTACTACGAAATAATTTTAAAATTTTCTTTTTTACTATTAAATAAAATTTTAATTGGCCTTTTTTATAAAACTGGTTTTTACTATCAAATAATATATTGCAATTATCTTTTATTTAAGATTTAAAAATGGAAAACTACTATAAATAATATTTATAATTATTTAAGATATATTGCAATTTATCTTTTATTTAAGAGAATTTTCTACAAAACTTACTACGAAATATTTTTCAAATTTTCTTTTTTACTATTAAATAAAATTTTAATTTACCTTTTTTATAAAACTTGTTTTTATTATCAAATAATATATTGCAATTATCTTTTATTTAAGATTTAAAAAATGGAAAACTACTATAAATAATATTTATAATTATTTTTTTAAAACATTTGAACACATGTCATAATATTTAATATAAAACTTTTAAGTGTCATGATCATGTTAATTAGTAAATTTGAAAAACCACGATTTATATAATAAGATAGGAAAATAGGAAAATCAAAAGGATAATTACGAAAATAATTATTTTGATTTAGTATATAGGATTTGTATAAACGAAAGTTAATATTTTTAAAAGATCTATACGAATTTCTTTTTAAAAAGATTATATTTTCTTTATATAATAAGATAGAAAAATCAATGTAAAAGGATAATTATGAAAATAATCATCTTAATAAGATTGAGCAGGAAAATAGGAAAAATTATCTTTAATTTTATATAATAAGATAGAAAAATAGGAAAATCAATCTTATTATATAAATGTTAAATACATTGCACACATGGCGCAATCTAAAATATATAACCGCCATGTGTCGCAATCGTGTTAATTAGTAACTTTGAAAACTAAGCTTTATATAATAAGATTGGTGCACTTCTAATTACGTGGTTAATTACTGTATAACTAGATCATCAAAAAACTTTGACACTCTCAGAAAAAAACTTATATAGTTCTAAGTTCTAACTAAGACTCCCATAAATATATTTACAAAGAGAGACCGAACGATGCATGCGTACATACCAGGAACCGCTGTGGCAGGTAGAAGCATGAAAGGAAGGATGATAAGAACGAGGAAGAAGAAGTATGTAACAAGTTTCTTATAATCCATCCTTGCTTTCTTCGCTAGAAAAACTTATAATACCCTAAAGCTTTAGTTGTATGTAAGAGTAATCTTTTATCCTTTTTTTTCACTTGTTGGTACTTTTAAAAAAGCGATAAGATTCATTTATAGCAATCCTAAAGTTACCAGTACCACCGCTTAACTTCTATGCGGAAATAAATGTATCGATTGTTATTGTCTAGACGTACCACGTACGTGGCAATCAAATTGTTCGGTCACTGCGATTCTTGAAATGGCTGCAATTTTCATACGTCGATATGCTCGATGATGTCTCTCTTTACACAAATTATTTCGACCTAACGCTTCATTATTTAACAACACGCCACATAGCTTCATAACAAGCAATAAGCGTTAAGAGTCATGACATCTATACTTGTATGTACTATACAATATTTCTATTACTTTTTAAGCTAAAATCAAGCAAGTATCATCGTCTAAATGTTTATATTAAATGCTCTCTATTAGGGATATAATATAACGGTTGTAACTGGTTCAGTTTTATGAATGTTACTAAATTACCATCCGTCTTTTTGTAATTTTTTGTTTATTTTTTTGAACATTTTAATTTTATATTTAGATTTTTGTAATCACATTTGTATTAAATATTAATTTAGTTTGATAAAAAAATATTTTAAATAAATGAATACATCGTTAGAAATAACATTTATCAATAAATCATGATACTTTTTTTAAAAAGAATATATAGTATAATGAATGTGATTAGAATGCAAATGAATAGAATAAAAAATATATTATCTTAATAAATAAATGAGAGTTTTTTCTCTTCATAGGGGGAATTTGGACACCTGTCCCTATATTAGATTTAATTAGATTTCGTTTGGGCTTTGTTTAATTTGTGTTTATATTATTGTTATTGATTAACTGGGCTTTTAAGTTGTAGCCTGGAATAATCATAATCCCTTTCAGCTCTTCGAAACTGTAGGTCTACCGATTCGGCGATTCCCTTTCACCTTCTCCTGCGACGTAACTATGTAGTTATGACCTTTAATCACGTTAACCCATCACACTCACAACCTCCTCTTCATTGCTTCTTTAGTTACACTTTTCAAAGCTTAATTTAGTTCTCTTTCATACGACGTGTTAAGGCAATTTCTCAGCTTTATTTCTGAGAAGTCCGTCACTTAAAGAAAGAGGTGAGCTGATGCGTATTGATATGCTTCTGATGGTTCTTATTTTAATTTTAATTTGCAGTTTCATGTTATGAACTTTATCGACAAGTAGATCATTGCTATATTTCTTTTCAGGATAGGCGAATCCATGAATCAATTAATGTGCAACTAACTATTCAACACCATCAAATTTTTTTTTAGTAATTTTGTTTTCTTCTCTTTTCTCCTTTAGGGTTTGGCTGTCTATAATACTTGGAAGGCTTTCTCTGCTGCTGCATCGAAGTTGGAGACCATTAGGCAGGGCAGGGTATGATTTTGTTTAATTCAGTATGTTGGTTCTGTCTCAATTTCATGTGATGTAAATCTTTTCTGCTACTAGGAGTTAGTTTCAAAGTTTGTTGCCAGCTTGACTAGCTATGTAAAAGACTGGACTGAGAAGTATATGTTCTTTGTATGACCTACTTGCTTGGAGATGCAAATGTAAAAATACTTTTCAATTAACTTAGGAAGCTCATACTCAATGCTGAACAGATTTATGAATTTGTCAAGTACTTGTGTATATGTTGTTCTTTGTTGTGATTAACTTCATCGACCTTGTGATATGATCTATGGTTTTCAGTTGATGCTAAAAACCAAAACGAGCCTTCTAAAACAAAGTCCCTAATGGTACAATCTAGTTTTTGAAAAAAAATTAACAAAAAGAGATTGTATTTTTGCCCTTATCACCCTTCAATTCAAATTCGCAAAAGCAATGTCTCTTTCATAATATAGATACCAAACATCAAACATTCATGATTTTGATGTGAATAAATTGAATTACTTAGCTATTTTTTATCGGTGAGATAATTTGGTGGCATAAAAGCGAAGTAAACTTTATTTTAAAATAAAAAATAAAAAAATATTAAATGATTTAATATTATTAAAGTAAACATCTTAATAATACAATAAAATTATTTCTAAAATATAATAATACTATTTAATAATTATTATCTTCGAATATAAAGTAAAAAATTATTAAATAATCGCTAAAATATTCTAAAACTAACAATTCAAAAAGTTATGCATTGGAATTAATAAATCAATCTAAATAATGAATGACAAATAATATTTTTAATATAGTAAAACATGAAAAATAAATAAAGTATCCTAAAATCATGAAAAATATGATAAGTAAGTAAAACTAAAATTATCACATAAAATTATTCAAAAATATGAAAAAATAACTAAATTACCAATTAAAGTTATCAAGAACATGACAAATAAATAAATAACCTAAATTATTGAGAATATGACAAATAATCAAAACTAAAATTATTAAAAAAATAAAAAAAGATAAATTACCTAAAATTAGACAAAAATATGACAAATAAGCAAAAAAAACCTAAAACTATGGAGAAGTTGACACATAAGTCAAATCACTTCTCAAATAATAGTATAGATAGATTTGTTTATACAAGTACATATAACATATTTTATTATTTTTTTTAATTTTACAATGATTTTAATTCTAATTTTAACAATATTGATTATTATTTTGATAGTATCTTATAATTATCTCTAAAAAGCATTTAAATTGTATGATATATGAGTGGACGTTCGGATACCCATTCAAGTACTTATAAATTTCGATTCATGTTATGTTTGGATCTTTTCAGGGTTGATTCGGGTTTGGATAACCCGTTTAAACTATTTTAAAAATAAAAAATCGTATATACTTTACATTTCTCAAAATCTAAAAACAAAAATAATATGGCTTGAATATTTGGCTGGAGAATCAATAAATATTTCAAGTACTTTTGGTGTTTTGAGTATTGTTTAGCCTTTTAGATATATCTTTTGACTATTTGAATATAACTTTTAGTATTTTGGACAACTATAAGATATCTTATATATTTAGGATATTCTTTTAGACATTAAATCTGAAAATAGCTAATATATTTAAGTATATAAATCCGATTCGGATTTATGCAGACACATGAAATATTTTGGTTTTTGCTCAAGTTTGGTTTTGATTTTCTAGATACTAAAATTTTGAACTCATTTGAAAATATTACCCAGTTTTAATATATACCTTTTGAATCAGATTAGGTTTGGTTCTTCAGATTCAGGTTTTTT